>CAXAMN010025951.1:253375-288519 GCA_963970005.1 Durusdinium trenchii
CCTGTCAAACTGTTTGTAAGATTTCCTCTGAAGAAAACCACAAAAAACATACAAAAATCCAGACATTCTACTGTCAAAAGCCATGCCTTTTTAAAGTCAGGCTTCCACATGCCACCAACTTTCAAAAAAACAAGTTGAATCATCTCCCAACTTTTAATGAAAGCAAGATATCACCAATCAAAAAGACTCCCACTGCTTGACACAAAACATTTGTCCTTTATTTCTTTGAAAATGTATGGGATCAAAAATATATCTATGCTACAGGGCACCGGTTTTTAACCTTGAAGCCTTTGGGCTATCATATTCACAGAGCCAAACAAAGGTACAACTTTTCAATTTTAGGGTCATCATAGGACATGGGTTTTCAGATCACTAGCCATCATGTTGACAGGGCCAAAAACCAAGGCAACAAAAGCACATACCAAAGCACAGCCCAGAAGAGTGTCCTGCAAGTGACCCACAAGAGTGTCCCACAAGAGTGTCTCACAAGAGTGTCCCACAAGAGTGTCTCACAAGAGTGTCCCTTAAGAGTGTCCGACAAGAGTATCCCACAAGAGTGTCCGACAAGAGTGTCCCACAAGAGTGTCCCACAAGAGTGTCCTAGAAGAGTGTCCCACAAGAGTTTCCTACAAGATTGTCCCGCAAGAGTGTCCTGCAAGTGACCCACAAGAGTGTCCTACAAGAGTGTCCCACAAGAGTGTCCTACAAGAGTGTCCCACAAGAGTGTCCTACAAGAGTGTCGTGTAAGAGTGTCCCACAAGAGTGTCCTGCAAGTGACCCACAAGAGTGTTCTACAAGAGTGTCTCACAAGAGTGTCCCACAAGAGTGTCCCACAAGAGTGTCCCACAAGAGTGTCCTACAAGAGTGTCCCACAAGAGTTTCCTGCAAGAGTGACCCACAAGAGTGTCCCACAAGAGTGTCCTACAAGAGTGTCCCACAACAGTGTCCCACTAGAGTGTCTCACAAGAGTTGCCCTTAAGAGTGTCCTACAGGAGTATCCCACAAGAGTGTCCTACAAGAGTGTCCCACAAGAGTGTCCCACCAGAGTGTCCCACAAGAGTGTCCCACAAGAGTGTCCTACAAGAGTGTCCCACAAGAGTGTCCCACAAGAGTTTCCCACAAGAGTGTCCCACAGAGTGTCCCACAAGAGTGTCCTACAAGAGTGTCCCACAAGAGTTTCCGACAAGAGTGACCCACAAGAGTGTCCTACAAGAGTGTCCTACAAGAGTGTCCCACAAGAGTGTCCCACAAGGGTGTCCTATAAGAGTGTCCCGCAAGAGTGTCCCACAAGAGTGTCCCACAAGAGTTTCCTACAAGAGTGTCCTACAAGAGTGTCCCACAAGAGTGTCCTACAAGAGTGTCGTGTAAGGGTGTCCCACAAGAGCGTCCTGCAAGTGACCCGCAAGAGTGTTCTACAAGAGTGTCTCACAAGAGTGTCCCACAAGAGTGTCCTACAAGAGTGTCCCACAAGAGTGTCCCGCAGAGTGTCCCACAAGAGTGTCCGACAAGAGTGTCCCACAAGAGTTTCCTACAAGAGTGATCCACAAGAGTGTCCTACAAGAGTGTCCTACAAGAGTGTCCCACAAGAGTGTCCCACAAGAGTGTCCTATAAGAGTGTCCCGCAAGAGTGTCATTTGGACATATTAGTTTTTCGAACGTGTTTGCATTCGGGTTCGTGGGTTCCATCTTGTTCATTTGGTGTTTTGATTGTGTGACATGTGTTGTGGTGTCCTTGTTTAAAGGGAAGTGTTTGCGGGAGCATTTCAATAATAATCAATTCAAATCAACTCAACGGGTTCCCACTATAAACTAAGGCTATTGTGGTTTTATAGATTAGAATCACAGTACATAGTACATAAAAAGGTTGCTATTTTGGAGAGCAACCACCTAAGGTTGGCTGGGGTCTTTTTTGGCTGTCTCTTTGTCATGTGGGGGCAATGAGGTGGAGATGGCTGTGTCTCAAATGAGGAGTCAGATCAGATTAATGTGGTACGGAGGAACCAAAATGGTTTGTCCGGGATGAGTGTGTGTGTGTGCGTGTTCATCGCTATACTACATATACCGTTCCTATTGTTGGGGCATGTTGGGGTTAGTGTTTGTTGTCTTGAAGTGCATCTTTGGAAACGATGCCAGGTCTGCCAGGTCTCATTCTTACGAGAATATGATGAACTCTGGCCCGTTCAAGCTTCGGACCTATATTCATGACTAGTGAACAGGGTGGGTTTGCCACGACCTGCAGGTCACCACTAGATTCAGATCTGCATATCCCCAAAGCACCTACACCTTAGATTATGCCTGGGTTTTGACGGGTCGGGTTCATCCGCCTCATCTGCCATGGATCGGGTAGAAGTCATATCTTATCGCTTGAGGAAAGTGTTTGGACATCATCACCTTCCAGAAGGGCCTCGATCGCGGCCGGAGCTGTGCCACGTGCGATGACGCGTCTTGGGCGTGGTCATCGTCCTTCTGTTTTGGGAGCAACGAGTGGAGTGTTTGTTTTGGGGTGTGCTCAACCTGTTCTGGCTACATGTTCTGACCATTGCTGAAATGACAGTCTGGGTGATGAGATCTGTGACTCCGAGAAGTGTGGAGAAGAGTGTAATGACAGAATGCAACTCTAGACTCTAGACATCCACGTCCTTTGGTGTCAACCCCATCCATAGTGCCGCACATGCTCCTTCATTCATGATTCATCACGATTCTACATGCTTTTGGGGTTTAACTTGTTTTGCCTACAGCCTGAGAGCCTGAGAACCATAGTAGCAGTAGCAGTAGTAATTGGTAGTCGTCGTCATCGTCGTCGTCGTCGTCGTAGTAGTAGTAGTTGTTGTTGTTGTCCTTGTCGTTGTGGTTGTTGTCGTCCATCGTGCGTGCTCCACCCGAGTTTTTGAGGTGTGAGTGTGGTAGCCCAACCACAACCACAGGAAGGGTAACTATCTTGAACTCATGTAGGTAGTGCACAACTTCAATGTTTAAACCATCGTAGATGATCGTAGATTCGTTCTTTGGGTCATGTCCGAAGGATTCCGAAGCCCCCCCAAGCTGAGGTGGCCAAGATGGCTTGTCATGGCCAAGGCCATTGCCACACGGTCTCCTCCACGATGGCGGCCTTTCTGTTTCCCTTCGCCCAGGCGGGAAGGTTGGAGGTTCGGTGGTGGAGAGGAACTAGGCTTTGCATGGAATAGATGATGGATTAGTCTCAATGTATAGTAATAGTCATTTGTTGAATCAGTGGGCAGGTATTAGATGCAAGATGCTGGGGGTATAGTTGGAAAGATTTTGGACCAGCTGCAAAGACTAGGGCAGTGAACAATTCTTCCTGGTGCTTGATACTACTGAATGCTACACTCACGCTGTGATCTATGATGGCAGTGTGGAGGTTTTGCGAGTCCGACAAAATGGTGCCCGTAGTGGCAATTTGGGCTTCCGCCGAGTGCAAAGGCACATCAATGGTGTTGTCCTCAACGTGTCCCTTTGTCAGATGTTGCACTGTTGCACGTTTGCATAGGACGAACCAATAGTCCTTTCTGGTCATTGCTGAAAGGCAGATTCTCCACCATGCTCGAAATGGCCTGGCCTGCTGGGTTCTCACGGTGACATACAGTGAGGGCGAGCCATACCAGCATTATAATCATTATATAATAAAGGTCGTGGCTTTGCCCGCACCAAATACGCCGGCCAAAGCAAGGCATGATCGGCCAGAACGCAGGGCGAGGATTATAGCAGTGGCTGCTCCAAGTAGATCTCCCGAATCTGTGTTGGCTTCCTCCACGAGCCTGTGCACAAAGGCTGGGGCATCTGGCAGGTATTCCTGATCATTCCTTGAAGCAAGGCACGTTAGCTTGTGCAAGCGGGTTTTTGCTTCGTGTTGGATATTGGCTTGGAGCGGGAAAAAACCCTTCCGCGGAACGTGCCCGAAGAGGCGGCCAGTTGGCGATCTTCATTTTCTTTGCCAACGCACGGTTCGTCCAATCAGTCGAATTGGCCAAGCAAGTGATGACCAGCGACCATCACGCTGAGGGATTTGGCTGAACATCACCACGCTTGGCTGCTTTCGTGTCTCAATGAGGGGATCGCCAGACGGGACGCGAATCCAGGAATCCAGGATAAGACTCAAGTAAATGGGCGAGTTCGTGTGAGTTCCGGCGCTACTTTGGGATAGTAAGGTTATGAGTTATCATCAACTTGAGCAATTTGGAGAAACACATCACATATCAAAATAAACCTAGAACCTGATTAACCCCTGTTTTGGAGCCAAAATACGGTCTTTTGCTTCAAAACAGAAGTCAAATGGGTTCTAGGTATATATACGGTATATATACACATACACACACTTCCGTTTATTTTCACCAGATCACCAGATCACTCGCTTGTGGGATATGTCCAAGCGCGAGGTGCTGGGCTTGGACGTGAAGTACCGCGGGGGCTACTCCTGGGGCGGAGTGAACATGGGCGAACCCGCAGACGAGACGGTCGAGGTGGCCGACAGCCCTGAACCTTGGCAGTTGGAGACAGCGAACGGAGGAAGACGTTGAGAGTGAGGTGAAGTGAGTGAAGTGAGTGAAGTGAACATCTAAGTGGTGATCCTTTTTAGTGGTGATCCTTGTGCCTCTTAAAGCACCGCTTTGTTCCGCTTGGTTCCTTTTTTCCGTTTCGCATCTCACCGGTCTCACCAGGCTATCTACACAGATGTAGCTGATCTCCAATGTTGTTAGACCTCTAGAGGACGGAGGCACACCTACTTCTTGTCAGCCGCTGTTGGCCTTGTATCAACTACGCGGAACATGTCAGTATTCATGTCAAATACTCTCAACATGAGAGTGCCAGAGGGACTGCCATCCCCTACAAGCCAAGAGATGTAGAGACTAACACGAGATTTGCCTTTGCATCCAGCACACAGCTTCCTTTGTGGTGATGGTGTTAGATCAGCCATGATCAGCCAATGATTCAGCCATGCTAATGCAAGATGGGTTGCGGTCACTGGGAGAGATGGCTTGAAATGTGCTTCTGTTCTCGCATGGGTCTGTGGCGATTGCTTCGAGTACTGAATGTCGGACGCCGTGAAAACGAGTGAAACGAAGGAACGACATCAATGGCTGGAAGTGACGTTACGCCCTTCGCTGCAGAGCTACTTTGGCGGAAAAGAGAGATCGATCCGAATCGATTCCAATTGAGAGCGCCACTCGAGTGGCCGGATCCGCTTCTTCGAAACCTGGTCATATTGGTTCTTGCTTCCAGATGCTTCGAGATGCTTCAGACCAACCTGGTCAGGAACTAGCTTCGAGATGCCTTCGGATTTTACATCAATCTCTGGAAGACCGTGCTTCGGGACAACCCAGAGGGTAGTGAGGGCAGGAAATGTCAATGAACTTCAACCACAGCAATTCTGTTTCCTTTCACGGCACCTGCACGGACTCCTGCGGACTGCGGAAGGGTGGAGAAAGAGCAGCGAAGAATCGATGGAACACGGACGGTAGACGGAAAGTAAAGGAACGTCCGTGCAGTGAGCGCCAGATATATCGATAGGATAGTGACATCACCTTTTACCTCCCAGGTATACCCAGGCCCCAGGCATATTGGCCCCTGTAGGTTTGCGGGTGCGGTCCTGGCAACTCTTTGCGAACAATCGAAGTATGAACCGGAAGTTCTTGCTGACTCACTGGTGCCCATGAAAAATATAAAAAGATCACCTGCTTGTTGGGAGAAATCCCAGTCAAGCCGCCCTTTCCAGGCCCATTCATTAGGAAGAGATGCAGGGATAGATGAGAGGATGAGAGGTTTGGGTGAGAGAAAACCGCAGTGAGATGGGGCTTTTTCATGGATTTCTGCGGTGGTAGGCAGCCAAGAACCTCTCCAGTCTCCGGGTCATTTCCATTGGATTTCTCCAGTCTGACACAGGAGTTCCTGCGTGCTCTGACACACAGTCGCACCGTCGCTGGCTACCCCCACGTCGCTCCAGCTGCCTCCACCAAACCCCCCAACGCCGAGGCTATGTGTGTGATCTTTGGGTGGCCGATGCAGTGGGGAACGATGCCCTTAAATGGCCCATCAGTGAGGTGCGGAATCGGGGGAGTCACCGGTATCATGTCCTGAACAGGTGAGTTTGCTTCATGGAAAGGAGCTGAAAGACGTGATTGTACGAATTCAAATTAATTGCTTTTCCTTCGAGCTCCCTTTTGACACTGTTGACCATATTTGTTGATGGAACAGATCCAATCTAGCAATTTCTGGAACCTTCTGTCATACTGTAACACCTCATGTGGTTGTCCCAATTTTCTTCCTCAAATTGTCCACGCAATGACTTCGTGCGGCTCAGACCCAGTTTTGCGATTGGCAACTATTGATTCTTACTGGTTATGTTTGAGAATCCGAGTGCCAATGACCTACGCAAAGAAACGTGGTTGTTCCCGGGGTCTCAGACAGGGGTTTCCCATTCAGTGAACTAGAAGTGGAAACGAACAGAGCCTGATATCTAGTAATTAGTGGTCCCCAAATGGATCGCGATTCTTACTCCAAAGGATACTGTCAAACTGAGAACAACAGGTTTGCCAGTGCTTGACTTTCCCATCTACTGTATTTGGGTCTCATTGTAGAGGATCCCATATTGCAGTGACCGGCTTTTGAGGAGAATATACACGAAAGCGAAATTAGTGTGTGAAATCCCTTCATTTGTAGACAAATCCAAAAGGTTTATTGGTGCTTCTCACAGCTTTCCACAATCTTGTGGGGGTGCTGCACAGTATGTAGTCGACCAGGTGATGAAACGGAGTTGAGCAGATGTAAACTGATCCGCACCTTGGTCCATCAATATTCTCTGACACACTTCCTCTAAAAACAAACCTACATTGACCCTTGGTATTCCGACAGAAGATGACGCCCTTCTGCACGCAGGCCTATCAGAACCGGCTGTACCCCAACGGCAGCTTCAATATCGGACAGCAAAGCTGTCCCGAGGAAGCTACTGATCTTGACTTGCCAGAGCTGTAAACAGTTGTGATATGATGTGATCCGTTTGAGGATCCTCTTTGGTGAGAAGTCAGGCGGGTCGCTCGCTTGCGTGTGATGGTCGCACACGCTTGTTATGGTGACTACTGACCCTGTGCGAGCACCTGTAAAATATATGTTCCCTCTACACATGGTTGGACTAGGAGTCTTGAGAAAGGTCGAGAATCAAGCTGCTTGACACCGCACTAGCAATTAGGTGGCTTGGGAATGCGTGTTTTTCGTTTCAAGGGCATTTTGCATTGCCTTCCTGATTGGATACAATTGTTTTTTTGTTACCATCCCAAGCGTGTGGGGCATTTGGATGACCTAACACAGAATTCGAATTGATATCCTGAAAAAAAACTATAAATAACAATGGTTGGACAAATATTCCTAGATTGATAAATATTTTATTTTGTATCGGGATTAATTGTAATTCATTCTATAGATATCTTTAGAATATTACTTTAATAATTAGATCATTAAAATAGGATATTATTAACAATATCTATATATTTTTTATGTAATTAATTACTAAATAATGATCATATATATTTATCCTAGGTCTAGAAATAAAGAAATAGACGGTTTAGAGATTTAGATGCATTGGGCTTTAGAGAGAGGTGATGGTGATGATGGAGGTGATGTTGATGATAATGATAATGGATATGATGATATTGATGGGAATGGGGATGGTGGACATGGGGGTTGGAATGGATATGATGAGGATGACATATGGAAATGGGAAAAATAATAATATATGGATATAATATATATGAATTAATATAAATTATAATATAGAGGATGGATGGAAAAAATATATATATATTATATTATATATATAATATATATTATTAATGAATTTGTATTTATGGGAATTATATTTGTATATATTATAGAATTGATATTTATAGAAATATATATATATATATTTATTTAATTTATTGGACATAATTATATTAGGATGGAATTATATTTTTTTTCGATATTTTTGAGGATATTTCTTTTTTTATTCTTGATTATTTCTCTTTCGCTTTGGATTTTGGAGGTTTTAAACCTAAATTTGAGGATTATTATCTTTGTTGAATTTTCATTGGCAATGGTTGGTACGAGGATTTTTTTTTCTTCTTTACTAGGTAGGGGGAATGCATTTACAGACGGCCACATTTTGTCTTAATCTAGATGCCAAAGGTTTAAATATATTTGGCATCGTGTATGTCGACGAGCAATCCGTGAAGGATACACTAACTACCATGGACGCATATTATGGGCCAAAAAGGAACCCATGAGGTTCCGCATATTTTGACCTGATATCCAATAATTGAGGCCAAAATAGATCCTAATCTGCCGTCCTACTTCTGAACCCGTTCTGAAGATTTTTTCTTGGAATGCTGGAAATGGCCTGAATTATAATGAATGATTTCATTGGAATGATAGAAATGGCTATGACATTTTGTTGGTTCAAGAAATAGGCTGGATTCTTTTTGGTAACCAATGGATTACAATCATATGGATATAACAATCCATATTGCTAGCGCCAGAGCCTCCTAGCTGCTGATGATTAGACGAAATACAATTCCATCCATGCAGGTATCATTCGATACCATTCTTCCTGGATGTTTGATCCATCTGCGCTTGAATCTCAAAAGGGTTCATGATATTTTTTGTGTGTATCAATATGCTTGAAACCCCACCAGGCCACGTCTGAGTTGTTGATTGACAGACAATATTTGTGGCAACATCTAGCTGACGGAATTCGACGCATACCAAAGAATCACATCATGTTCGTTGCTGGAGATTTCAAAATTTCATTGACCTTGGCAGCACCGAATATCTATACTCCAGACACAAAGTTTGACAAGGCCCCGCACAGTGACAAGTTTGTCTTTCAGGAATTGATAGCTGAATTTATATTAATTGCAATGCACTGCAAATAGACGTTTAGATTCATTTTTTTTGTATGGGTCATACGCCTCCAAAATTGATTATATATTCATTCGGGGGCATCAGATCCGTTGGAAGCAATTGAATCCCCATGTGCATTATAAGTTTGAGCGCATTCATGATGTCATTGGTCCGATCCATAGGCCCCTGAATATCTCATTGCCCAGATGGTTTGCCACGCCTAATACTAATTCTTATCCGTATCCTATCGATCGCTTTCGGTTTCGACAGGAATTTCGTGGCCAAACGCCCTGCTGGCATGAGTTTGACACAACTGCACGGGGCCGCATTGCCGCTCACAGAACCAGGAATGAAGCCAATTATGACCCAATGATTGTTCAAAGTCGTGTACTCGAACTTGAACTCAGACAATTATGCATTGATTTCTTTCCAAGGGGGAAACGAACACGCACACAACTGCATCCACTGGGTTCCATCACATCTCAGATGGGGACAGCACGCCGGGTAGTGAAACAATATATGCAGCCATCATTGCTGCATTCCTTTCGATATTGGCAATTGCAAACACGTTTTCATCAACTGCATCATAGAATGCGACTCTACAGCCGCCTGAATCGTCGACACAGACTTGAAACATTCATGAAGGAGAGTGCTGATCTCATGCTTCGTCATCAAATCTTGGATTGGTGCAGACTTCTGCATTGTGCCCCAAATAGACTTGGCAATGAATCCAGATGTATAATCAATATGGAGCCTCACAAATGCCTCAAGAAGAACTTCATCGCATTGTCACACACTATCAAGATCTGTGTGTTGATGAGACATACCAACCTCATCCCCCTCCGGGCCTTGTAACACTGCCGTTTATTGAGGTACAATTTGATGACCAGATCAATCGACTTCCGTTCACCATGCCAACTATCCTCTAGCGACACTTTGCCTCAGAATTGACGTCATTAGCATTTCAAAATTCAACAATATTGGTGTCACACCACAAGTAGACCTCCAGAATGCTGGTCCACAGATTGGATCCACCTGTTGTATAAACCACAGAAGCCCCCTAATAAGCCTGAAATTCCGAGACCTATATGCTTGCAACATCCAATGAATAAGGTTTTCATTGGATTGCACTGTCAGCTTTTGCATGAACATATTTTATCTCAACTTTGTCGCAGGCCCTTATACGCATATCCGCCAGCACGTGGCACCAAGGACTGTCTTCTGATCGTCTTAGATCATTGCAGAAGGGTGAGAGATTTGTGCGCTTTACCAGAGAAATCCTGACCCTGTTGGGATTTGGGGTGGCTTGCAAATGTCACTAGATTTTGAGGAAGCCTTCGATATTGTAGGCCGTGACCATGTCTTTAAAGCCCTGGAATTATTTGACCTATTCCCCGATCTTAGACATTTCATCAACTTACGGTTGCTTCCTCATGACTATTGCCTGTTTCACAAGGATCTCGTAGGCAGATTTCGGGTCCATCGTGGTTTCAAACAAGGTGCCCGTGATGCCCCCTTGTTGGGGATTGTGTGTATGGGTCATTTCCTGCATCAGCTCCTCGCTGCTCATCCCATCGAGTGGATTCGGCAATATGTTGTTATTTTGTTGATGACATTCATTTTCGTTGGATTATGGATTCCACGCACACGACACAAGAAGCTATCCATGACCTCGTCGACCTGGTTCGACGATTGCAGACTGCTGGATTTCATATGAACACTCAATAGACGATGTGACAGCCTTGACCCCAGCCTATCCTACGTGCCACATTCCAATACCCACAATCGATGCGGACCCGTGTGCACACGCTGGAGACCTTCAATGTCCTGATTGCAGTAGGACCTTCACCCAGGCTGGACCCTGGAAGAGATACATGCGCTCATATCACCAGATACCATGTCAGATAGAAGATATCTTTGTTATATTTCGCGACACAACCAGTGGTTTTCCGACTTGTGCTCACTGCACCAAGCATTTTGCTTACATGTATCGATTACATGACTATATCAATCGTCGAGTTTGTTTGCAATTCAACCCAGCCAAGGACAGAATCGTACCCATCAATGACCGTCCGGACCTGCGCATGCACTTGCGCCATCGTTCAGTGCCTCAGTCGCTCCGCCTTGTTTCAGACCTTCATCCAGGAGCTGATCACGCGTGGTGGGAAACTCAAGCTCGACCAAAAAAAAGACGAATTGGTGACCACTTTAATCACCAAGGGAGTGCCCACAAGAATGCCAGGCACTGAACGATAGCGCAAGTGCATGCGTAGGTCCGGACGGTCACTGATGGGCGCGATGCTGTCCTTGGTTGGGTTGAATTGCAAACAAATTCGATGATTGATATGGTCACGGAGTCGATACATGTTAACCAAGTCACGAAGTACAATAAAGATATCTCCTATCTGACATGGAATCTGGTGATATGAGCGTATGTGTCGCTTCCAAGGTTCCTGTTGCATTCAGGACATCGAAGGTCTCCAGCCTGTGCACACGGGTCTGCATCGACTGGGGGTGTTGGAATGTGGCACGCAAGATAGGCCGGGATCAAGGCTGTCACATCGTCAACGGTCGAGTGCATGGCTTCAAGTGTCAGCTGAGATTGAGTGTGGCTCCAGTTATATATATCAATCTATCAAAGCGCTGCTGCAATGCGATCCATGGCCTGTGTACCTTCAGGTGTAATGCCCATTTCAAAACTGTGGCCAGAACACATTGTCGATAAAGACAAAAGTGCAATGCCAGTTGATGGTGCCTGTCTGTGAGCCACCTGGGGAGAATTTGAAAAGATGTTTGTGCTGCACGAATCCTGCATATGACAATATCATTTTCCTAAGCTCTATAATTGCCAATTGCCGATGTTGCCAAGGTACGAAATCTTACCTACAAGCCATACTATATGTGCATGTCTGGAAGCTGCAACATAGGTCCAGTGGTTGGACGACTGCTCCAATGTTGATAAAAGGAGTGCACCTATTTGCTAACGAGTCTCATGGGTGCCACACCCAACGGTCGAATGCATGGTTTCAAGTGTCAATTGAGATTGATTGTGGCTCCAATTATTTTGTCAATCTACCAAGTGTTGCTGCAGTGTGATCCACGGCGGATCAATATTAAGTCGGTGAAAGAAAACAATGTGTTTTCATGCGTGAGATGGACCGGGGATCTGGCCATAAGTCGAAAATATTGGCTAATTATACCGATCATGAATTGTGCACCTTCAGGTGTAATCCCCATAGAATTGTGGCCAGAACACATTGTCGATAAAGACAAAAGCGCAATGACAGTGGAAGGTGCTTGTCTGTGAGCCACTTGCGGAGAGTTCGAAAACATGTTTGCGCTGCACGAATACTTCGTGTGGCAGCATCGTTTTCCCAGGCTATATAATTCACAATGATGCCAAGGTACGAAATCTTACCTATAAGCGATACTACATGTGACCTGTCGAAGACGCAACACAGGTCCAGTGATTGGACGATTACACCAATGTCGATGAAAGGAATGCACCTATTTAACAACGGGTCTTATGAATGCCAGACTCTTTTGAATGTTCCCACGAAATCCAGCAGTCTGCAATCGTCGAATCAGGTTGGCGAGATCATGGATGGCTTCTTGTGCCGTGTGCATGGAATTCCCAATCCAACGAAAATGAATGTTATTAGCAAAAACAACAATATGTTGCCGAATCCACTCGATGAGATGAGCAGCTAGGAGCTGATGCAAGAAATGGCCCATACACACAATCCACAAAAGTGGGGTGTCACGAGATGCCACGATGGGTCCGAATTCTGCCTACGAGATCCTTATGAGACAGGCAACAGTCATGAGGAAGCAACCATGAATTAATCAAATGTCTAAAATTAGGGGACAAGTCAAAAACCTCCATGGCTTCAACGACATGGTCACGACCTACAATATCGAAGACTTTCTCAAGATCTAGGAACACTTGCAGACTTGCAGGTCAGCCCAAATCCCAACAGGATTAGGATCTCTCTGGTGAAACGCACACAAGTCTCTCACCCTTCTGCAGTGATCTGAAATGATCAAGAGACAATTCTTGATGCACGTGTTGGCAGATATGCGTATAAGGGCATGCGACAAAGCTGAGGAAATGCATGTTCATGCAAAAACAGACAATGCAATCCAGTGAAAACCTTGTTCATAGGGTGCTGCAAAAATATGGGTCTCAGAGCTTCAGGCTCATTAGGGGTCTTCTGTGATTTTTACAATGCACTCGATCGTTGATTCGTTGACGATGTGACAGCCTTGACCCCAGCCCCTCTTACGTGCCACATTCCAACACCACCGTCGATGCAAACCGCGTACACAGGCTGGAGACCTTCGATGTCCTGAATGCAACAGGAACCCTTGAAGCGTCATATGTGCTCATATCACCAGATTCCATGTCAGATAGAAGATATCTTTATTGTTTTTCGTGATACAACCAATGGTTTTCCCACTTGTGCTCACTGCACCAAGTGGTTTGCTAACATATATCGATTATATGACCATATCAAACATCGAATTCAACCCAGCCAAGGACAGCATCGTGCCCATCAATGACCGTCCGGACCTGCTCATGCACTTGCGCCATCGTTCAGTACCTCAGTCGCTCCGCCTTGTCTCAGACCTTCATCCAGCAGCTGATCACGCGTGGTGGGAAACTCAAGCCCGACCAAAAAGACGAGGAATTGATGACCACTGTAATCACCAGGGAGTGCTCACGGAGGATCATCGATGGCAGCCTGGAATGCAAAACAATTCACGACAGTGGGCTTCAAATCCAAGAAGCTGCGGATCGCTGCAGTGCTTTCAATCGCTCTCGAAGAGACAGCTTGATGGCAAAATACAGTGATGTGTAAGTTCGATTATGAGAGGTTTGCTCAAAAGAATGCCATGCATTGACTGCACACGGGTCTGCATCGATTGTGGGTGTTGGAATGTGGCACGCAGGACAGACTGGGATCAAGGCTGTATCGTCAATGGTGGAGTGCATGGCTTCAAGTGTCAGCTGAGACTGATTGTGGCTCCAATTATTTCATCAATCTATCAAAGTGTTGCTGCAGTGTGATCCACGGCGGATCAATATTAAGTCGGTGAAAGAAACAATGTGTTTTCATGCGTGAGATGGACCGGGGATCTGGCCACAAGTCGAAAACATTGGTTAATCATCCCGATCATGAGTTGCGCACCTTCAGATGTAATCCCCATTTCAAATTTGTGGCCAACACATTGTCGACAAAGACAAAAAGCGCAATGGCAGTGGATGGTGCTTGTCTGTAACCCACCTGCGGAGAGTTCGACAACATGTTTGCGTTGCACGAATCCTGCGTGTGACAGCATCGTTTTGCCAGCTCTATCTATAACTTGCAATGATGCCAAGGTACGAAATCTTACCTATAAGCGATATTATATGTGACATGCCTGGAAGATGCAACACAGGTCTAGTGGTTGGACGGTTAATTACACCAATGTTGATGAAAGGAGTGCACCTGCTTACCAACGAGTTTCATGAGTGCCACACGCTTTTAAATGTTTACACGATATCCAGCAGTCTGCAATCGTCGAATCAGGTCGGCGAGGTCATGGATGGCTTCTTGCGCCGTGTGCATAGAATCCACAATCCAGCGAAAATTAATGTCATCAGCAAAAATCTTAATATGTTGCCGAATCCACTCGATGGGATGAGCAATAAGGAGATGATGCAGGAAATGGTACATACACACAATCCACAATAGCGGGGTGTTACGGGCACCTTGTTGATACCACGATGGGCCCGAAATCTGCTTACGAAATCCTTATAAGACAGGCAATAGTCATGAGGAAACAACCGTGAATTAATCAAATATCTAAGATCATGGGACAGGTCAAAAACCTCCATGTTTTTAAGGACATGGTCACGACCTACAATATCGAAGGCTTTCTCAAGATTTGGGGACACTTGCAGGTCACCCCAAATCCCAACAGGATCAGGATCTCTCTGGTGAAGCGCACACAAGTCTTTCACCCTTCTGCAAAGATCTGAAACGATCAGGAGACAGTCCTTGGTGCCACGTGCTGGCAGATATGCGTATAAACGCATGCGACAAAGCTGAGGAAATGCATGTTCATGCAAAAGCAGACAATGCAATCCAGTGAAAACCTTGTTCATAGGATGTTACAAACATATGGGTCTCAGAACTTCAGGCTTATTAGGAGGCTTCTATGATTTACACAACAGGTGAATCCAACCCGTGGACCAGCATTCTGGAGGACTGCTTGTGGGTGATACCAATACTGTTGAACATCTTGAAATGCAAACGACGTCAATTCTGAGGCAAAATACCGCCAGAGGATTGCTGGCATTCCATCAGGAGCCAGGGCTTTGGTGAGCGGAAGTCGATTGACGGCAGTGTCATAAGGCCCGGAGAAGGCCCGGAAGGGGATGAGGTTGGTATGTCTCATCAATATATAGGTCTTGATAGTGTGTGATAATGCGGTTAAGTTCTTCTTAAGGCATTTGTGAGGCTCCATATTGGTTATACATCTGGATTGGTTGCCAAGTCTGTTTGGGGCACAATGCAGAAGTCTGTGCCAATCCAAGATTTGATGACGAAGCATGAAATTAGAACTCTCCTTCATGAACGTTTTAAGTCTGTGTCGTCGATTCAGACGGCTGTAGAGTCGTATTTTATGATGCAATGGGTGAAAAAACGTGTTTGCTGTTGCCATCATCGAAAACAATGCAGCAAGGATGGCTGTGTACATTGTTTCATCACCCGGCGTGTGGTCCACATCTGAGATGTGATGGAACCTAGGCGATGCAGCTGTGTGCATCTTCGTTTCCCCCTTGGAAAGAAATCAATGCATAATTGTGAGAATTCCAATTCGAACACACGACTTTGGACAATCATTGGGTCATGTTTGGGCTTCATTCCCAGTTTTGTGAGCGGGAATGAGGGGCCGCGTGTTGTATGAAACTCATGCCAGCGGGGGTTTGGCCAAGAAATTCCTATCAAATTCGAATGCGATCGATGGGATATGGACAAGATTTTGGTATTAGGTGCGGCAAAAGATCTGGGCAATGAGATGCTCAGGGACCTACGGATAGGAATAATAACATCGTGAATGCATTCAAACTTACAACGCACATGGGCATTCAACTGCTTCCAACGGATTTGATGCTCCCGAATGAACATACAATCAATTCTGGAGGCGTGTGACCCATGCAAAAAAATGAATCTTAATGTCTGTTTGCAGTGTATTGCAACTAGTTTAAACTCTACTATCAATTCCTGAAAGACAAATTTGTCACTGTGCGAGGCCTTGTCAAATTTCGTGTCTGGAGTATAGATATGCGGTGGTGCCAAGGTCAATGGAGTATTGAAATCTCCAGAGACGAGCATCATGTGGCTCTTTGGTGTGTGTCGATTTGCGTCAGCTAGATGCTGCCACAAACATTGTCTATCAATCAATAACTCAGACGTGGCCTGGTGGTATTTCTAGCATGTTGATACACACAAAAAATGCCATGAACCCTTTTGAGGTTCAAGCGCAGATGGATCAAGCATCCAGGAAGAATGATATCGAATGATACCTGCACGGATGGGATTGCATCTCGTCTGATCATCAGCAGCTAGGAGGCTCTGGCGAGAGGAATATGGAATGATTGTAGTCCATTGGTTACAAAAAAATACAGGCTACTTCTTGAACCATAAAAATGTCATAGCCACTTCTATCACTCCAATGAACCCATTCATCATAATTCAGGCCATTTCAAGCATTCCAAGAAAAAATCTTTAGAGCGTGTTCAGAGGTAGGACGACAAATTGGGACCTGCTTTGGTCTTAATTGCTGGGTGGCAGGTCTAAACACGCGGAACCTTATGGGCACCTCATTGGTCCATAGTGTGCGTCCATGGTAGCTAGCGTTGCCTTCATGGATTGCTCGTCGACATGCACGATGCCAAACACATTTGATCCTTTTGCAGCTAGATTGAGACAAAATGTGGCCGGAGCCAAATCGTGCCCAAACCTCACTTATTTTCGTGCTTGTGGAAGGCATCTATGGATTTGTAGATACATTCCCCCTGCCTGGTGAGGAACAAACAGGAAGCCTCGTGCCAACCATTAACAGTGAAAATTCAATAGGCATATATGTAGCAATGATCCTCAAGCATAGGATTCAGATTACTGGGATCCAAATTAAAAGCGAATAATCAGGAGCAAATTAAGAAATATCCTTAGAAAATAGCGGCAAACACATAGCTCCATCCTAAAATGGCTGCGCCCAACGGATTAAACTAGATATATGTTTACCAAAAAATATATATGTTTACCAATGCTATTTAAAATACATTCAACAAATGTTGGTAGCAAACTAGGTCAACCAACGGCAGTGTACGATCGACATGTAACGCACCGATCTTCAATTTTTCCGGAGGCGTAGGCCAAGTTCAGCTCTAGACATCACGTGAAGTGCACACAGCCCGCCTCTGTCTTGAACCAGCGAGCGTGTGCTCAAACATGAAACATGCTGCCAACCCTCGATTTCTTGCAGAAATTTGACACAAAGGGAAGGGGATGCAAATCAATGGCAGCATCGGCGATAAGGTCGGTAACCTTGTCCACCAGGTCCAACACACTTCGGATTCGCGTGCCAGCACTCTCCATATGGAATAATGAAAATCACAACATCGTCATTCGATGACGAGGACCGTGAGATCTTGTCGCCTTGGCTTTGTTGCCTTTCTTGCATCATCAAACGAACTTTCTTGTTCGTTTTGCTAAGCTCATTGTGGGTGTAGTCAAGTTGGTCTGACACCTCCATGAACTTCTGTTGAAGCTCTGTCACATCATCTTCCGTTTTAATCTTTGGAAGCTTTCTCTTCGGGCTCTTGTCATCATTATCTGTCTTCTTTGTCTTGGGTGCCTTTGACACTTCCATTTCATCATCTTCACCTTTTCCTCTTGTACAGAAGCGTGAGTACACTTCTGACATCATCCACAGCATCGTCAAGACGCCGAGCAGCACGGTGACCATCAAGGCTGCATCAAAGCTATTCCGGGTGTCCCAGCCATCACCACCTTGTCCACTGACTTCAGTCGCACTTGCAGCCATCACCAGTGCCACGAAGGAATTGGCAATCTCTGATCGAGACGTTTTCGTCTCCTTGACTGTCTCTGCACGCTGCTCTTTGCTCTTGCGCTTTGCTGCTGTGAAGGCATGGTCAGCTACAAGCTGAATGTAGCCATCCTTGTAGCGCGCAACGAAGCTTTGCTTTGCCCCAACTTTAGCCAAGCCATCGCTCAACTGGCGCTCCAAATTCACCCATCGCCACTGGCACTTCAGATCACAGAACAAATCTTTGATGACCAAGCCTTCAATGGCCACTCGTTTGTCCGTTGCTTGTTGGATTGTCTCTCTGTGGCCCGAATCATGGAGTGCTTTGCGATCTGTCACTATTGCATTATTGCCAGTGAGGCCATCTTTGATCTTCTTGAGATCTCGGCCAGGCTCCTTGAACACCTGTAGGAAGGTCTTCATCATCATGAGCTCCTCAAGGGCAGTGGCACATGCTTGACACTCAGCTACCAGGCTGCTTCTGCAAACTCTTGGGACCTTGAAGGACCGCCAGGAAACGATCGAAGCTGGGCATTTCTGTCGATGCAGAATTGCTTTGTCACATGGCTTGTCTTGTCCGCTCGGACGCAAAAGGCTGCATCCGCATAGCACACCAGACAAAACTCCTCTAATGAGGCATTCTTCTTCTTGCCATTCTTTGCCATGAACTTCAGTGTTAGATTGGCGCGCTGCTGTGCGAACCGAAGTGACTTGTTGAATTCCTTCAAACCTTTGATCGTTCCTTTTGGAATCTCACCAGCCTGCATCGACATGCTTGCGCAAAGGATCGGCACGCCTTGGGTAGCTGGCCATTGGAGAGCTCCAACTAGCCCTCTGGCTGCGCTGAGCTCCTGAGCTGAGATTGGATCTTTATCCTTTCTATTTTCCCAATGTTCATTGGGCAGATCTTCTTCACATGCTCCTTGTAGCAAACTTCGATCCCAGCATTAATCGTTAAGGTGGTGCCACCACAATACTTTAGCGGCTGACTGGGGCTTAACTCGTCCCACTTGGCAAAGTTGAAGTCTATTCGGAGGCTCTTGCTAGCCTTCTTAAATTCATCATTATCCTTAGGCCCGATTGCCAACATAACGTCCACGTGCAAGATTAGCATGCCAATGAGGCACCCCTGAGCATTGATCCAAGGGATATCGCTTCCAATTTCTTTTATCAAATCGACCTGGGGCTTCTTTGTACCACAAAAGCGGGGCATCACACAGGCCATAAGCGCTTTTCAGCGTCTTCATGTAGAGACGCTTGCGATAGGTGGATCTGGAAGCTCCTTCAATCAAGGGCAGACAATCCATCGGAAGCCGGACCACCAAAATTCTATCAAAGCTCTTGCCAGAAAGAAATGCCGCCTTGACATCAGCACAAACAACCTGCCAGTCATGCCATACCAAACAGCAGTTGTCAGCAGGACAATTCTCGACATTCGCCTTGCTGTTGGAGAAGTTGTTTTCATCTGCAGGATGTCAGGGTCTTGAAACCCACGAAGGACTAAGCGAGCCTTCGCCTTCCAGCGAATGGTGCCATCTTCTTCTTCAATTTTCTTCCATATCAACACCCAACGTGTAATGATGACATGCTTCGACTTGATGGCATTCTCAATCTCGCCTTCGGTGGCAATTTGCCAACGGAATTTGAGAAGTACTGATCGAATTCAATCTTCTTGCCCTCAACGAACTCTTCTGGCGAAAGCTTTCTTTCATTCACCTCACCCTTCCGGGTGCAGTCATGAAGACATCATCCATTTCAATGCACCCATCGACAACTCGCCAGCCTTCTGGTGCATCTGCTGGCAACTCTGTGAGGTGAACTTCTTCAAGGATCAAATTATCATTATCATCAGGCATGGGGATATTGGTTCCATCCATTCATTGTCGCTTTTTCTCTTTGGATTTCATGGTGTTGGTGGCTCATCTCTCTCTCTCTCTCAATTGGAGGTGCCAAGGTCGATTGGATTGACTCTCAGCGACGAAATGTTCGTTTACGATCATGGGGAGCTCCAATTATGGCAGAAAAACACTGACCACTCCAGGAATGGGTGGCTCTTCACGAAGATCATCTTCATCATTAACATCATTGTTTTAGGCTGGTAGCTGGCATCGAGCTCAACATCATCACCATCAAGGTCGGCTGTGTTATCATGCATCCCAGCCTTCTTGAACTCATCTTTAAACTGTGTGGTCGATCTGGCCTTCAGATCTTGTAGATCACGGAGAGCGGCTTTGCGATCAACGACCACCGGCATGTCAATATCTTCAACTAATGGCCGGACTTGTCTGGCTCCACAACGAACCAAGGACGTTCCATGGCATAGCCAATAGACATTCACATCTTGTTGCTCTTCAATCGCGACAATTCGAGCTGGTCCGCGCCAGCCAGACTTGTGAAATCTTCTCAAATTTTTGCGCCAGAACCAGACCTGTTGGCCAATCACCAGTTCCTCCTGCATCTCAGAGAACTTTTGGTTGAAGGCTCTCCTCAGCTTGGCGTCACTATCGATATGTATGAATGCCTTGGCAGCTTCAGCACCTCTTGCCTGAACGGCAACGAAAACCCCTCGTTCATCAATTGCTTCTTGAACCGGATTGAAAAACTTACCACTCAATCCATGGAGTTAATTCATGGACTTGCCAAGGACCCATTGCTAAGGTGTGAACCTTTGTGAAATGAAAGCTGGTTGATGGAGTGTGGAACATGTAAAACGGCTTCTTTCAAAGACGACAGGGAGTGGTCATCACGTTGAGCTATGTACAGCTCCAAAGCTCGTCTCACGACCTGATGCTTTCGCTTCGCCATACCAAGCCAACTATGGTTCTCAGCAGGTTGTATCTCTAAGGTGATTCTTCTCCGGGTTGCCCAAGCACGAACATGCTCACTACACCATCCCAATCCACGAACGTTCGATGCCCTTGGTGAACTCCTTTGCCTCCTCTGACTGCAAGATTCGGATGGCACAGTATCGAGTAGCATGATCGATGATCGTGAGGACACATTAACGACAAATTGGTCTCTTCTCCTTCTTGTCTTTCTCACGTCTGCGGGCAGCTGGTGTTCCTGGGGCCAGAACTCTCTCCTTCACAACATTGTCTTCGCGGGAAGTCCAGTGATTGTCAACCAGGATGCGATCGTTGAACTCTGTGCATTTCAGTGCAGATGCAGGCTTTCGAGCATAGCACAAGGGACAAGTGAACTTGGCAGCCAACAACACATTATCTGTTGCTTGAATTTCACGAAACATCCTACGCAGAACTTCCCAACCAGGATGGCCA
Organism: Durusdinium trenchii; assembly: GCA_963970005.1. Classification (NCBI taxonomy): domain Eukaryota; class Dinophyceae; order Suessiales; family Symbiodiniaceae; genus Durusdinium; species Durusdinium trenchii. The sequence goes on from CAXAMN010025951.1 coordinate 274,645, forward strand.
AGATTGCGATGAAGCCTCTGGACGTAGTCTATTGCACGAGGTCCAATTTGAGCTCGAAGTGCTCGGTTCTTCCTGATCGGATCCAGCTGCATTGATTCCTGCAAAACTTCGTCAACTGATGCAGGACACTAAGAAGAAAATAGAAAAGATTGAAGAAGTCCTGCAAGCCATTCTAGTGAAGATAACATCATCTGGAGATCGACCTTTTTCATTGTGGGAAGTCTTTGCAGGTGAGGGTCGGGCGACAAAGACAGCATGTCGACGCAAGAATATGATCGCTCATGACTTTTCACTTTCGGAAGACTGGGATTTCACGTCACCGTGTGTCATTTCTTCGACTGCTGCGAAAGGAAGAGCTAGATGCTGTGCTGTTTTTTCCAACCTGCAAGTTATGGAGCCAATTTCAAGAGCTGAGTGTTGCATCCAAACCTGGTTATGCAGAGAAACTTGAGGAGTAGCTCATCTGGGACCATGACAATGTGCTTATATTCTGCGCTGTGGTGTATGAGCAGCAACGAAGACGTGGCAAGATTGTACTTTGCGAACGTCCAAATGGTTCAAGAGCCTGGTCAACCCAAGCCTCTCTTGTGGCCCTGGATTTAACTTGACCTCCTCGGTAACAATCTCCTCTCCATCCTCAAGGTCAAGGACGGCAGGTGGTCTTAAATGATGAATTCAATGGTATGGCCTCTCCAGACAGACTGAGGATCTTGCACTCTTTTCGCATGCCTCATGCACCATTTGCAGGCCAATCTTCTCGGTTGCAGGGGAAAATTTCGTTGCCTCATCCATCACACTGTTCACGGCATCCTCACTCATGCTCAGCGTTCCATCTGAGCCACCATTGAAGAACATGTCGACAAACAGGATCTCAGGATGCACGTGTTCATTGAAGTCATCGGGCAGCAACACCTTTTCTGGCTCCTTCTTCGCCAACTTGGCAATGTCTGATGCCATATGGCAAACGAACTCACCTCGAGATCCACGAGGGATCAACTTCCATGCTTTGGGACCCCATTTCATTTTTCTTGAGCCGTAATGATGGTGATTTCCAAAGCGTCCATCAAGGGTCTTCCAAACAGGAAGGGTGCTGACCCAAGAATGACATACATCAGGATGTCTCGCCTCAAGGCTTTCATGAATGTGGGCACCAAAACACAAACGGAAGTGATGTTCTTCTCGCCATTGCCAAAGCGAAAGCCCTTCTTGCAACGAAACACAAGGATGTCACTGACATTGAAGCCTGACTCTTCGAGGAATTGGAGATAGATTTTCAAGTGTTCCTCAGAGGTGAGTACACTGCCGGCACCACAATCCATCATGGCAATGTCATCTGAACGACCTGATTTCTCGTCAACGGTCAGCTGCACCTCATCATAGACCATGTTGGCAACTGTTTCAATGTTCGAGTCAGCCTTGCGCTTCCTTGCTGCTGGGCAATTCCTTGTTCGATGGCCTGCTTGACTGCATCTCAAACACTTCTCGGCACCAAGAGCTGCACGGCCTCTGGCTTTGGCCGATGGAAGTTTGGGCTGTTGACGTAAGCTCTGACCTTTTCCTCCAGATTTGCCCTTGCTTTTGGACTTGCCCTTACCCTTGCCCGTGGAGTAGGTTGCATAAGCTTTTCCTTGGCCTTGTTCAGGAATCATTATAACCACTAGGTAATACCCTCGGGACATTCGAAGGACATTCAATTTCTGTCTGGCCTCAGTGTAGCCAACCAGCACATCATTATACTCGGCAGCCATGTCGTCGGAGATGACGTGGATCTCGGCCTCATTCTCATCGTCGTCATACTCTTCATGGTCTTCTGCCTAAAAGGTCTCATCAGCAAACAACACAGCGAAATCATCGTCCTGGTAGTCATCCTCCTCCTCCTCCTCCTCGAGGTAGATGGAATCCTTCACAAAAGGTGGCCTCCAGCGTTGCTGTTTTGCTGTCTTGTCATGACCATCCGGCACACTATCTTATCCGAGAACGAAATTCATCACCTTTCGGACATTCTCCAAACTCAAGGTATCAGTGCCGATGGAGGACATGACCCTTTGCCGCTGACTCACTGAAAGGACCAACCAACCACCTTATCAGGCAGGGTCACTCCATGACTTTCCAACTTGGGAAGGGCACGTTCGAAGTCGCCGGAGTACTCTTGGAGAGTGGCATTTCTCTTGCGAATTAAAATCACAAAGAAATTCTCGAAGACACCTGGAAGTTCTGTCATAGTGTCAAATTTGAAGATCTTGTCTAAGCGATCCAGGATGAATTTCATCGAGTCGCCTCCCTCTAAGTGGCCCATTAGGATATCCTCACAGGCGTCCCATGTTCGACCTTTCAAGGTGCATATAATATTAAACACTGTTTCCTTTTCATGGCCAACTAAAAATATATTCTTTTCATACAACATCAACCTCTTCCGGTACTCCTTATAATCTACCAATATATCCACTAGCCGAAACAATAAAGGATCCAGCAGGAGCAATCGCCATCAAGGAGGTCTCAAATCAAATTAAATTCCCCAATATCAATAATCAATCTTAGTTAGTAGCTAACTAGATCAACCAACGGCAATGTACGATCGAATTCTAGCGTATCGAATTCAATTTTTTCCGGAAATGTGGGCCAAATTCAACTCTAGATGTCACATTAAATGTACAACCCATTTCTGTCTTATACCGACGAACATAAATTCAAATATAAAATATGCTATCAACCCTTCGATTTTTTGTAGAAGTTTATTAATATTATATTAAATAAATATTTGTTTTATAATTTCGATAATAAATATAAATATAAAAAAAATATATTAATTATATCAATAATTTTAATATTAATTTAAATTTTAATCAAAATACCCATAAAAATATTATATTTGAAGTAATTATAATCGCCGATCAACCGCGATCCCGACAATATCAATCACGAAAGAACGCTCTCATACATAACAATATTATATACAAAGCCTCACCGAAATATTATTTTATATTTCAATTCTTTGCTTTATTAATTATCATTATTAAAGGCAATATTTAGGCAAAAAATATATTATCTAATTTAATTATAATATAATTATCATCCGATATAATATCGATATCTCCTTTTATAATGGTCGATTTTAATATCAAAAATATCGCGAATTAATCGCAATAAAAACAATATAATTCCAAATGCTAACAAAATATATCCTTTCATAAATCTTAGATTTATATTTATAATCAATTCCCATTTATCAATTCAAGCTATATTCAAATATTTGTTCCAATTCAATATATATTAATTTAATTTTTCAATTAAATTAAAATAAAACAACATATATCAATAACCATAATTATTGTAATTAATATATATAACTAAAATACCTTAATTACAACAATAAATAAATACATTTAATACATTTTAGATTATATATATAATTATATATGATATTTATATATATAAAAAGAATATATTTAATTATATTTACATATTATATTTTAATTATTAATATTCTATGTATATATATATATATCTTTTTTCTTGACATTCTATTTCATTAATTGAAATTATGATTTATTCGATTCCATCTATTTTTTGGCCTGACCAATTTATCAGAATTGAATTAAATATTTCAATCATTAAATCAACCTTCAGAATGAATGATCGGTAAAAATCAAAAATCTTTCTGGATTCCTTTGTATTGAACATATGATATGATGTAGTGGGGGTTGTATGGAAATATAATCCCGATATATACCAATATTCTTCTTCCAAATGAATTGTGTTTCCATCACGACCGCCGCCAGTTCCAACTACCGGTGCCTTGCTGCAGTCTGCGCCAGCACGTTTTGAACCTGAGTCATTAGAGCAGCCTTCGCCTGCCTTGAAGTGTTGTTGTTTTGGGTACTTGGGAAGCATTTTCTCCAGTGATCTCTTGCGAGTTTTATCCAGTCATCGCAACATTTCACTGGCTTCCAGGAGGTGAAGGATTTCCACCGCTCACAGCACAAGAACAATTATGGGAAACACTGGAAACACTACTTGGCATAGCTTCCACAAAGCCTGTCGAAGGTGACATTTTCCGACGCTGTAGGATCTTTACCTCCAACACAAGTCATGCGAGTATCTATCATCATGGCTTGTGCCAGCACAAAGGAGGGTTGTTTGGTCATGATCAGCAAACGCATAGGCCCGAGTTGGCAGCCATCAAAAGACCACTCACTCTCTCTGGAATTCTTGCATTCAACTTGATGTCCTCCTCCTATGTGGGGTTCAGCAACTGTTCCCACTCGACCAACCAAGGCGGCTTTATTCCAAAGATGCGAACGAAGTGGCATCGCTGACAAATCCCCAGTAATCAACAAAGCGCTCACACCGCCGCAGGGAGCAGTGTAGCTGTGTATTCAGGTGCACACCAACTTGGAGGATCATTGCCACACCAATTGTTCAAAGAACCTGATCACCAAACCAAGCAGCGGCAGCGAATTCGGTGTCGCAGGATTTCGAGGTCAAGTGGAAGTAACTGTGTTCCTGCAGCGGCTGTGCAACTTTGGTCACAGTATGTCATGTCACAGCTTTCTGGGGTGAAAACTGGCCCTCGCTACTCATAGTGTTCAGTAAAGAGTCAATCTGAAAAAGACTACCATCTAGGCTGGGCAGTTGCATGCCGATGTGGGCAGTGGGGATGCCTTTGAACAAGGACTGAGCCGCTTCCCCAAGTGGGGGCCATTGCTCATGTTTGAAGGGAGCTCAGAGTCTTTAAACCTCATGGCCGATTGGTTGCCTTGCACTACCCCGCAGCAGCGAGAAATTCTCCCCGCAAGTCGCAGTCACCAATGTATAGATCCAACATGAGCATCACCGGCGTGTTACTTTGCTTTTGACAACACCCTTCGGTGAGCTTGGGCAACTCCTTAACATTGGCCTTTATTCATTTTCGTTTCGTGTGCTGCGATTTGCCTCATGTCCTTTGGTTTGCTGTCGTATGCTTTCAGTGCCTTTTCTTTCACCCCTGTTCCTCTTTCCTTCTCCTCGTCCTTTATCCTTTTTCCTTTGCTCCCTCTAAGCACTTCTCATTACTTCAACAAACGGGAGGAATAACATACTTTGTCGGTTTATCTCCTGCATGTTTGGCGATGAACCCAGGCTTGCAACTGGACATGAAATGACGTGAAGCAGAACTTGCTGAAGTCCTACCTCTTCCTTCTAATCGTCTGGAACTACCCAGTAACTGTCCTTCTTTATCTTGTTTGTCACAACAGGTTCGCACCTCATACTGTCTGAGGTCGAGCGTTAGAAATTGGATGGCTCCAGTGGAAAAGAACCTGAGCCGGCCATACTGATTGATGAACACGGCTGTCCATTGAGACCATTTAAAGGTGAGGGAGTTACCAGGAGAGAGTGTGCATCAGTCCACCAAGTTCTTAAGAAACAACAGTGCGTGACAGGAACGCAATTAACACTGCTCACTAGCCGGAAAAACACTACTTGCAGGAATTACTCTGGTTTCAGTTGCAATTATAGTAACACACACACACACCCAATTGGAGATCAAGCATTCTGACTCCTACGCCCTCTGAAATGGAGAGGCCGGCTCTAAGATGGCATGTCAACATGCTGGACCGCATTTCAAGAATCAGGAGTATGTTTGTGCACAATGAGCAGGTTTCGCGTTTTGCTGTTGAGCGCCAACGCCACACCCAAGCTCCCGGAAACACTGGGAGCCCCAGACACTTTTGCCACCTTCTGCTTGCCCTCGCGTATCAGCACCCAGTGTCTCACCACCGTCGTGGCGCGAGCATCAGGAAAATAATGTTGGGCCCAGTAGCTCTCCGTGACGTCCAGTGGATGATGTTCCTCCTTGACTGCACAGGTTTGCTCAACACCCACACAAAAATTGAGCATCTACAAGTTGCTCCCTCCAAACAAACATTTGTTGAACAGGCCCAGTTCTAGTGGACAAATTGATGATGGTTGACCTTTAGAAAAACACTAAATGATATGCAATGATCATTACACATTTGAAGGCGCATTCAACACCTCCAAACAAGCTTGGAACCGACTTTGGACGCACCATTCTGGTCATCAATGGCAGTCTTCTTCAGCCATTGGATGAACCATATCAAAAGTACTCAAATGAATCCATGTTTCTTTCAAACATCCCCCATCATCCCAAGCTGACAAAGCAACCCAACCAGGATTTACGGATTCGTTTAAATGGAACACATTGATGTAGAGAATTGGGAGAATGTCCCGCAAACCATCGCTCCTCTGGCTGCTGCACGGAAAACAATTTGGCAAAGCTCTCGTTTGGCCTGCAAATGCATCGATCTGGGATCTGCACCTCCTCCGAGATGGAGTAGAGGCTCGCAGTGTCTCTCTGTGAGGGCTCTGAGGTGCGCGGGTTGTCCATAGACTTCAGGGAATTGTAATCACCTTCATCACGCGGAAAACGCCAGCAAACAGGGCACTTTGACTGCTTGTCTTTGCCTCAGTTGGGGGGGCAAGAGCTTGCCATTCAATGTAGTTTCAGTCATCGTGAAAGTCAAACGTTCATGGAATTCAGGTTGAACATGATTGAACAGGAGACAAATGGACATTATGCCATAGTTCTTTGCTGAGCTGTCTTGGAGAACCTTCAATATATAATATATATATATATATTTATCTATATAATATATATTATATTGTTAACTGTGCCAAGTAGCAGCCTCCGCAAATTTTATGCCCACATCGCAGCGATATCTCTTTCAAGCCACATTTTTGCCGATCAGTTGGGCCGGCTGGACACTTGAGCAGTGGCCAAATGCCCTTCTCCCACTCCTGCGACATATCTTCCGATCCAAGGGATTCCTCACACCACTCTTGATTCGACAAAATAGACTCTAGACCACAAACGATCTAAAAACATGACAACCAGTGATCCCAGAAGTGCCGGGTGCCACACGCATGTGTAGCTCACAGGGGTCAATGTGGTTCACACCAGCTGCTGGACACAATTGATGCAAGTTTATTGTACAGTGTGGCACAACTTGAGTCACTAAGTGCTCATCAGGAAGTTGCCTACAACAAATGCCTATAGCCTATAGACTATGACAGACCTTCCGTGTCGAAATGCTTGTGGGGTGCCTATGCGTTCGTATTAATGTGTACGTTAAAAGAACTTGGCTCAGCTGCGCTCCATGGTCAATCAAAATTCACATCAACCTACAATATCCTACAATAACTACCCTCAGTCCACCCGTAAACCACTTTCCACCACCTTAGGTAGAGGCAATGCCATGTCGAATAAACACCGATTCATAGAGTTAGGGACTCTACTGAACTTTGCAAAGGGGCCATGTTCACACCTGTCTTCGTTTTACAAATGGATGCACATGGGTAGTTCCGAGAGCTACACGACATATGGGAGGGGCCTCGCAGCGGTTGAGCCAGCTCAATACTCTCATCCAGGTGGTTCAAGATTGTCCAACATGATGAGATCCTCATAGATCCTCTACATGCCCAATCCACATGCATCGCTAATCCAGTGCCCACCTTGGAACAGGACATCAAGCATCGCAGCTCTCGGTAACTCTCCACAAAATCCCAAATCAGCTTAAAGACGTGGCTCGGCAAATAGAATGATCGAGCCCTCCTCAGGATTTGACACACAGTAATTACTCAACGCAGCGGAAAACCTAGTTTCTCATCTTGATCAAACGAAAGGAGGACTTGACTTGATGGCATGTTGGCTCATCTTGCCTGATACTAGTATTGGACAACTCGTGAGATGCTAGCTCGTTGGGCGCAAAGCAACTCTGTCAGATTCTTTCAAAAAACAACTCTTCTCTCCATGTAACAGGCGAAAAAGAAGCGATTCTTGCCCTGCCGAACGTAGGGAACCATGGGGACGAATGGTTTGCAGCGACGCGCAGCGATTCTTGGGACAAATGGTTTGCATCGGCTGCATTGGTTTGCGCGCCGAGAGGGTGGCTGAAGATCGAAGGCAATCAAGATAAAGCAGTGGGATGGGCAAAACAATGCCTGAGGCCAAAGGAACCCTACCTTGAATGTTTTGGATTCCCTCAAGGAATAGGGATAGCCAGAACACCTGAGTACTCATCTGTGGATCAGTGGATCCGTCCGCAGTCTTGGGCCCGTTAGAGAGCCTAGCAGAGTACTGTCCCGCTCCCCCCGGGGCCTCTCCACTTTTTGCTGCGGGATGTTGGCAATGGCTGGTGGAGCTCGTTCGGGCCGCTGCGTGAGGTGTTCGTCTGTGGCTTGCCTGGGAAGGTGTAGAGGGAGTTCGACAGTTGGGTGTGGAACGACGATGGCGAAAGTTGATGGCAATTTGAGGATCAGAGATGATCAGAGTACGTCGGTGCTTGGTTCATTCATGTAATGTCCATCTGTTCACTGTCTTCTGAGTGGCGCAGCGGAGAATGACACAATGTTGATGGAAAGGTACCGTCTGCGTACGTTGGTGGTTAGATAGGGTCCGGGTTTATTGCATAAATATGTGCAAATCCTTAGCTGGGATGAACCATTCAGGTAGTTGACCTACAGCTTACGGTAACCTTTAAACCAACCTGACAAGCATTGTCGATCTCGAAAGGTGAGAGGTCAGAGGTCTCTTTCAGCGGGAGTTCTCCACGTGAAGCACCAGCTGGGTCACAAGTATCAATGGCCATCAACTGACAAGGCCGAAAGGGCCCCCAACCCATCCCGTTTAAGGGCAAGACAGACTTGCTATCAAATTTAGAACAAGCTCTGTGGGTTGGATCAAGAAAAACAAGTTCCATGTGGGTTGGATCCTATTGCCAGTGCCAGCACCCCGCATGTCGCTGGTGCCAGCACCCTGTGAGGAGAAACCATCCACACCAAAGAATGACCGACCGCCTATTCCCCCGCGGGACTCACCACAGGCAGATGCGAAATGTCACAGATTGCAGGCGGTTCTCGTTCCGGCCATGCAACTTTCTCCGGCCTCCGGAGTTGAAGAGCGGACAGTGAAGAATTGATCCAAAAGGTGTACAAAGATGAAAAAGAGCCCCCAAGATGCTTCAGTTGTCTGCCTTGTGCGGAGCTCAAGATCATTACGGTGAACAAAAGTGCGGTTGGTTTATATAGTTGTCTTCGTTGTGCCACTACAAGTACGGAACGAGTTTCAAGCAATTGTGCAGGGTTTGGCTTCCATCCTACCATGGCTGTGATCCTTTCCAGAATAATTTAACAAGAAAGCAACATGATACGATTTAAAACAAACAATCAGCAGCCGAAATGCCAAGGAAGAACACGTCATAACACGTCAAGGTTCTCATGAAAAGACTGGTACAGAACCCTAGTCGGATCGGGTACCTCACAAGTACTCTTGGGACCCTCAATCAATACCCCTCATTCAATACCTGTTCTGACCTGGTGCCCAAGCTCTGGTGGACACAGGAGAGAGCAAAACAGTGTATGACAGTGTGCCAGGACGAAACCACTGTTGAAATTGCTACGGATGCTTCATAAGTTTCTGCCATCAGCAAACTGCATAGGTTTAAGATGGTTTGCACAGATTCTCTTCAATATGCCCGAAGTCGTGTCGTGCCCTTCTTTGTACTTTGCTCCCACGACACCAATCAGTTGAGGTGATGTTGTCCTTAACAAAACATCACTGACATCGTCTAAATCGTTTTCAAACACATGAACTTCTGTGATCAATTATTTCTATAAATGTTGAATAGTCCCCGTGAGCAAACATGTTGTTTCATACATGTATGGTTTTGTTTTGACAAACAGCAACTTCCCGAACCATGAACTGGTGTCCTGATTCACCGGACTGAACAACTTGAGCTGAGAAACCGTCCACCAATATATAAATAAGCCTTGAACACAAAGATCAAGCACCCCTACCACTGTACCCTCGACACCAAGCCAAATATGTAGTATGTTTTGTTCTCAAATCAAAGTTTGGTCGTTTTTGTTCGATGGTTTCTCCACTACATGTGTTTGCAAATTGACTTATCATGCTGTTTTCGTATTCTCTGCTTCCTCTACACTCTAGCTCGCTTTCCTCCCAAACATCCCCTGACATGATGGGATGCGCTTAGGTTTGATGCACAATTGAAACTACTTTACGCGCAACATAACCCCCCAACACCCCACTGAATTGGGCCTTTCGGCAGCTCTTGGCATGTCGGCCGTTGGCGCCCGTTTCGGCAGCAGTGCGAGGTTCTCAACTGGCTGCCTGCAGGGGTGCCAGGCGAGCTCCTCAAATGGTATTTGCATTCAAAGTAAACACTAATGGGCTTTTCAGGAAAGAGATAGTTTGGTATAGTTTGGTCGGTCGCAGTGCTTATCTAAAGAAGGCCTTCAACAACATTGGCCGCCAAAAACTATGCCGGCAAGAGACCCCAAACAGTGTGTGTGAGGTCTAACGGTGTAGTAGCAGAAAGTCTAGAGATCTAGACGCATTGGGGTTCAAAGAGCTGAGCGAGTGTGAGTGTGAGTGTGAGCGTGTGTGAGTGTGAGTGAGAGTGAGAGAGTGAGAGTGAGAGAGTGAGAGTAAGTGTGAGAGTGAGTGGGAGTGTGAGTGAGAGTGAGTCGAGAGTGAGAGTGGGGGAGAGCGTGAGAGTGAGAGTGAGCGAGAGTGTGAGTGAGAGTGAGTCGAGAGTGAGAGTGGGGGAGAGCTTGAGTGATAGTGAGAGAGAGAGAGAGAGAGAGTGAGAGTGAGAGTGAGAGTGAGAGTGAGTGGGTGAGTGAGAGTGGGTGTGAGTGTGAGGGTGAGTGTGAGGGTGAGTGTGAGCGAGAGTGAGTGCGAGTGAGAGTGAGAGTTTCAGAAATGCACAAAGGTCTAGAGAGCACGCATCTGAGAGCACAGTCATAAGAGCACGAGAGCACACAACAATCATATAGCTGATCACATTCGAGAACCAGCCCAGGTGGATGTGTGAGTTCCCCACTCCATTCGGACAAAGGCATGTACAGTTGAACGAGAACGGGCCACTGCTCCACAGTCTGGAGCCTTCATCAGCAATGTTCAATACTCCAAGTTTGAACTTCGAAGCCGGCCATTTGCTATCTGGCTCAAGCGGCTTGGAGTGTAGTCAATCCCATTACTACGCGGGTGCTGTGCGCGGCCCCACTCAACCAAATCATGCCCATGCCACTGCCATCTTGGTCGCAGTCTACCACGGCAAGCATGTCAACTTGACATCAAGATCTGCAGTGACTCTCATGCCTCTGCTCATCCAATACACACTCAAAGTCTTGTAGACGTCACCAAGAACCGGGGACCTATGATTGGATGCTATTCCACTTTCGGCGGCTTGTGCATTTCCCCAGCTGAGCTGCCTTCAGTGGTTGTCTTCACATCAAGATGACACACAGCAACATGACACACAGCAACATGATCCTTTCTTCAGCTGGTGCTACCACTGGAGTACACGCGCGCTGATGAAGTTTGGGTGCGGTGCAAGCCAACGTGCAACATGGTCCCTCTTAAGTACAACATATTTTTGCACCAGCTCGGGTCTACTATGCAGCGATGGACCCAGGATTTGCGCTTCTTGTGCCAAACACTTATCAATTACGTGGGCAGCTCATCACCTGGGATCAACCCGAAAGTGAAACTTGGCTGGCGATGGACATAGAGCTGAGTTGTGCTTTGGTGAGAGAGGCAGATTCTTCCTTTCCGGCCTGGTGGCTGCGCAGAATGTATGATTTGCACTTTGAGAGGCTCCGTTGACTCAGGTTCTGCAGATTGCTTCTGGGGCATTGCGGAAATTATCGATGTGTTCGCAGTTCTTTCCAGTTGACCGGTCTTCAGATTGAACGTACGCTGCCATTCCGAGATAAGGAAGCAGCATACGTCAAGGAAATTGGTCAAGGAAACCTGGTGATTTTGCATCCGACGCAGGCAAGTCAGTGCAAGTCAGTGACTCTGATACGCTTCTATTCTATAATCTGATAGGACTATTATATAGAACATGCACCCTTACTCACTACTTGCCTTCGCCGGAATTACAGTAGATGTCAAGTCTGCAGCAAGAAGTTCTACAGCAACTGCCTCACCCCAACAATGAAAATAGTCTTGTGTTGGCCAAAAGCAGATTCTGATATGCCATCAATTAAAGAAACATCCAGTCGACATTGACTGACCAGGATCCTTCGTTACTGGCCCAAGCACAAATGGGTGTGTCAAAATCAAGCACTGCAGCTGCACTGCAGCTGCCGAACCTAGCAGGGGGGAAAACAGCACCGCCAGCTCGTTCCAGCTGCTGCACATTCTCAGGCGGCCTCGTTCGATGTTCCAACAAACGTCTGCATTGCTTCGAGAACATACCGAGTGAATCCACGTGATGCTTGACTGCGCGGTATTCATTCCCTTGGGAATCTTGTGTGATTGCAACATGCTGGCAGGAACTGCTCGAACACGAATTGGTCTAGGAGTGACACCACACACCCACAACCGGGTCCGTCTTTAAGCAAGGCGAACGAAACCTGAGAAACTGCAAAACGAAAGCCAACGTTTTTACTTTCGAGTGTCTTACTCAGCTCTCAGAGTAGCTAGAATTCAGTTACCAGGTATAGTACGTCAAGTTCCCTTTCTGTCAACCGCTCGACAACCTTTACACACGCACAGCAATCCACAGCTTTGAAGTCTCATTCTTGCATTGAAGTTACTGATATAGGTGTGTAAGAGGTAGAGCAACATAGCATTTATACGGACCCAGGGTAGCTACAATTCTGTTGCCAGGTATCCCACTTCAATTTCCCTACCCTGGGTCCGCGCGCGCACCCGCGCGCGCGCCTTGCTGGCTCCCGGCTGCCCGTGATTGAGGCGCGCGCGCGCGCGGACCCAGGGCAGCCAAAAGGCGGTTGCCAGGGATACCCAGGGTAGCTACAATTCAGTTGCCAAGTATAACACTGCAAGCAACCGAAGACAATTGCATTTTTAAAAAATCACAAAAAAGATCCCCCGTGATGGTTCGTAGGGGCGCCGATTTTGCATTTTATAAACTTTGCGGCTTTATAAAATGTATGGGATAGGTTTTTTGTTTATAACATGAAAAACCAACTAGTTTATAAATGACCAGCACAGGTTGTGATAGGTTAAGATAGAAATCGACATCCAGGAAGAACCCCTTTGTAAAATGCGAATTGCTCATCGGAAATGTCCGTAAGAAGCCAAATCCGGATACTTTATAAAATGAAAATTCGTCATGTCAAGATCTCAAGATTCTGAAATAGTTTTTCTTTAGTAATGATTCAGATTCTGAATTTTTCAGATTCTGCAAATGTATAATATTTTCAGTAATGAAAGACAGGAATTAGACAAGCAATGTGTCTAAAAAGGTATTGATTTTTCATATGTTTTCAAAAATCCTAAATTTTAAGAAATGGCCTCAAACCTCTTGAAAAAGTAGCTAGTTAATTTTTAGTTCTTAGTTATTTTCCTGGTCATATTCCTTCAGTTCCTGTCTTCCACTGATGTTTCAAGAGGTTTGAGGCCATTTCTTAAATTTAGGATTTATTGAAACATATGAAAAATCAATACCTTTTTAGACAGTCCAGAACATGATCTTTGTAGAATGAGAAATCATGTTCTGACCATCCTCTGACAACTCGACAAGTGAATGTTTATAAATGAGATTACGGGGTTCACCTGCCCTCTATTACTGTCATTCGGTGTCCAAGTTAGTAAAGTTTATAAAATGACGATACTCCAGATCTTATGTCGTTATCCTTAAAAAAACAAAAACAAACCCTAATGTTTATACAATGTGTCTTGGAATTTGCATTTTGTAAAGGAAAAGGATCTGCATTTTATAAGCCCACAATCACGGGGGATCAAAAAAGCACCTCCAAAACCTTGCTTCCGTGCGCCCCTACACACCACCTACTTTCGAGTGTGCTTTCTCAGGCCACCCCCCC
>CAXAMN010025951.1:288529-319093 GCA_963970005.1 Durusdinium trenchii
AAGCCACAGCTTTGAAGTCTCATTCGTGCTTTGAACTTATATAGGCGTGTAAGAAGTATAGCAACATAGCATTTATACGGACCCAGGGTAGCTACAATTCTGTTCCCAGGTATCGCGCGCATGAGACTTCAAAGCTGCGGATTGCTGTGCGTGTGTAAAGGTTATCGAGCGGTTGATGGAAAGGGAACTTGAAGTCTGGTAACTGCACTATAGCTACCCTGGGTATCTATACCTGGCAAGGTGCCAACTACACCTTACCATTCAGATGATGCAAATGATGCAAATTGCATTTCTTGCATCACCACCCCTCAAAAATCACCTCCAACGCAACCTCAAAAAACAATCCTTCCGCGCACCCTCCTCCCCCAGCATGTGCCGAGTTTACGTGTACCTTTCTCGGGCCACCCCCCCCCACACCCCCTACTTACTCACTTCGTTCGCCAAGCACACTCAGCTGGCGCCTTCTACGATCGCTGGCTTTCGCAAGAAACGAACAAACACACATTACTTTCACGTTCCCACAGCATTTGCCAACCAACCCGAGCTGGTCAGGCCAATGTAGATCAGCCCCTCTCGATGATCCCTTCCTTCGTTCAACGATCAAATCCGGCCTCTCATTGCGGCGCTTTCGTTTGGATCGCACATACTCTTCCCTTTGCCACCAACCCAGCTCGAAGCGCTCCTGTCCAGCCTCAGGTGAGGGAAGGCCCGCTTCCACTCCAACCAGAGCACGGAATTGACATTTCCACAGGACTCTGTTGCTCTGGATGTCCTCTCGATTTCTACTCTAGTTGGTTGAATTAGGGATTCTTGTGGGCTCGTCTTTTGCACCTGTAGAATTGGCTGTGATTAGCTCTAGCTTGCAAGAATAATGATCCAGTCATACCACCCTTCTGCTGTTGAGTGAAGGGGTATAAGTTTAAATACTGTATGGCAGTATGATGCGGTACGGCATTTGATTGATTTCGTGTCTCAGACTGTAGAGCTCCGACCTGGCAAAGAAAGATGGTCACTGCACCACCCACCCACTGGAAGTTCCGTGTTATTTCAACAACGGACAACTCTTACAAAGGACAACTCTTCCAAGGAAAGACTTGCGTTTTGGCTCAACATGATTCTGGTTCGGGGAATTCTTGCGTTTATCACCAATAAAATCCAGCTCTAGACGAGGGGTAACTTGAAAGAAGCAGTGAATCTTTCCCACCAATAACGACTGCAATAAAATCTGGCGTCACCTTCTCTGCACGATGTTTTTGGTAAATTGTTCAATTGTTTCTTCTGGCAGGACATGAGGTGTGGTCTGTCTCAAAATGAGCGGACCAATGGACTGTCATCTCTTGGTCCTATCATAGGGGTCCATGCAGAGCCGTCTGAGATGCACCCACATTCCAAAAAGGTCACTGGTGGAGACTTCTAGAGAGGAAATGCACTTGATTGCAAGGCGCCTGGGGGCCGTCGTCGTACTTGCTCTGCTGAATGACTCTCCTGCCAACGGTTCTACAATGGGATCTTGGCTGATGGTCCCTACACCCGAAACCTTTACATGGAAGAACCCAAAACAGGGATTGCTGTGGATTAAGGCCCTAAAGTATGATGAGAATAACTAACCCTGAATTTCTGAATATCCTATTCCTTATGCTTGCACTTCAATTGGACGTAAACGTGCAACCGTTCAGAAACGTGTTTCCCACATATATATATATATAGGGTGATGCGCACATGCAAAATCTTGGTGCAAATCATCTCGTTCTCATCGATTTCACAACATTGTCATCGAATCACCACTGGTATATATGTATAATACATATTGCGGACTTTTACTTTGAGCTTCAAAAAGGCCTACACAGTTAGATCACGTCTTGCGGCGCATGTAATGCTAGCTCTATTTTGGCACTCCTCCTTCATGGCAGGAGCTTAGCTAGCGTGCTACTTCCATGACCCTTTCAGTCTGGAAATCCTGGACAGTCAAGGTATGGGTAATGTTCATCCATATCCTTGTAGACTTGAAGTCTGAGCTCTACATCATCGCGAGCATTGGCATCCCACCACTCCTTTTCAAGGTGTAGTAGGTGCTGTCGTGCCCTCAAACTAGCTCGCTGCTTCGGCTGATCTAAGCTCTTCAGACTCCAAACTTGTCCATCACGAATTCGGCCATGTGTTGCCTGAATTCTTGTTGGATCCTCTCGATCACTTGAGCTTACTGGTCTTCCGCCTTGATCCGGATTCTGCATTACATCTCGGTCATCTTGTGGATCATGAAGATTTGTTTCCACCTCCATTTCTTCATCTTCAACTTCACTTTCTGGCTCACTTGGCTGCAAGTACTCCATTGGGATGTTGACCACTTCGCCTGAGTCCAACCGGACTGTGGCTGTGTCTCCCGGCCTCAATTCTTCTTCCTCTTCTTCTTCCTCTATAGGTCTTCCACTTGGAAGATGGATTCTGGCTTGGGGTCTGTTCCTTTTTGACTCTTCTTCTCTGTAGGCTTGCAATTGGCTATCAAGCCTGCTCAGATCGAAGTCTTTGTTGGATCTCTGAATGTAGTCCCAATAAAGCCATTCCCATGGTTCAACATCTTCTGTATCAATGTATCCGGATGCCTTGATCAAGCCCTTGTGAACTCGCTGCATGTAGCTTCTGACATCTCGAATGCCCTCTTGTGCTTCATGACCATAGGCTCCAATCATCATGCCATCAGTCTTGGCATTATCTTTGATCTCCACCAGCTCTTCTTCAATCACCTTCAATCTCTCCCACATCTTGTAGATGACAATGCACAGGCCTGCAATGATCACCAAGAGTAGCATCATGGAGACTATTGTCCAACGGCTGTTCTCTGGTGTATTGTTGTCCGTTTCCACATAGGTTCGCTCTCCAGCCACATGCTCAAGGCCAGCCAAAAGCATAATCCTGTGAAGGAACTTGGCCAGCCTCTTGACACTGCTCCTACTGGCATTGCCTTCCGTCAGCCTGTCATGTTCATCTTGGCCGATACGACTTCCTTGACCGTCGTAGGTATTGCACCAGTAGAGAATCAAATGGATCCTTGCCTTGGTAAGTGGCTTTGTGCCTAAGTCTGCGATGTTGTACACCCTTCTAATGGGCTTGACATTCAAAGTCTTCTGAGCTACTAAATCTTGTATCCACAGCAGTTTGCCATCAATATGTCTCAACTTGCCTGGTCCTCTTTTATGGCTTACATGTACAGCTGCCGAGTTGTCCACCAAGCAGTCATACTCCATGTGCACCATTTGATCGACCAAAAACTCGAGACATCTTCTGACATAAATGCCATCTGCTGCTGCGGAAACTAATGCATTCAACTCAGCCTCTGCCGAAGAAAGACTGACCGATTTCTGACCCCTTGAACTTGTCATCACCACTACACCATTCACCATATGGATCGCAGAAGAAGTTGATCTTCTTGTGCTCTTTGAACCCGACCAGTCACTGTCGCTGAAAGTCTCAAGCAACCATCTGGTCTCTAAGGTCTTGACAATGAGTCCTCTTCCTGGTTCAGGCATCTCGAGAATGGTGTGTTGGCCCAAGGTATTCTTCAGATACCCGATCAATCTGCCCAGCTTTCGAAGACTTCCTGTGGTAGGATTCGACATGGATCCTGCCAACTCCTTTATCGCAAAGGCCACGTCAGGGCGCTCCTGTGAGAGGTAAATGCCACAACCAACCACAGACCGAAATAAGCTCGCCAACTCCGGCTCAAGCAAGGTCGTCCCATCAGGCTCAAGCATTTCCTGCGTACATGGCAGCTTCTGACTCTTTGCTTTGCCCATTGTAGCCTCATAGCTTTCGATCATCGTCTCCGCATACTTTCCAGGCATGATCTTCAGGGCTCATAGGTCCTCCTCAAGAACTGGAAAGAAGTTCCTGGTTCCGTCAGGTACTGCACCGAAATCTCATAGTTCTCTCTCAATGCTGGCAGCAACTTCTCTTCAAGATACTTTCTCTCTCCTGTGAACAAGACATCGTCAACATGGATAAGGAGTAGTGCCTTTGACTCTAAGCGGCCCAAGCATGGATTGACCTGCGAAAAGACAAATCCTTCTGTCTTCAGCCACGACGTCAGATGCTCAAACCATGCCTTTGCACCAATCCTCTGCCCTGGCAGGTTGCGCTTCACTAGGAAATGCCCCCCTGCTGTAGTCACCTGCGTGGGCTTTTGCTGAGGCACCTGCAGGAAAGCATCTTTGACATCCAAGGCACCTAACACGAAGTTTGGCCCTCCTGACTCTTCTTCAAACCTCCTCATCAAGTAGACCACAGGAAGAAGTCTCAACACTTGTGACCCCGTTGCAGGACTGTGAACATCATCCCGCTTGTGGTTGGCATACTCCCTGGCTACCAGACGTGAGCGTCTCAAGAACATCTTCCGTGACCCTTCCTTGGCGGTATTTGGTTTGATCCTCCAGTCTCTCACAAATCTAGTCGTCAGTACTTTGTGGTCTTCCTGCAGCTCTGCAATGGACTCCAGGACTCCCAATCTCTTCAGCCTCCATTCTTCTACTGAGTCTGCCAAATCGTCTATCCACTTCGGCGGATCTGGTGGGGTTCTGTCCAGTGGTGCTTCCGGCACTTCATGCTTCTCTTCCTCCTCGGCCTCATGAACTTCATAGTCATAGGACCACAACTCCTCCTGCCCCACTGTCTGATCAAGGTGGTAGTAGATATCTTCACCCACCTGAGTCATCTCCAGCCTTCTCTCCACGGCATCATCTGCCTTCAACCTCTTTGATGCTGGTGAATCCGCCTCAAGACTATGAACTGCTTCAGCTTCTTGCCCTCTGGTTCTTGATCACTCTGGGATGCAGCCACTTTCTGAGCCATAGGTCTCGGTGTTGAAGGTCCTGCTTGATTCCTGTTCTCATCAAACTGGTCAGGATCTCTTGCCGCAACTGGCACCAACTCCGGGATTGGATCCTCCTCAAAGGTCTTCTTCTTATCTTCTCGGACCTGAGCTTCCTCTGCAGTCTCCTTCTGACTCAACTCAGGCTGCTTCTCTTTCACCTTCTCTCCTTCGGCGACCAAATCCCGGGCTTCTTCCACTTTTCCTGCAAAGGATCTGCTAAATGCAAGAACCTCTTCAGTATCTTGATCATCATCTGCTACCTCCGGAAAAGGGACGCTGATCTGGGCGCCAACCATTGATGCAAGTCTCTTCGATGGAACAATTCTTCCTCCGAAGTTTTGTTGATACTCCCAACTGTATGCTGTGAAGTTTTGGAAACAGGCCAGGTACTCCTTGCTCATATTAGCCACCCTTCTCACCGACCGACTCAGAAAGACACGGTTGCCATCTCCAATGATCCAATTGTCTTGCAGATCTGTCTTGCCTAAGCAAATGCCAATCTTCCACTTTGGATCCGCTTTGAAACCTTGTTTCGGTTTGGTATATGCAAAGCAGACTTCCCCATATGGACTGATCTTCCCTTCATAGGCCTTGCCTTGGGTGAGCTCATAGCTGGTTACACCTTGGAAGGGTTGATATCGATTGATCAACCATGCACTGTGTCTGCATGCCCAACTCCACAAAGGGTGTTGCGAACTGAATCTCAATCCAACTCTTCCAGCAAGATCTTCCATCAAAGTCGCTGCCAAGCTCCTCACTCTCTGGACTGCATTTTCCACAAGGCTATTCCCAGCCGAGTCATAAATTCTTGTTGTTCTTGAGCTCGTTTTCAATCCAGTAGCACTGCGAGAAGCCACTAGCAATCGAAGGATCTGCCGGGCTGTTGGCTCGTTGTCTGCCAAGTACATCACCGCTTCATGACCTAGGACCTGGGTGAATGCCATCAACTCGTGGGTGATCAGCGACATCTGGTTCTTTGTCTTCAACGGTAATGCCATCAATGATCCTGTTTCTGAGCATACCGCTACGAGCAACAAAGCTCCTCCTTCCTCAGCTACACCAGTTTGCGCCTCGTCCTGCTCCTGTAGACCCAGGGCGCCAGACCCGCTGGCTCGCACTCGAAGAGATGGTCGGGACTCCTTGTTCATGTGTTTTGCCCGTCCTTCTATGTTGGTCTTGCTTTGCTCTGTGTTTTACGCAAGACGAACACCAGCTGGCATAAGGAAGATGAGTCAAGTAATGCCTTTTCTTCTCTTCCTCCGTAGGCATCTTTGCCGATGGGAATCCGCTCCTCAAATGCTTTTTCCCTTGCTGCAAGGTCTTTGGCTAGAAGAAGTTCTAGCTTGTTCTGGTGACGAATCTGCTGTCAACCCAATGCCATTCACCTTGATGCTCCTTGGTAATGGCCTTCCAATCTCATGCTCAACTCTTTGGTCATCCAGATCAACTCCATGGTCTTCAACTTCCCCTGGAACCTCTATTCCAGAGAACTCTTCAAATCTTCATCTGCGGGCGCTTTCGGAACCTCCAACTCCTCCAAGTCAGATTGACTTGGCCTTGGGATCCCCTGCTCATCCTCAATCTTGAAACTGAAGGCTTCAGGGTCATTCCCTTCCTCAGCCACGAATGTGAGCACCTTACTCTGCTCATGTCCTCGCAGTTCCTCAATCTGTTCCTCCTGATCTTGGAGCCCCATCAAAGGCTCTGCCATCTCCACAAGCTCCCAGTGCTCTCCACGTTGCACCAAAGTAGACCTACGCATCTTTGAACTTTGGGTTCTCAGCTCTGGGATGCGGTTTTGATAGCTATTGCTGAGGTGAAGACCCATCCAAAAACCTTCTTTCTTCTGCCAGCCGAAACCACTCTCAGCTGCTTTCTTCAACTCCTCACTGAGCTGAACCGTCAACGTGCGAACCGTGTTGGCTTGTCGAATCACCCTAGGCATCCCTTCACCACCAAGCTACGGTTCTGAAACATCAACGGCACCTCCACTGGACCATTCCTCAAGCACTCGCCCACTCCATCTATGGACCAACCAGCCTTCATCAGCCTCCCGAATGAGAGAATGGGCTGGCTCACCACATCGCAGAAGGTCACACGCTCTCGAAGAACCACCTTCCTGCCTTCACTACTTGCCAGGACAATGTCAATGTCCTTATGGCCATAGGTTTGAATCCTGGTGCCTTGAGCATCTTGGAGAAGAGGCGACACTTCATGCACTTGCTTTCCTTTGTTCATCAGATGGCCTGGAAACAAAGAAGCATCAGCACCCGAGTCCACAATGATCGTGAGGGACTCTTCATCTTGCTCCTCTTGCTCTGGCCACCTTTCACCCTCTACTTCTGTCTGCTCTTCTCGCACGGTGTTCACCATTGCCTTCAATTCATTCTCGTCCTCATCAATGTCCATGCGGAAAAATCCACACTCATAGAAGCATGGCCTTGCTCCTTCAATATACGAATTGAGCCACACTCTCCATCACTTTCTTCTCGAAGGTCGAAGAAGAGGGGCTGTGAAACTCTTCGGATGGCCTTGTTTGCATCTGTCCCAGTGGTCGTACTGGTGGCTGTAGTCGACAATGATGTTGTCTGCTGACTGCTAATGCTCGCTGCTGGCGGGGCTTCAATCTGTCTCACCCTCCAGCAATCTTTGGACTGGTGACCCATTTTTCCACATGTCCAGCAAACATCTCCTCCATTGCCTTTTCCTTTTCCACCCTTTTTGGTCCTTACCACCCTTACCTTTGCCATCCTTTGTACCACCTTTCTGCGCCACAAAGCTCTTGCCTTTGGACTTGCCCTTGTCATCTTTGCCTTTGCTCTTCCCCTTTGACTCTTTACTCTTGCCTTTGCCCTTGTCCTTGCCTTTTTGCTGCACTCGATCAATTTCCATCGGCATTGGTCCTCCTTGATCACTTGCGGGTTGTATTGGGCTCAAATTGAATGACAATGCTGCCGATTCATTCCATTTCGTAGTTGCAGTATCAAAGGCTAAGATTGCTTCTCTGATCTTTGTATAGGAGCTTCCCTCATTGAGCGTGAGGTTGAGATGCACCTTCATCTGGCCGGTCACTGCTCTCAAAAGAACTGCCGACTTCATGTCCGAGGACAATTTGCTTCCTCCCAACCGATCATACTGAAGGAAGTGCTCTTCAAGCTTGAGTATCTGGGGCAGCAATGATCCCTTCATGTTGAATGAAGGATATGCCATAATCCCTTGCAGGAGATTCATGGTGCGATTGCGTGCTTGGGGTTGGCAATTGCTCAACATCTGTCGAAGAGCTTCATAGCCATTGAATGAAGTTCTCCACATTCTTCACAACACCAATGAGGCGTTCTTGCACCAAGCTTCCCAACAAGCTATACAAAAATCGACTCCTCTCTTGCTCAGCCTTGCTCGTCAAATCCCAGTCAACTTCATTTGACATGCTCTCCTCAATGCGTTCAATCTCTTCTTGGAAACTGCCATCAACCACCACTAAGTACTGCTTGAGACCCAGTACCAATCCCTCCATTGAAGAACCTCTTGCTCTCTGTCTGAGGGAGAAAATGAACCAGGCCTCGGTATGAGCTTCGCCAAACATTTCTTCAGCACTCCATTGTTGCTTCCCTCAACTCCACCTGAAGAGGATGCCGCTTGAGCTGCTTGGGCGGCTTGGGCTGCAGACTGTGCTGCATTGATCAGAGCCTGTGTGAGCTCCGGCATGGATGCCATTACCCCATAGACCTCCTGGCCTCCAGACCCATCCATGCTGCTCGCCTCAAAGCGCAAACTCTCCCACCTTATACTCAAGAACCTTCTCGATGACCTGCTGGTAGGACCTCCTCAAGGGCCAAATCAACCTCCAAGCAAAGGGCAAAGATGTAGTCCGGGATGATCGTGATCTGCTTCTTGCTATAGCCACAGGCACTGATTGCCACACTAGTTTATGGTGGCTCGGCGCGGTCGAAGCAACACGAAGGGCCCGAGCTAGCTGGGGATGTGGGTCCAGTCCCCGTCTGCTGGAGCTCAGAGGAGATCTATTGAAATCCTCGTCCCGGCTCCGCTACCATGCGGACTTTTACTTTGAGCTTCAAAAAGGCCTATACAGTTAGATCAAGTCTTGTGGTGCATGTAATGCTAGCTCTATTTGGCACATATAGTGTCTTACAATTACTATAATTCATTATATGATAACACGACTCTGTCATTGGTTTTGCGAGTTTCTCATCGAGTTTACAACATCTACAAAAGCCGAAGGTGTTTTCATTTTCACGCTAGAGTCCAGCAGGAGTGGCACGGTTCTCATGTTCAGATTCAAGCGTAGGCTATTTGTTGGCCCGGAACATGCATGACTTTGGGTTGCATCACAACTTGCATCACTGGGACTGCAGCAAATGCCATGCGTGCCTAAGCAATATTCATAGCAATGATAACGAACGCCAACACAGCCCCGCCCCGCACCATAAGTTCATTGATAGACCAAAATCATCTTCGCAGAATGCCTGTCCGTGTACAAAGTACACATCACTGGGGACAAAGAGTGGGCATGTTCACATTCACCTCCAAGCATAATTGGGGCGTTGCTTTGGGCTACTGGTAAGGCTCCAAACGTCTAACGCCTTGCGCGATTGAGTATCTTGAGTATCACAAAGAAGACTCATTATATCTCGTTAAGTTTGGTGACATTGGGCCAACCGCGGCTCTGGAGGAGGTACAAACATCCAAGAAAAGACTACCGCAAATTGCCCAAAGACTATCGTACCTCATCCGTATTGAAATGTGTTGAAGTACACTAGTATATATAACATATATAATCATATATATATATACAGTATATATTATGGAAGACTCTGCCTTGTCAGCCACAGAAAATCCAGATCCAGAAATCCAGTGGAGGATCATGAAAACAGGATCCAATCCGGCCCACCATCCTTGGGTTTGTCAGCATGAGCCACAACGTGAAGGACTTTTTGAGGGGTTTGCCAATCTTATATACAGCCTTTTCCTTGTATATAGGAGTTTGATGAATTTTGCTTTATTTCCATGAACTGTAAGAATACACCCTCCGAAGGTTTTCCTTTTGAAAGAGTGTTCGATACCCCACTTCAAAGCAGCTCATGTACAACAAAAGTAAATAGCTCGAGATAGGAACACTTTCTTCACTTACAGTATCTGCTATCAGGGGCCAGGATGGATTATAGCTTAGCGTTGAACAAGCCAGGTTCGCGTGGTGTCTCTGCCCTCTTGTCTCGCCCGAAACGGTGAGGGAGGTTACCCCTGACTCTAGGCAACACATACTTACTCCCATAGGTCATAGGTTCCCATCCCGTGGATCCAGCTGATGGCCTCAACAATGGCACCAACCGGCGGCGAAGCTCGCTGCGGTGACCACGAAGGCACCTTTCCACGTCCTCTCGAGCCGGACGCACGGGGAGGCTGGGACCAAACGACTGGCTGTTCTATTGATGGACACAAAGGCCCCACAGAAAACATGTCGATCAGATCCATCAAACACAGTATATACTGTATAATCCTTTGATACCAATATGGTGTTCCGGATTTTCTTCATCTAACTCTAAAATAACACTAACGGTGAACCATGGTGAACCTGTGGATTGAGGGTGCGAAGTTCCCCGATACACTTTTTGTGAACACATTTGCAAAATGAGGCAACCATAGACAACCGCACTTTGGTCACACTTCTGCATAATGGTCGAGAGTTGGAGAGAGTCCTTTCGCTATCTATTTTCGCATATTCTGCGAGATTCCTGGGACAAAGCAAAGCAGTGATTGAGGGCATTTTCAGATTGCACCATATTTACTTTTGCGAAGATGGTTTCTCTCCAAATGCAAGGCCCATTGTTCCTGAACTTACCAAAGGTCCTCTTGCGGAAGTCTGTTGACATCACAAGACACTCCACAATCTGTGCCTGGAACTTCGCCCATCCATCGTGGTCCAGCTCCAAATTGTACTTCCTGTTGACGCCAGGCCAGGCTGCAAGTGACCACTACAAAACACAAACAAATATATATATATATATGCGAAGCTAACGATGGCAAACGAGGTCCAACGTAGCGGGTGGTGTGTAGTCAAGGTCCAAGTGGCCAAAGTAGAGGAAAGCAAAGCGACCAAGACACACCGCGAAACGAATTGGGACGCGCTCGCGCGCGTCGCGGCCGAAACCTGTTTTGAGCTCATAAGCCCGCCCTGCGGTGCGGACGGGTATGCTTCAAGTGAAAACATGTTGTACAGCGTACAACTCACACAGGCGATGTTCTTACCTGTGCTCAGGGTCGGAAAACCATGACCGGCAGACATTGTAGTCAGCCAGCCACGTAGTCACCTCTTCTCTCAAGCAGTTTCCCTGCGAGACAGAGGGATTTGGACTCGGGAAGTCGAGCGGACTGCGATGATCTCCGCAGTAGGCACAGATGCGGAGTTGCAGCAAGTTCGGCTCGGTGATCTGCTCCGCACAGTGGCACGTGGGAAAGTGCCAGCAGATGCCATTCTTCCTGGAGGCTACGATCGGCTGTCGGTGCGGGCATTGGTCCATGTGATCATCCATCGCGGTGATCAGGCGACGGAACATGGGTGCAGCATCCTGCACGAGCGGACGAAGGTTGAGGATCTCCGTCATGGCCAAATCCACAGCTCGGCGAGACTCGCGAGCTGCCAGCTTGTACTCATTCACTCTGGCCTGCTCGGTCTTCAGGGCTTCCCGAAGTCGTGCATGGACAACAGGCTCATCCTTCTGAGTGAAGGCGTCAGCGGTGGTCACCTTCTCCTCTTCAATCTTCATCTCTTCCTTCTCTTTCTTTTCACCTTTCGACCATCGGCCCAGCAGGAAGGCGATCACTGCAATCGCCAGGGGTGTTGCTGCAAAGAGGGCCAACCAGTGCTCATCGCTCAGCTGCGACGGTGGCGGTGGTTCATCCGCCAAACACGTAGGAGGTGCTGCTTGACAGCACTGCAGCAAAAACAAGAAAATCATCCAAAACATGAAATTCTTCGAGCGACCCTTGGTGTCATACTTCATGCGGCGCTTCACGACATGGCTTGTGGCGAGGACATACGGAATCATGTCCGTGGAGTGGACAAAGTTCACAAACTCCTCCGGGCCAACAAACTCATCTTCCATGATCTCCTCGGACCTGGGAATGAAATCATCAGGCTTCTGATGATGGACCTGGGAGGTTGTCTCAGCCAAGGCTGTGTTCTTCTCGTCTTTGGTCTTTTTCTTCATGGCTTTGTAGGTGGGATCCCAGGTGAGCTTCAGCTTCTGGCGCTTCAGGCGAGCTGCAAACAAGGTTCGAGCAGATTCCTTAGTCAGGCCATCGGCGATCTGACGATCGCTGCTCATCCATTTGAGGTTTCCCCCAAGTTCCAGCAAGCGCTCCTTCATCACACGAATCTCCAGGCTCACACGCTTGTCCACGACGGATGAGCTTGCACCTTCACGATGAAAAGCGTCGTAAAGAGCTTTCGCATCTGTGATCATCACAGGCTTCAGGGAGGACTGGACCTCCAGCAACTGCTTCAAGGGCATGTGGGGTTCCATGAGATGGTGCCAGAACCGACAAGCAAAGTCGACGGCGTCACTGGCTTGACCGCCAGCTTGTGCCTCAGCTCCCAAAGATGACCTTGCCACCCTCGGGGTTTTGAAGCTGCGCCAATCCAAAATGTGATATTCTCCCTCCTCGGCGGAATGCATGAGGTCCTCGTTGACCATCATCAACACATAGCCACCTTGCGATGACCCGTCGAGGCGAGTGGAGAAACCAGCATCAAAGAAACACAACAAGCGCAACTTCTCTGTAGGACCGAGGTGGTTGTAGACAAGGCCAATGTCCTTGTTCTCTTTTGCAAACTTCAGCAACCTGTTGCAGTCCTGGACGGTCTGCAGAGTGGCATGGGAGACATGGGCGGCCATCAACGATGTGCTGCACTGTAAATGTGGTGAGGTCTGTACTGCGGGCCACTGCAGTGAACCAAGTAGGCCCCTCAACTGAGTCACTTCACGCTCGTTGAGCGGCTGGTGGAGAGGAAGCTTCTTGTCATAGGCGATGGGCTTGACCTTGTCAAAGTATTTGCCTTGGTGCAATTTTCTTCCACCTTCAGGTGTGCGCTGCAGCTCACAACCACAATACTCCATCACATCAAGATCTTCCTTCCACTCCCGGAAGGAGAAGTTTTCTTTGAGCTGTTCAACGACTGCAGCATATCGAGGGCTGTTCGGGCAGCCGGCTCCCAAAAGGTCGTCCACGTGCATGATGACCATGCCCACCAGGCGTTCAGATCCCAGTGAGTTGACCTGCTGGTGGATGGGGTCGTGCTCATTGAAGTGGTCATCATCAGTCTCATAGATGAGAAATGCACATGGATCGAGGGCGTGTTGCCGAAGACCTCCACGACGAAGGCGATCAACTGCCTCAAGATACCAGCCTCTGGGCGCATCGATCTGGCCGTAACAGGGCTTCAGAAGCAACATGCGGGTGTCTTCATCGGCACCCAGAAGAGCCAAAGCTTCTGATGGCAACTTTACCCACAACTTTCTGTCCTGTTCACGCCCCTGCAAGAAGGTCAGCGGTCCAGGTGGTCCAGTGCATGGTGGTGGCCAGGGACAGCAACATAGAGCGAGACAGTCGAGTTGTGGTAGGACTTGATGTCTCAATGCTTCCAGCCAGGGCGTCGGGGTCAGCAAAACCGCGCACGATCAATCTAGCTTTCGCCCTTGGAGAACCGTCAGGGTTCCGGGACCACTTCAACAGGATTCTTGACGTCAAAGTCCTGGATGGGTCTGCCTCCTTGGTGGACTGGAAGATCCACACATGATGGTCAAAGAAACTTTTCAACTCCTTCACCTTGGCCTCCTTGAACATCGCTCGCTCTTGTGGACCCAATGCCCGCTCATTCACTGCGCTCTTGTCCTTCTTGAACTTCTTCTGTTTGGCGAGCTTTTGGTCCTTTCCTTGCTGTTTTGCACTTGTGAACTGTTGGTGTCCACTGTACATAGCAAGTTCTCTGCGAGTATTGCCGTTGAGCTGGAAGATGGTTGCTCCAGTCCAAGTGTGTTCAACTCCAGGGGGAGGACTGCCATCATATCCGCTATCAGTGGTCAAACGGCTCTTGCCTCCACCTTGGTGAATCAGTGTCACACGCACACTATCCAGCTGGTCAGGATTGACCGGGCAATCTTTGGGAAGATGCTCAAGGTGTAGGCGTCCACGACGGGGCACAACATGATGCCTGATCAGACAGCCAGCTTTCAGCTCCCAGTAGTCGGTAGTGCGATCATGTAGTTGGAGGAATCCATGTTCATCCATGAACCATCCGCTGGGCAGCATTTTGGTGTCCAGGTCGTCCAGGTAGAAGGCCTGGCCAGCTAGCTCATGCTCGTCATTTGGTCGAGCTGGATGATGTTCAGGATCATATGGCCTCGTGTCAGGTGGCTTCGGTCTGCTTCGGAAAGGCGCGAAGCTGAGAGTCTCCTGCTTGTTCAGTCGAGCTCTCCTCTGCTGAAAGGTTTCACCTTCAACTGTCTCATACAGTTGGGCGGTCACCGGATCGAGCGATGGTCGCTCTTGGGTCATGCTTGCTTGTGGTCGTGATGCATGAGGTGTTGGAGCTGCCGAGATGGCAGGCGGCTCCTCGCTTGGCTCGGATATTGAGATCGAGCTTGGGACCCGTGGTAGTGGACCTGGGGTTTGTGTATCTGCCGCTGCCGTGTCGTTTGTGTCTGCCGCTGCCGCTGGTGGTGCTATGTCTTGTGGCTCTGTGTGTGCTGGTGATGTTGGTTCGTACTCCTCAGCCGAGGGTACTGCCGGTGCCGCCGATGAAATGCCAGGTGGCATGGAGGTCGGTGCAGCAACAGTTTCTGAGGCCTGAGGAGGTTCCACGCCAGGTGGCAGTAGGCGTGGCCGTCGTCTTGGTGGTGTCATCTCGTGGTCAGAATCTTCTTCCATCACATCACCATGAAGCTCTTCGGAGTGCTCATCTGTCTCGACCTCTGCGAGGTTGCGCTTGTTCAAGTGGTGCAGGTCATAGTACCTGGTCACTCCTCGAGACTTGAGCTGACGAACCGAAGTGAGAGCTTTCTGCACATCGTTCAGGGCATGTCCTGAGCTTTTGACATCAGCACGGACGTGGTGAGGTGCACAGCGGATCAACTGGGTCTTGTAGGCCAGCCAATAGACATTTACTCGCTGCTGTCCAGTGTCATCGACCTTGAACTCCTTCATGACAATCTGGGCAGGGCCAAGCCAACGAATCTTCACCAGATCGGGCTGTTTGGCGTCACGCCAAAACCAAACTTGTTGACCAAGGCTGTACTCGGAGTTCAAGCCTTTGTACTTGGCACCAAGAGCACGTCGAAGGCGACGATCGGCATCAGCTTCGATCAAAGCTTTCTGAGCAGCGGTGCGCTTGTTCAACATGGCCTCAAAGGCTTCATGTCCGCCAAAGTGTCCAGGGTGGAAGTTGTCACCAAGAAGACTGCCAGCAAGTTGAGGTTGGTGTCCAAGAACCCATTGGGTCGGAGAGAAGCCAGCAACTGAAGGCGTGCCATTCATCTGGGGCACACAGTAGGTAAGCGCCTCCTTGATGCCAGAGGCGTCATTCAGCTGCATGTCATCCATGTAGACCTCAATGGACTTGCGAAGGATGGCATGTCTTCGTTCAACGATGGCCAGACGTTCATGTGCCTCACCAGGGGCAACGGTGTGCTCAATGCCGTGGGCGTTGGTCCAGGTCTCAAAGGTCTGACTCAGCCATCCACGTCCTTCATCAGTGACCAGTCGCTGTGGGGCTCCGAAGTGTGCAATCCAGCAACGTTCAAGACCACGAATGTGCTCCTCGGATTGCTCTGAGCGCAACAAGACAGCTGCTGTGTAGCGAGTTGCCAAGTCGACCACACTGAGGACGGGGTACTTGACGGCATTCTTGAGACGCAGCCAGAAGACATCTGCCTGCAAGACATCGTTGAACTTGGTGCTCACAGGTAGAGATGCCGGTGCAGCATCTGCAGGCTTCTTGTACTTAGCGCAAGCCACACAAACATAGGAGCGTGCAGCACGAAGTACTTCTTCATTCGCTCCTCGAGCGGCCAGCAGTTCGGTGAGCTCTTTCGTGGAAGGATGACCAAGGTTTCTGTGGAGACGTTGAACCACTCGGATGGCCTCTTGTTTCGTATCAACACGCAGCTTGACCAAGTTGCCAGTCACCAGCTTCTGCTCTGAAGACGTGTGTGCCGTCTCCCAAGCTTGAGGTGCTTCATCGATGAGGAGTGCAGAAGCAATGGTGCTTGCAAGTGCAGGCTGGTAGTTCTCCATGTACTTGGTGCGAGGGCCAAGACCAAGAGCAGATCCTTCCAGTGCACAGTGATCATGTTCACCATTGCACGTCAGCGTGAGGGCATTCTGCATGGCCTGCTTGGTGGTCATGATGGTGGTGCTCTTCTTGACTGGGCGCCAGACCATGTCTTCATCTTGACATGTTGCTCCATAGCGACATTGGTCAAAGTCGGCGCGTCGACCAGGTAAGTCACGAAGTGCTTTGGTCTTCCAGGAAAGCGCATGCTTGGGCTGTTCCACATGGGCGTGTCGTCCACCTTCAACCTGCTTGAGGTAGGCACGGCGTACGAAGCACAGATGACGATCATGGTGATGATGTCGAGCTGCAATCAGTGCTTCTTGCTGTGCAGGTGTTCTTCGTGCCAGGGTTTGCATGCGGCTCCAGAGCTTGCATTCAGGTGCCATGAGCAACTCATCTGGTGCTTCTTCATCGAGCTCCCGACGGAAGGCTTCTTGATGATCAAGTCGATCGAAGTTCCAGCCAGTATCCAATGAAAAGCATCGAACACTCATTCCCAGCGCTTCAGCCACTTGTGAAGTGCGAGCTGAGCCACAGTAGACCTCCCAGAGGACACGCTTCGGCTGTTGTTCTGGAGGATGTAGGTGACGTGTCACATAGGCTGACAGCTCATTGAGGTGAGTCCTGAGCTGCACGTCCATGGTGTTGAGGTCATGTCGTCGGAGACATTTGGTGGCAGTGTCGTCCACCACTTCAGCTCGTTCACTGACTGTGAACCCTTGTTCCTCCTGCTCAAAGTCGTGCAGGGTGAAGCCATCAATCTGCGGTAGATCAGGTTCAGCGGTCTTGAGGGCGAAGTCAGGCTGGTCAGGGTCGTACTGCATAAGGTCGTGCTCCATCGTGAGCGAGAGCAAATACTCACCTTGACGGCCAATGGTTGCTTCTTGCCAACTTGAACTGCCAATGCGAATCCGCTTCATGGCAAAGTCCATGGTCATGCCAAGAGCCTCGATGATGGGGCGACCGCACAACATAGGCGTGTTGCCGGGCAAGAGGAGCAACTGCACTGTTCCGTAGCGACCATCCAGGAACACCGGGAGGTGTGCCGACCAGGTAGACCAAGATGCAGCATCGCCACCGAACTGGAATCTTCGTTTTCCTTGGGTCATGGCAATCTTCTCAATGGGGAAGTTGCAGTCGAACTTGAGGTGCTCCAAGTAGCGACGGAAGGGACCATATCCTGAGAGAAAGGCACTGGCACCAGGATCCAGCATCACACAGTCAGGACGCTGAGTGCCGTTCTTGTCCTCGAAGATGATCAGGGCTTGTTCAGCCACTTGTGCCATGCTCTCGGTTGGTGCAGGTCGCTTCAAGCTTGAGCCCTTTGAGGTAGGCGAGCTGGATTGTGGACAGTTTGCAGCCCAATGACCTTGTTGTCCACAACGAAGGCACGTCATGTTGGCGCGTGCTCTTCCTTTTGGATCACTCTTTCCAGCGCCTTGTGGGGAGAATCGAATGGTCGCCGAGGGGCCACGACCTTTTCCTTTGTTCTTTCCCCCTTTCCCTTTTCCTTTTCTCTGCCATGAGGATGCCGTAGGGGATGAGGACGAAGAAGCTGCTGTCTGCAGAGGCTGTTGCTCAGTGAGTGCAACGACAGGGAGAAAGCCACGAGCCATCTTCAACTCATTGAAGCGTTTGCGAGCGTCCGTGTAGGAGGCGAAGGCAGTGTCAAACTCTTCAGCCATCTGCTCTGGACTCGTGGTCTCATTGGAGTCCGGCCAGGGTGCATCATCGTCCTGACCTCCATAGTAACCAGCTTCATCATCAAAATCACCCTCCTCATGGTCATAGTCCCCGATGGGGTAGTCCTCCTCGTAGTAGCCAGTCTCCTCCCAGACTGGTTCTTCATCCATCTCCTCACAATCGTCCTGAGCAGTGTAGGCCTTGTTGGTCCACTTGGAGAATCGCCGGTTGCGGTCGTGGTTCCAACCTCCACCCTTATAGTCTTGTCCAAGAATCAGGTACATGGCCTCGATGACTGTGGCCTTCTCGAGGGTGGGTGCCTTCAGCATCAGGAGTTGTCGCTGTTCTTTTGTCAGCGCTGCACGACGGAGGAGGTGCCAACCTTGGACTTCATCAGGAAGGCTCAGCCTTCGAAGTCCGATGGCAACTGGACCCGTTGGTCGTAGGCGAAATTGCCATCCAACACCTTGAGCATGTCTTCAAAGGCGTTGTCCTTCTCCAGCTTGTCGATGCCCCAGTCTTCGAATAGGCGCCAGACTACACCTTTGAACGATCCGACAATGTTCAAAACACTCTCTTGGGACCGTTTGGAGAGCGACATCTTGCGGTGGTAGAGCTGGATGCGTTGACGCCACTCCTTGTAGTCGGCCGGCTGCCCGGAGAAGAGGGGAACATAGGAGTCCCGAAGGTCAGCATAGCCAGTCTCATCTGGCTTGGATGTCGTCGAGCTCGACGCTCCTCTTCCATCTCCCTTCTGCTGCTTTGGCGGCGGCATTCTGTGGGACAAAGATCTCCGCCGTGCTCCTCCCAACAGGGTGTCCAACAAAGAACTCAGGAAACAGGAGCGTGGCCAAGTCCGCAGAGGGAAGTCACCGAAGGACTTGTCGAGAGCGTGCGGCTCGAGGAACCGGAGTGCGCAGCTGGAGCCCTCCCCCTTCACGGGTTTGGGCTCCGCTACCAATGCGAAGCTAACGATGGCAAACGAGGTCCAACGTAGCGGGTGGTGTGTAGTCAAGGTCCAAGTGGCCAAAGTAGAGGAAAGCAAAGCGACCAAGACACACCGCGAAACGAATTGGGACGCGCTCGCGCGCGTCGCGGCCGAAACCTGTTTTGAGCTCATAAGCCCGCCCTGCGGTGCGGACGGGTATGCTTCAAGTGAAAACATGTTGTACAGCGTACAACTCACAATATACATTATATATATATATATATTAGACAATCCTTCCTGCCTCGTGCGATTCAAAGGATTGTCTTGCTTGTGAACCTCAAGCAACGTACTTGAAGATCCTAAATACAAATTAGAATCAAAAGACTCTACGTAGGCCTAGTTGATGTGAGTCCCAAACTCCACCAAAACCCGGCCGCAAAAAGTGCCCGACAAAACCAGCCAAAATCTGATCCGCTGGGTGTCTTGACAAACGGTTACTCGTGCATGACCATGGGTTCTTCTTGGCATGCAACAATTGCCAACTTGCGAGGCACTTCAGCCAGCTGGAAATCGACCATGCTGGAAATCGGAGACTTGCCAATCTCTCCAATTCCCTTCCATACCATACACCGATAATTACACCCATCAACATCCAAAGGCCTCCTCTTTGGCGGGCGCATTCGCCATTTGCCCTCCCGCCCAACGAGCCGGCTCAGTCAAGTCGGCGCCCTCATAGACTGCCTGGCTTTCCGCGGATCTCGTAGAAGCTGCGCCAGCCATTTCGAGACCTCATCGAAGTCCTGCGGCCAGTGGGAGAAACAGCTGGCAGCTGGATAATTACTTGGTGTCCGCCGAGCAGGATTCTTCAGCAAAACGATGCATGTAAAAACATAGAATTTCTTTAGTACAGGGTTTCTTCATCCAACTATGGTCTCACATAGCTTCACCCAATGCCAGAAGCAACTGTGAAAATACTTGCTTCCTCACAAGTGGTTGCCAAGCACAAGAAACCACGCGGCTTTCTAAAACCATGGCCTCACTTCAGGAGAGGCCAAATCTGCACTCATCCTCCACCATTGTGATTGTCATGTAAGGTACCAGTGGATCCTATCTTTAGCTGCTGGGGGTCCCCAACAAAACTCTCCGCTTCGCTGCCCCTCGGCGCCTTTTTGGTGAAGCCTGCCTGGCAGAGTCAGACAAAATTGGATTGAAGCGTAGGTACGCACATTACCCACATTCAACCCCAAACCGTTTGGTGTGCTGAAGCCAACGACCCCCTTGATGCAACCATCACATTTTAGGTCTTTTACGCACTCGGTTCTTGGTGGAAGAACAATTGGTAATCCTTTCTTCGCCCCACCGTGCCTGTTGTGCTGAGCTTGGTGCTGACCTGCTTGGTAAACTTAGCCTGTTGGGGCCGTGAGTCCATTGCGCCTGGCAGCGAGTGCGGAGGACAGCTATTGGTGGTATTGCCACAGTGAGACACACCAGGTGATACTGCGCAATCAATTTTCCTACCCGGACGATCAATGGAAGGCAGGTCTAGTACTGGCGGGTCCATTTTGTCCATTGGTGATCCTTTGGACGGTCCTTCTGCAGGTCTTCGTGTGTCATGTAACGACTCACGGAGATGCATCGAAAATGTGGCGTTGGAATGGTGACACTTGGATAAACTGCTGGCATAGACTCAAGGGATGGAGAAACCGCGCGTGCAACCCCGCCGGCTGGTCGCCGTAGGACGGTTATATATTATATATATATTTTACACATACATTTATAAGCATCTGAAACCCAACAAAAGTCAATAGCTTGATACTCTTGTAATGCGTTTGTTCGTTTGTTGTTCCCAATGTCGTTCCCAAGCCCAGCGGAGCCTTAGGGTCAGTCGAGTCTGAATCCTGAAATGAGAGGCTTGCACTGCTGAACTGGGATAGGATGAAAGGTGTGTCTTTCTCAACCCTGGAGGTGAAACGACCGTAAACAATCAGGAAATGACACACAATGTTTGGATAATTAATTGGTGAACCGTGAACCTCATTGAAACAGCTTATCATACTTCAGCTAGGAGGGGCATCTCTCCAAACTGGACACAAATTCAAACAGACAAAGGGTCATCCTGATGGATGTAGAAGATTGATCACTCCCAAGCCTCAACGGAAGCCTAGCGTCAGTGGAAACCAATCCGTCTCCAACGCAAAATCTGTTCCTCTGTCTCGTTCATACTTGCGTCTGCTTGTTCCTAAAGGATCTGCGCACCTTGGCAAGTTATTGATACCCGAATCTGGCTTCCAATACTTCGGCGGTTGATGGGATATTCAGATCGATACAAACTCAAGACCTCACCTCTTCATGGAAACCAACATTTCCTTTGGCAAATCTGTCACCTTCTCAGAAAAGCATCATCCCAGGTGCAACAAACACCTCCCACCACCCCACCTGCCAGGTGGGGCCGGCCCGCACGATTGCGCGGTCCATCACAGTCGCGGTCTGGGCGAGACGAAGCGTTGTCAAAAGACGCGACTACTTTCCAGGTGTATCTGGTGACGCAACTGCCGTGTTGGTTGCATCCAATCACCATGACTTTTTCCAACTGCCCCAATGGATTCCAAATCAGAAACGGGTTCCTTTCAGTCCTAAGGTGTCGTATTTATTAAGTAGTAAATGATAGTAAATGGATGGGATATGAGATTATGTTGCTTTTAGGATGCTGGGCAGCAGGACCACCAAAGAGCGTGCTGCCCAACCCTTTTTGTAAGCTCCACAGTAGCTGTAGCTGTTCTGTAGAGGTTTTGTTATTCTATTCTTTGGACACAGAACGGCCGCTGGCCGATTGTCCAGGTCCCAGCGGCCCAAAAGAAACAAACATAGGCGTTCGATCTCTCCATAGATCGCCCAAAGTCACCTCTTGCCCATGGGTCCACCATAGGCCTGCATGGGTCCACCACTGGCCTGCATGGGCCCACCATAGGCCTCACAGGGTGTGTACTCCAACGCAGGCAGGGACTTGCATCAAAGAAAGTCTGTCTAAGATGTTCATGTTTCGGGCATAGCAAGCTCATCGCTTGTCAATGAAACGCTTCGTCAACACATTGATGTCACATCTGTTCACCTGAGTGGCGATCTGAAGAAGAAAACACAAAGCGTCCGTATGCACAGGACCCTCAGAAATCAAACATATCATGTCTCCCACACATGCTCAATTTACTATTCCCCGAGTCCACTTTCTCCGTCAGTTGCTGGCACCACAGACTCTGCCGCGTCCCGTTTCGTTCATGCTAGGTCTTTGTCAGTGCAGTGGGCAAACATGATGGAAAACGACGGATACCAAATTCAAACGATACCAACAAACTTACTTTTTCTTTAAAAACCATTCGAGGCAAACATTCCACTTGATTGACTTGTTTGTTTGAGAGAGGGATGTTGTCCTCATGTAGAGAACTCTATCAAGCTATGAATTCCCGGCTCTTTGGATGTCTGGAATAACCCACAGGTGATTGCTTGAACTAAAACTGCAAAAAGGACGAAGCACAAGAACCACTTTTGGCCCTTGACGGTGTCAAAACCTCCCGACTTCGACACAACTTCACCCCCAGCGCCCCGCGACTTGGGAACGGGAAGTATCCCGCCTGGGAAGAAGGAGGCTCAGGACGACTGTATTGCCATGGCGGCGGGGACCCACGGCCGTGATCCATGCCCTCTGCCGTGCTCTTTGCTGCTCGTGCTGTAAATGTTGTTCCCTATCCAAATGGTGCTCTAATTTTAAGTCTACAGGCGCTTGAAGCTGTGTACATGCCCTGTACGGGAAACAAATTAGAAAGAGGCTGCGCTCCCAGGAACCAGCATTGACATGGAAACACAGCTTTCGCTTTTTGAGTCTTTGGCAAAACACATTTCAGACAACATTTGTGCATTCGGCGTCTATTGACAGCAGAACTCTATTAAACATATACTAACATGCTTCTTGATCAACCCTTTTTGAGGTCTGGAGTAGGACAGGGGGTTCAACAAACTTCTGCCAATTTAAAGGCATTGCGTCCTCAACCCTCTTCTAGCTGGGACGGCCCAGCACGCGGTCGGTGATGTCCTACTTCAGAGAAGGGCGGTGGACGAAAGGTTGGCAAGCAGCAGCAGCAGCAGCAGCAAACCAGCAGCAGCAGCAAACCAACAGCAGCAGCAGCAGCAAACCAACAGCAGCGCAAGCCAGCAGCACACCAACAGCAAAACCAGAAGCAACAAAACAGCACATGAGGTCCAGCAAAAGCATGGAAGCAGGAACATAGGTTGAAACAAGCATGAAAGAGAGCATGATTCGCATGATACTCCGAGGATGAAGCTTGTTTCAAACAATGTAACGAGGAGGGAGGATACGAAGTACATGAAGTGGAGCAGCTCGAAACGCATCCAATCACACCAGCAACACCGGCACAAAGATTAAGGCACTAAGGGAAATTGACAAGAGTTGCCTTTCACGACCCCAAAATCAGGTCATTTGGGAGGATCCTGGTCCTAAGCAAAAATAATAATTGAACTCAGGTTGCCTGAGGTAACTTTTCGTGATCTCACTCAGTGTTTGTAGTTAGTGCGGTGTGCAAACTGGCAACGCTCAGGGACACAGCCTCAGTTCGCCCCCTTGCAACCATTTCGCCAGTCGCCCAAAAACATTGAAATTCGAGCCGAGTAATGCCAACAGGCCAAGTCGGGACAGCAAGTTCAATTCAGAATCTGCCGGGCAAATCACGGTTAATATCTTCTTCCCATTTCAGTGTTGCTTTTTTCGTATCTTTTTGCCAAAAGCCGCACCCCAGCACTGCACACTTGCACTCTAAATTTGTTTTTTTGATCTTTTTTGTATCACCTTCCAGGTCCTCCGTTGCTCCTGCAATCCCTCTTGATGGGGAGCTGTGGATGGGCAGGTAGGGCCAGCCTTTCCATCACAAATGAGACAAAGTAAACACCCTAAGTCTTCTTTGCTCGGCCCTTCCCGATCCCACTGGCCACTTCGGCCGCCTAGACGGACTTCGCTGGCACCTGCTGGCGCCTTTGTTTCGCGGAGCGATGGGGCTCTGCCCCGCCCCGTGCGCGGCGCCCAGAGGCTTTTGAGGAGTCTCTCATGTCGGAAGACTCCCAAAGGAGCAGGATACGATAGTATACGTCTCCCTAAGCCTGCTGGAGCTCCGAAACATGGGGAAACCAAGCAACGACAGCAAAGCGTGATGAACTGACGAGAATCAATCTAGTTCAGTTCCAGAAGGTTCCTGGGAAAATGACAAAGAAAAGGCGTCTGAATGGAAAGCACCCTTCGACACTTACCTCCAAGGAAGCCTAAGTTTTAACAGCATGCTGATAGGACTTCTGCACATCTAGGGGGCATCATCAACTCAAGATCCAAACAAAACAGAAAACCAGAGTGGAGCGCCCCCAACTGGTGGGTCAAGTCTTGTCATCGTTGAGTCTTTCCATTAAAATAACTCATCCTGCCCAAACGAAGCTCCAGAGGCTCCAGCTCACATCCTTTCCGCCTTGGGAGCGGGTGCTACCCAGTTCGCCCCGCACTGTCTGTGCGGGTCTGGAGCCTATAGGACATATAAGCAGCTTCCATCAATACCTGAACTCGTGGCGAATGAAGCAACTATTCAATCCCGAGCGCCAATTCTGCGCCCTGCGTCGATCAATAGACTTTCAAAGAATCCACGATCACACTGTGTTTGTTCATAAATGTTCTCGTAGGATATCCCTCGTCCTAAAGGCCGTACAAGATTTCTTGCACCATCCTTGCGCAAGGAAGGGATTGGGATTGGTCGCCCTTAGTCCATAGCAAAATCTCACAAAACCTTAGGGTCCGGTGAATAGCACCTTACACCAAATTACAAATTGATGGACGTTCCATCCTTTGGCGTTCCACATGAAAAACGTTCCATCAACGCCGCCGGGACCAGCAAGTGATTCAAAGAAAGTCCGAATCCTTCTGCTCCAGTTCCAGCCGCAAGCGCACATGACTCTCACGATCCCCTCGCCTCGAGACGCGTTTTTGAGGGGGAAGCCAGACCGGTTTCCACAGAACGTTAATCATTAAGGTTCGGGCAAGGCTTGCAAAGTATCATGGAACTCATGAGAATTACAGAACCTCCCAAACTTCTCAAGTTAGATCAAGCAACTATAACTAAACTAAACAGAAAACACCATATAAAACATATAATTAACTATAATTATATACACAAAAAAACATTAAACACACAAGTGTTTGGGTGACCAAGACTTGTGATCAACTTCATCAACTTCCCTTCCCCCATCCACCTGCTGTGACACCTCCCTATCTCTCACGCCTTGTGCGGCCACCGCGTTCTTCGCGCCTGGCCACCCGAAGACCGGGCAATGCTCAACACGTGAAGCGTTGCCGCACACCGAAAGAAGCGTCTTTAAACAGAAACTCGTGCATAGACTCAACATGACTCAGTACAGTACACCTGCAACCCTTCGGAACTCTGGGATCCACCAAAGAATCAACGTGCCACTCGCGTCAACCTGCGGCAATCGGGACCACCAACCTTGGTTCCATCGCACGCTCCAGCAGCCGCTCTGCGCGCTTCTTTGCCCAGAGGTAAGACCTCTCCAAACGCCGTCCAGCCGCTTCCTGTGCCGGTCCAGAATCATATGAAGGACATTGAACTGAACAAGAGGAGCCAAAATCCATGTTCAAAAGGCTTCTTCCACCCCTTCCAAGATTACACAATCGCTCCAAAAGAAGTCGAACATTTCAGATATGTTCTTCCCACAACAAAACAATAAAATGTCCAATAACTGTCAACCGCATCTTCTCTGGGCTTCTCCAAGATGTGCGGACCATTCCCTGTCGACTCGAATACCTTCAGATACCGACACGACTCGCCTGGCGGAGCCGCTTCCGGGTCTCCGCCGCATCCCCGCGCCGCGCCAAGCGTTGCACGGTCTCCGCCTGGGCCAAATCCGAGGCGTGTCGGCGGGTAGTGGGGGGGAGTCTTCCTGAAAAGGGATGCGTGCGTAGTGCGTACTTCATGGGAAGGAATCATATGGCATACAGCATGTGTCACTAGACTTCAGTAGATGTGTAGGAAGTGGAAGCTGCAGGTTGCTATAGCTTTGAATTCCTCACCATGTTTCTTGCACGCTCACAGAAGTAAGGGAATATGATGAACAATGGCAATTCTGACCAGCCAATTCCCGAGGAGAGGTTGTTCACCCCCGGGCTGAGTGGTCGTCCGTGGCGCCGCCACAAGGCGCACCCATCGTGGTTCAAGCCAATGCAGCTCTGGCGCACTGCGGACACGATGCTGAAACTGCCTCGGCCTCTCCAGGCGTTGCCAATCCTTGGATTGTGCAGCGATCGCCGTAAAGGTTTTCCTGTTTGGAACACACATCTGTTGAGCGACCTGGAGAAACATGAAGCACACATGAAGCACACCATACAACCCATGGGGCGAAAAAACACCTCATTGCTTGGGATTGGGCGTCCTGGGTCTCATCACTCTCCATCTCGGTCTCACCACTCCGAGACCTCGGAGTCAACGATCACCGCGCCAAGCATCCATCCAAAGCTGCCGGATGCTTGGCCAGCCTGCGGCCTCTGCGGCCTCTGCTTGGCGCCTGGCAGATGCTTGACCGGTTGGAGAGGACACATCTTGGCACTGGAGGGGTGGGTGAGGGCTTTCATGGTGGGTTCATGCAATTCTCCATCATATGTCTTCCAGATGTTTTGAGGATTTCACCGACCCTCACTTGGAGACCCTCAGGATTCCGACTGTATGCATGTTCTTTCAACAAGCACAAACCGTTACCAACGTGCCGGCAGCTCCTTCTACATCTTCTACCAGGGTACTTTAGCACCTGCATCCACTGGATGAGGGTGAGATTCTGTAAGAATGAGCATGTAGCTAGCTGCGAACCAGTCAGCGAAAGCGCAAAACCGTATTGAAACATATTAGAAACCACATATACCTTACCCTCCATGCCCTTTCCGGAAATGGTACAGTATTGTCATTGTTCCCAGGCGCTTTTCAAAACAAAGAAGCCCCAAACAAAGTAGCCACTTACCTCCGCCAACCTCCCTCCGCGGGCTGCTCTCAAGTTCGCATAAAGCTCCGCTCCTCCAATGGAGGGTCTCGGAGAGGCACCGAGAACTGGGAGATTCCAAGGTTTGCCCCACCCAGCGACGAGCGTCCAAGGTCACCTGAGGCAGCGTCGTCCGAAGGAGAGGTCGCTTCGAGCGCGGCCGCTGGCCGCGCATGGCGACCGATTCGGTGCGGAAGAGGAGTCGCGGCGCGGCGCGAGACCGCCATCGCAGGTCGTTTCGGGCGTGTTCGGCGGGTCCCGAAGCAGGTGGATAGAGTTGGACGGCGGTGGAGAAGTGAATCATTTTTGGAGAACGTAACAGATTGGAGCTATTTTGAGTAGAAAAGAACTGCAAACTACCATCACATCGTCATGCATCGTCCTTGTACACTCTGAATCGTCCTTGACATGGAACGATCAATTTGAGCCGACTTTGGGTGTGTATTAAAACCTAAGGAGACCGACTATGGGAGACTGACTCTTCGACTCTTCGACCGTCGGCGGTGGTGAGGTCGAAACTCGAAAACAGTTTGAGTCGGGAGACGTCTCCCACTGACACCCGAAAACCTTTGAGTCGGCCACACTGCTGAGACCGACTGCACAGGTTTCGACCACTGCGAGCGGATCGGTGGATCCGACTCTTCGGACGGTGTTCTCCGCGACGGGAGGTCGGCCGGGCCACGGCAAAGGTCACGGATTTGCCCAGCGCAGAGAGGGCCTCTGTAGCGGCCAAAAGCCTGGCCGATGGAACGCGATGGAAGGGACACATGGAGTGTGGAGTAGCATATAGTGGCACTAGAAGGACTTTGGAGTTTTCAGTATACCAAAAAGCCTTCTGTATACAATTATCAGAATGTCTCAACTCCAGACTGAGTCTGGTTCAGATCTTGATCCAGCTTTCAGCACTTCTCACATCCATCAGTCACTGCACACAGCACACACGTCGCGACACCGCAGAACGTCGCGGACCTCTCTTCCAGGTTCCCGCTCAGCGCATGTGCGTGCCGCAGGTGAACCAGCAAGTCTTCCGCCTGCGAAGTTGTGGGGTCGAGGGGTTCGATTCGGACAACTGTACCTGGGTTCAACCCGGGAGTCTTTCATGAAGAAGAACAGGTTTTCCCCCCAGTGCTGTGGCTGATATATTTGTAGAATATGTGATGTGAGAAGACCTCAAGAAATCCCCAAAGACATTAATAATGCATTCTTGATCCTTCTTGCAGCATGGAGGAGGACTTGCAGAAACAAACTGATTTACAGTAGCATCTTCCCAACTGTTACTTCGCTTTTGCCGTGGCAATGTTTCATCGCTGTTTTTTGTTTAGTAAAATATCAAAAGAATGGCGGACCGCAACCATGTTTTTTGTTCTTTTTAGACGTTTGAACATGTTTGAACTATATACTGGACGCCGTGAGTGTCATTTCTTCAGAACGACTGGTTCTTGAGAGCCAGTCTGGTTCACTTGTTCCACTGGAAAAGTCTGAAGGGTTTGCATGGCTTTTCTTCCATCTTCAAATGTTTTCTTGGCACAGCAGGTCAGCAAAGAAACATTCTAACATTCTATGGTGGTCCGCCCTTCTTCTGATTCAAAAAGATCCTAACATCCTATACTATAGGGACCCTTGACCTCTTCAACTCGCCCTTCGACGTCTTCTCATCCCGTCCGCCGCGGCCGCGGCCGCCGACCTCGTCACGCCGCCGCACCGTGCCCGAGCGGATCAGCACGCCGCCGATCTGGCAGCGGGCCTCGGGTGCAGCGGGCCGCGGCGTTCGACTCGGTGGCCACCGCAGGATGTATCGGTGGCTTTGAAGTTTGATGGACTTGCAATGGTTTTTTTGATTGCGAAGCTTACAGTGGGTCGGGTTCAAGTGGTTCAGACCATGTGTTTTCCTGAAGAAGCTCTTGGGAGCCTCTGTAGCTTGGGAAGTTCCGAGATTCGGATGCAGGATCTCTTTCATGGATATAGATCGTTGTCAAAAACGGATGGACACTTATGGTTAAGGACCAACAGCCTGCCTTTTCTTAGCTTACCAAGAAGGACAGAATACTTGACAGCTAGGAATGGCTTCTGCTCACTTCTGACTGGCAGCCTTGGTTTTTGTGGGTCCACCACTGCTCTGAACGTCTTTCTCCTCCGCCAAGTGGCCCGGTGGAAAGAGCGTGTGGTGCTCTTAAAGGACCAAATATTTCCTGCACCAAATGGAGGTTGCAAACAAGGCAGGTGTGTCTGTGTCTGCAAACAAGTCAGATCTTAAATATTATTGTTGGATAGCTACAGAAAGAACTTATACATTCCTTCTTCATTAGACTGCATACAATGTTAAGTTGCTTGGGGACCGTCGTTCGTTGTTTCGGGGGAATTAGCGCAGAAGAAGTGTTTTTGACCCTTGCGGACCTCTGAAGAATTGGTTGTTCAGAACTAAGAGAGGGTATAAAACACGTCTTGTTTTTTGCGTTGTTAGTGGCAACATACGAGACCCAAAGGACTATTTCATAGGTTTGTTTGTCTCGTGAGTGGTGAGTGAACGGCCATGGTAAAAGCTTTGTAGACGTTGTAAACCTTTGTAAGTTTGTTTGTAATTCAACAACTCTGTCAACTCTTTGCAAAAGTTGCAAACTTTGTACAAAATCTTAAGACTTTGTGAAAGTTTGGTAAACTTTGTATAACTTTGTAAAATAAAAAACTTTGTAAACGTTCTAAAAACTGTGTAAAATGTTGCTCTAACTTTGAAGAACAATTTGAAGAACTCCAAAACTTCGTAAAAGGTTTGTAAACCTTTTTACAAAGTTTGCGAATTTTACAACGTCTTAATAAAGTTTTACCAAGTTCTTACAAAGTTTTACAAGTTTAAAGGTTGACAAAGCTTACAAAGTTTGACAAAGTTTAAAAATGTTTTACAAAGTCTACAAAGTGTTGACAAAGTTTACCAAGTTTATACCAAGTTCACTACGTTTTTACAAGGCTTTCAAAGTTGGTACAAAGTTTACAAAGTTTTACACAGATTTTATGAAGTTTGCAAAGTTTTACAACCGTTTACCAAGTTTACAAAGTTTACAATATTTTAACACAGTTTACAAAGTTTTGAACAATTTCCAAAGTTTACCCAGTTTACAAAGGTTTTACCATTAAAAAATCAATTAAAGACGTATTGAAAGTTTT
The DNA here is from genome assembly GCA_963970005.1 of Durusdinium trenchii. Classification (NCBI taxonomy): domain Eukaryota; class Dinophyceae; order Suessiales; family Symbiodiniaceae; genus Durusdinium; species Durusdinium trenchii. Next base: position 318,599 of record CAXAMN010025951.1, read on the forward strand.
ACAATGTTGCTGCAATGTTGACAAAGTTTTTACAAAGTTTACACAGTTTTAAGTATTGAAAGTTTACAAAGCTTGTGCAAAGTTAATATTTTTACAAAGATTGCAAATTTTACAATTTTACATGGAGTTTTTTCAAAGTGTACAAACATTTGCAAACTTTACACAGTATTTACATAGTTTACAAAGCGTTCACAAAATTTGCAAAGTTTATACAGTTTACACAGTTTTTGCACAGTATTGAAAGTTTACAACGATTTTAGACAGCTTTGGAATTTGACAAAGTTCTTGCAAAGTTCGGAATTTACACAGTTTTTCAATTTTTACAGAGTCTACAAAGTCTCACAAAGTGCTTACAAAGTTTTCAAAGTTTTTACAAAGTTTACAAAGTTGTACAACGTTTTTACAAAGTTTACAACAGCTTTTTCAAGTTTACAAAGTTTTTACAAAGTTTACAAAGTTTTTACAAAGTTTACAAAGTTTTTCAAAGTTTACAAA
>CAXAMN010025951.1:322283-343946 GCA_963970005.1 Durusdinium trenchii
GGAAAGAGGTGAACGTTCACTGAAAACTTGTTTGGAGACACTCTTCCACGAACCCTGACTTGCCCTGAGGTAGCAGGGCGACCATGAGAAAGAACTAAAGAAAAGTATGGCACTCACAATGGATTCCAAAAAGTCACTAGTTCTTGGGACTCCTTAGTCAGCATCAAAGTCGGTAGCCTTGCAAGCCCGTCCTGAATGTACAGCTTAGCTGCTTTAATGCTGTTCCATCGTCCCTGATCTAATGCCGCATCGTATGAAAGTGTGTCTTGGAATAAGGCGGTTGCACCGCCCCTTCGTAAGCTGTATGGACGAAAGCCCATATGATGAACCTTGAAAGCTCTGCAATAGGATCTAAACCGTTCACGAAACGCAGAACTGGTCCCCCGCCAAATAGGAACATGAAGAAGGGAATTTTCACGGAGGTATTCCTGGAGGGTGTCCAAGACCATCAAAGTCCACTCGTTCTTGAGTGTCACCACTTCAGAGATTCCTTTGGCGTTGGAGGTCTTAGTGTCTGCCAGTCGGACCAGTCCAATGTCGTTACGAATGAGAAAGTCTGCTCCAGTTAGTGCTAAAAGCTCACCTGTCCTGAGAAGTCCATCAAAGCCTGTTAGGAGGAGTGCCCCGAAAACTAAGTCTCCCCGAGCAATGGCTTTGCCTGCGAAAGCCTGAAGCAGCTCCCGTGGAAGAGGCGGCGCCCGACACGGCACCTCTAGACGCCGCCAAATTCGGAAGATCCTCCAAGTCTGAGGTAATTTGCCCTTGCTCCACGGCATAAAGAAGTGTAGTCCACAGAGCCCTGCCGATGCATGGTACAACGGACGCCCTGTGCGCCACATGTCCTCGAGATGCTCAGAGAGGAGTTCATCAAGCTCGTGCTCATCATGTGCTTGACGGATGATGGGGAGCAGCTTTCGAGCATACTTATAGTATTGTTGGAGTGTCTTTGGCTTGACCAATGAATCCTTCAAGACTATCCCGCGGCGTTCTCGGGCCCGCTCGGCGGTTGACCGGCGGCCCAGAATCCATTTACGCGCGCGAGGCATGGTCAGTGGGATTCTCCGTAGATTCTACATGTCCTATTATCAAATACAGGTTAAAGGCCATGAGGTGGGCGTTGAGTTGCTGCAACACATGGTGAAGTTTTCGTGACCCGGACCTACCTTTTCCAATAACACTCATTGAAACATAGGAATCCGTGACATGGAAGATTCGAGCATCTACAGCGGATCGACGTCGAACGTGGTGTACAATCGACAGGAGGATGGCGCGGAGTTCCAATGGGTTTATGTGGTCTTCATGCTTCCATCGGAGGTTGAACACCGGTCGCCAATTCCACCATGACGCTTCCACTCCCTGGCGAGGAAACGCCTTTGGATTGAGCACATCTCCCGTGGCTATTCGAATGTCCGATCCTGTGTGGTTGACCTTCGTTAGTAGAATCCTATTCAAATCTTGGGGAGTGTATGTTCGAGCCAAAGCTTGATCTCGAAATCCGTACTGCAAGAACCTTCCCAAAGGGGCTTGGCTCCTTAAAGGTGCTCTGAACCCTGGTGCGATGCCCATTCGCCTAGCGATCCACGAATACGGAAGGCGGGGCAGGAATCGCTGGCAAAGAGCTGCCCCCGGAATAACAAAAGAATAAACCAAGAAACTGTCTCCGAGCATCGACTGTCTGATGTCCTCGACTGTCCGGGCCCCTGCCTCTTTCTGCTTCGACGCGGAAAGGCACAGCTTGGTGTGGCCGAAGCCGTACCCAAGAAGAAGTTCACGCTCTTCTGAACTGGCAACCCGCCAGTGATCACCTTGCCAAAATAAGTATTCAGGGGAATATTGGTATGGAGGAAACCTGTACTCCTCCGAAGTCCACCTCTGTATCGTGTCAGGCGAACACCTACGAATGCCTGCAGGTTTCAAGGGCGGACGATCTCTTGGGATCGACTTCATGCATGTAGGTAGTGGTGTTTGCGTTTCTTCCCCCATCCACTGCCAGTCGGGGGTCACCCACTGGCTCGGAGTGGGGTACTCCGCGACTGCCCAGATACGCTTCCAGTAGCTACACTCCGACACCTCCAAGTCAGTGAAAGCTGCCTCTAAGGGCTCAGAGCACCAAGTGAAACGGGGTCGTCTCATTGGGACTGAATCAACACTGTCCAGTTCATAAGGGGTTACTCCAAAAAGTTCAGAGATCTGTTCAGCAGCGCTCCTGTCCATCGATGACACGTTTTCGATGACCTTCTTGTAAAGAACACCTGAACCAAACTGTGCCTTGACCAGAGCCTCTATGCGTGGAATTTCATAGACTAAGGAGGAAGAGGGTCCTAACAATCCCTGTCTATTGGCACGTACCCTTGACAAGTCCACGCACGGAAAACCAGCCCATATGTGGACCTCCTCTGTCATCGGATATTCCAAGTGCCACTGCTTGACAAGAGCGGCGTCAACCAGCCGGACATCCGGCACGGTTTTGGACTGCGGCCATCTTCGTTCTACGATGCGGATGGCAGGCTTGTGAAGCTCCACCGCAATCATCCCGAGAGGCCGAATGTCCAAGACGTCGTAAACTCGAAAGCAGCCCCCAATACCGTTGAACAAGGAAATGACCAATATAGGAACCGTACCGATGTTACCACTCCTGACCTGTGAACTTAAAACGAAGTCTTTACCTTCCAAGCTAAGTTCAGGCCCAATGCCAACTGCACCTCCCTTCATAGACGCATCTGATGCCGTGGTACAATCGTCGATCGATGCTCCGAGGAAAGTGTGCATTAGCGGAGTTACCAAAGTCAATTTCCAAAGTTCTTGTCGGGTGCCGAGAACCACGGCAGGTGTTGGATGTGGGGTGGATATGAATTTCCAAACCTGAGTAAGAAGCCCCATGAGCGGTCGCCTGAATTGGAGCACATGAACCCATCGTCCTATGACGATTTGCACGGCTTTCTTGTTCAAGAACCGGCAACTCAACAGGTACAGGGTAGCATGAACCAACCTGATGAAACGCTCCCCCGATGCAGAAATCGTGTGACGATCACCATCTATCCATGCCCCTAACTCCTGTGCAGTCGAAGCTCCCGACACTCTCTTCTTGGCCGAGGACACCAGCCCAGTGCGAGCCCACACGTCCTCGACAAGATTGTGAAGGTCTTGACCCTTTTGAAAGTCTGCATCACCTTGAACCCGTTGACCCGAGCAGAAATTGTCCAAGTACACGTGCCACCATGGTCTGTCACGGGCGTGACTTTCATGGAGGCAGCCGGTGAGGAACAAAGGGAGTGAAGAACCACGTGTGACCTGCGACTCTTCCTCAGCTCCACCCAGGTATGCTACCTGCTCGGCTACTTCCTGCATCAAGGCCACCGAACTTATCCACCCCATAGGGATAACCCTACAGGCAAGTACATGCATGCTAGGGTCCTCCAATCCCAACTCAGTTCCGGGTACCTTGACATTAAAGGCCAAAAACCTTGTCCATTGTTGAGGAAGCCGGAATAAGTAGAATGCAGCAGAAAGATCACTTTGAAAGAGTCGCAACCGATCGTCCGCCTCTGTCGAAATCCCTAACCACGAGGTTATCGATGGAAGATGACGAACACACCCGGCAATTGGTTCCATGACCGAATTGATTGGTACCAAGTTCATGATCAGGCGCAGGACGCTTCGCCCGTCGTCCAACTTGGTGGGTTTCTCAACTCCGAAAAGTCCCGACAGAACAGGTTGATCGCGATATTTATAAACAGCTTCAAGCGGGATCCAGGTACAAATCTGTCGTTTTACCAACTCCGAACAAAGAGGAAGAAGCTCACCAGGGGAACAATGCACTCTAGCCTGAAGCGAGGGGAGTTCTTGACCAACATCCTTGGTGATGAGGTTTTCTGGATGGAGCAACAGCCGTTGTGTCCCGGGAGATAACAATGTCATGACATCAACTGATGCACCATGGGAACCAGGGGGAAGAGCCGGAACCACCTGGTCCAGCGTCAACTTGTGACATGTCCCCATTTCTTCCCCCGTGTACGAAATGCGAATGCCTTTTAACTCACCTCGGATCTCGTCTGGGCTTCGTGAAGAGCGACCTCCTAAACCAAGGAATCGCTCCACAGCCGCACGTGAGGCGGCCGCGGCACGGGCTTGCAACTTGTTCGTCGAGCCCCTCGCCTGCGGCTGGAGTTTACCACCAATGGCGTTGAGTCCCACCCCAACGCAAAACTGCCAGGCATCTGCTTGCCAGCGTTCCACGAAGTGTGGTGTCACAACATCTGCCAATGAGGCTGTTCTCAAAGCGTCCTCACAGGCGTCAAGCGCGCCCAAGGGCAATGGAAAGATCGCCCCTCGAGATGAAGCGATCTGTGGCCTGCAGCAGCGTTCATACACTGTTCTGATGACCATCTTATCGAACTCAAAGTCTGTACATGTTGAAATCCTCGCAAGCAGCCAACCAAGCGCGCAACCCAGTTCACCTAGAGTCGCTGTCTGCTGTAGCACCTGGCTGAACACCTCAAGGCCTGCATGCAACAATGGTGCTTCTCCCCCCTGGTCAGGCTCGGCCATTGCCAGCCCGTCATAGTCCTGAGACATCTCTACTTCTCTCCTGGCTTCTCCGCGGCTTCCTTGTCCTTGTCCTTCTTTGCTTTGCCTTTCTTCTGTGATTTCCCTTTTCCTTTTGGTTGCCACCACGTCGATTCTTGATCTCCCTCGTAGTGGGACCATTGCAGTCCTTCCTTGCCTCTTCCTCTTCCTTTGTCGGATCGCCAGCTCTGGGTAATGTACTGAGCCCGGCTCACCTGCCTCCCGTGCTTCCTCGCCGCCAAGAGGACTCCATCGCTGAGAGCCGTCCCTTCCGGCATGGGCATCACTTCCAAATGCCTGGCCGATGTCCAGGATGCATCCAGCAGAGATTGATGGATTGCCACCAACCTTCCGGCCAGCACGTCCCCGAGTCGGGCCAGCTGGCCTTGGCGCAGCAAGTCGATGCTCGTGGCCAGGTTGTGCATCTCCCTCAGCTCCTTCTGTTTGTGGGCGAAGTGAGGTCGGATGGCGAGGGCGAGGTATGACACTACCTTTACACCTGAGGTCAGATCTCCTCTTCCTGAAGCGGGGACGTCGAGCTCGGCTGACTGTTGTAGTTGGTCGGCTATGTGCTCTAGCAGGAGGTTGAGTACCGACCCGGGACGCTTCTGTGAGCGCTTCCTCAACGGCGCTTCCAGCTCCGCGTCCTCGTCGGTTGATGGTTCCTCCTCCGAGTCGCTGTTGGAGTCGGACGAGCAGTTCACCGTCCTCCCATCGGAAAGGGTCTTCGTCTTGCGATCCTTGTGCTTCTTCTCCTTCTTCTTCTTTTTCTTTTTCCTCTTTTTCTTCTTGCCATCCTTCTTGCCCTTCCCATCGTCTTTGCGACGACGAGACTCCTTGGATCGTTTCTTTGAAGGGCTCCTCGATCGCTTCTTCTTGGCCTGCTGCACGGCGTCCTTGCGGCTGATCTCGGCGGTGCCGGCCGCTCTCTGGATCAGCTGTGTGTGAAAGTCTCCTGTAGTAACATCTTTTATAGCTCTGGTTGTGGTAGGCGTTGTCTTGCTCTTCATCAGTGTCCCCGCTGTCAGAGCTTCCGGAGCCACTGCAGAGTCTGTAGCCCCTGAGCCTGTGGAACCGCTCGAGGCCGACTCGGAGCCCTCCTCCTCTCCCGAATCCTCTCCTCCAGGACTGGGATCTGGGGGGGCCGCCAGCGGCTATCTTTTGTTTGGACCGCTTCAACTCTTCTCGCAACTTCTCCACCTTTGCAGGATCGAGCGCACTCTTGGCTCCACCTCCACTGCCAACGCCCTTGCCGGTTGACGTTGACGCAACCTGAGGAGCCTTTGGCTTTGCCGGCTTTGGCTTTGGGGCCTTCTTGGAGAACGCCTCTGCCTGAGTCGCAGTGTCTTTCGAAGCGGCCCTGGGGCGACGAAGAACGCCAGGCCTCCCTGGGACCTTGGCAGGATCGGGGTCCGGGATGGTCTCCCTGCCCTTCTCTCCTTCTCCTGTCTCCATGGGCTCCTCGTCCTCGATGAGTTCGTCTCCCAGTGTAGGGCCATCCAACCACTTGCGAGCCGTTCGAATGGCCCGGCCTGAGAGCCAGCCTTCCGCCCCGGCCAACGTGTGCCAAATGAACCTCGTCACATGCAGGCAACCAGCCTCTTGTTCGAGGCACGGTATGGACCCGCAAAGATGCAAGCGGCCTGTCCTCCTGTTGAAGCGACTCGACAGTTCCTTGTTGACCTCTGGATTGTCGGTGCCAAGGAACTTTGCCTCGATGGACAGGGTCCCCAATTGCCTGAGTAGTTCGACGGACATAACCAGGAAGGGTGTCCATACCTCGGTGCGAGGCGCATAGTCTGTTGAAGCCAGGTCGATGAATAGTATGTCTCCTTTGAGCGGTGAGATCAAACACCATTGTTCCAAATCTTTCAAATTGAATTCTTCTCCTTCTTGGTGAGGTCTGCCAGTCATGGCAGGCGGCTCAAGCTGTCCTGGCCCTTGTCAACTGATAAGGTGTCCAGGTAGTGATTCGAAAGCTTCTGATGAACTGGAATGGTAGGGTCTTGTTCAAGCCGTCCCAAACGCTGATGTTTGCGTCCAGCTCGATGTCGAGGTTTGTGAGTCCTCTGACTGCTTGTATGGCCTCCTGGCCGATGATGCTTCTCTGCCTTTGCTCGTCGATCTCCACGTCCTTCTCCCTGTTGGCGAACGTGAGGTGGCGGGCCGTCAGGCTCGGGTGGACGGCGTCTGTCTCTCCCAGCCAACGGTGCCACAGTGCGTTCCGGTACCTCTTCTTCGCTTTCCTCTTCAAATTCACCAGTCTCGGAGTCTTCCTCCTTCGGCTGATCAGGAAGGCGTTTGGCCACTGCACCTAGGTTCTTGGAGTCCACACTGTCGAGCTTGCGACGCTTGAGCTCAGGCCGTTCGCCAGCTCGTGCAGCGTCTCCTTCTTCACACTTGCGGCCGGAAGCCTGGGAAGCGAGGGCGTTGGAGCGGACGGCCTGTCCGAAGTTCCTCAAAGCCCTCACTTGGCGGACGCAGGAGATCACAAGATCTTCCACCAGCTTCCGCGACCCTGGTGGCCAGCTGTTGGCCAGCTCCCGGCCGAGGGCCTCGTGCCCTGAGCACGCGAGGCACCAAGTGTCACCGTCTGCCGGAGCAGACTGGCGACACCGGTTACACGACCCCATGAAACCCAGCTTTTTGAGCCGAGCGGCAAACCGGGAGATTCACCTCACATGTCAAAAGACAAAATATTGGTTGTGCAAGTGTTTTAAGACTTGGCCACGGAAACACCAAAACACTTCTTTCATTTTTTCCAAATAACATTGGTGCAAAACACTTCTTGCGAGCAAAAACACTAAACTCAAGCAACTTAACAGCATACAACAGACTTTTCTGCAACAACAGACCGACCCCGTACGCATTGGAAAACAACTCCAGCTGTAGCCCGGTGTACTCTCTTTGCTAATACTGGTCATCCAATCGTGTCGATCTGTGTGTGCGGGTGTTTGTTACTCACCTGACTCCCATTGAGACGGTCCAAAGCCGCAAATGGTCAAAAACACGTCCCTCATAGAAGGTCCAAGCACCACGAGGGTCCAAGAACCGATGGAGCAATTCAAAGCCCCCCATCCAACGTTTTGACTCTAGGCTGGTCTGGACATGACCACATGAAACAACTTCAAATTTAATTCTAATTCTTGTTGCTAGTAGCTACTTGCTCCTAGTAGTACGGCCAGGAGCCCCGTCTACGAACGCGTCCGATCGCTCCTACCCCCCGAGCTGCCAGGTGACCAGTTGGACCCTTTTGGTCGCCGGTCCCACCTGTGGCGTGAGAAAGGCGCACCTGGAACAGGCGGCAGAGGCGATTTTGCCGAGTGGCAAGGGGAACAGTCAAAGACTCCCTGAAATACCAAGAGAGGTTCAGTGACCTTATGTGACCGTAAATCGGACCCTACTGGGGATTACTGGGGTACCTATTGGACAGTCTACAGGGTCCTTCAACCTTTGTTGGTGAAGTGGAGTTCACCACCTGGGTGACGTTCGGATGACTCATGGCAATCTGTAAAAAAGGGGGCATACATGGGCATGTCATCCACTTCCACTACTATTTCAGAAGTGTATTGAATCAATACTATGTAATATGCAACAATACATGTGATCATTCCTCATCCAACAACCATCACGGTGGAGGTTTAGGTGCCTGAGGGTAAAGAACAGGGGTGGAGGGCCTTGATTTGAAGGAGACTAAGGAAACAAGCATTACATAATGTCACCTCCCCCAAGTGGTCAAATCCACTCATCAGTGAGGCTCAAATCCATTGTTTTGGCCCTTTGAAGGAGCATGAAAGAATCACAGAAACGACAACACCCAATGCTCTATAAATCATACCCCAACCCCCCCAAGCAGAGGGAGGCATGAAACGTTTAAAAAAACGACGACCCCCCTTCATTTCGTAGAGGATTCCTCCATGGCTATATAATGCTATATATACACGTACATCTTCCATTGCACCTAATCGGGCATCATTTGAGGTCTTGTTGCTACTGCGTCAGGAAGATTCCATGCTTTTTACAAACATCGGGAGAGGCTGACAACAAACGAACATCAACTTCCTTTCACCTAGGGCAGTGAGTCAAAACAAATGCCAAACCATGGCAGATGAACATGCTCATGGTCAGACTCTTCCTGTTCATGCTGCTTGAACTCCAAACTTGGAACCAAGACTGTCTTGGGCCGCCAGAGTCTGGGCGGATTTCGCGCGCCGTGTCGCCCAGACCGACAAACGACTGCCACACCTCCGCACCCCGAGACGCGACGGAACGCGCCTTGGGAGGACGGAACGTGCCTGGCGGTGGGCGTTTGGGAAGACGGAGGCGATCGGTGTGGTGTGTTGTGAAAGAGCGGTCGGTTCGGCTTCAGCTAGGGAAGGGTAGAATCGTGGAAGTGCATTTTGATTGAATCATCCTTTTTGAGCAGGACAGCACGGCCAATGATCGTTTCAGAAGCTGCTTCTCCAATGGAGTCTCATGCTGCTTCTCGTAGCTGGGAGGTTTGGTTTCTATACCCAGACACTCCATGTATGCCATATATGCCGATCAAATCACCCCCAAAACCACCCCAACTGATCGGCAGTCCTATGGCAGTCCCATTAGTCGTGCCTGGGATATACAGCAGCCATCCAAGAACTCTACAAGTCCAACGCAACTGGCGCAAAGGCTGCGCTGAGTCTCCGGACTGCAGAGACTGCGCTGTTCACGTGCCTTGCATGGAGCTATATGGAGCTCACGGAGGCTCGAAAATCTGGGGATCCACATGGATTGACCCTCAATGGAATCCAAACAGAAGAGGTTTCCAAACAGGGGGTGAACTCCACCAAACCATGATTGGAGGGAGTGGAGTTCAAATGCGTCCCTCTTTGCCTGTGATTGGCACTCTGACACACATCCCAGATCTGAGACATCTGGGTGTTCGGCCTGACCAGTAGAAAGAACGACAAGCCAGCACCTCCTTTTCTGTTCCTCTGCTGAACAACTCACGATTATAAATTACAAAGCTCACGCCGATGCTTGTTGTCTTCCCTATCTCTTCATGGCAACCACCTCCTGACGATGATGATTTCAATCCTAGGATTAAGTCACACAACTTATTCCAGCATAAACCCTCAAAGATCCCAAATCCACAACACGCCGATTCCGCGACTCGCGCGACCGCCGATTCCGCCGGACCTCCATGAAGGCTGCGAGCTCGGCGCGGAGCTCCTTCGAAAGACCTGCTCGGCACCGACGGGGTTTGACCGAGACCAGAGGCTCCGACGGCGGCCAGCTGAAGAATAGTACCAAATTCCCCATCCACTATGGGGCTGGATTTGTTCGAAGAAATGACAACAACATCCACTTCTTTGGTGGCTGGAACATGCAGGCAAATTCGCTGCCAGGTTCTGCTGGTGATTTGATCTGTTTGGACCTCGAAAAGCAAGAGATGTCCCGCGTTGAAAGGCCCGAGGGGCAAAAATACCCAGCTCCTGCCAGCACGAGGTTGGGAGATTTGGTTTGACCATGTTTGACTGTTTGACCCATGACTCGCATGGAAAAGGACAAACAATTGGTAGCTTCACATCGGTTCACCTGAGCACCAAACGCAGTGATCTCCACACTCCGTCCTCACCGTGATAGAAACACGTTCCCATGGATTCCAGACCTACTCCCAACATGGAGACCCCTCTGAATCCAAGCTGACTGGATGCCTTATGACTCCCAAGATACGACAATTGTGCTTCGGCCAAAATTGCCGTTGAGTCGTGTTCAGTCTAAGTTGCCTTTTCTTTCCATTTTGCTAGGACCAGCAACGAACTATTGGGCTTGACGCTAGACTCTAGACTAGTCTCATTCATTCCGCCATCTGCGATGGAGAACCGAGTTGTGTATGTCAAGCATTCTTGATTCCATTTGGTGATTCCTCTAGCCCTGAAAGCCCCGATGAGAGGGACCATCTCAGATTCTGCGGCTGCGCTTCAAAGGGACGATATCCATCGTCCTCGGTCGGCAACCCTGACAACCTGGAGACAATCGTTGAAACCGCCGTGGCGTTGCGTAGCCACAGAGTGAGTATGCACATTGGTTGTTGCTTATCAGATGCAAGCTATGACTATACAAGTACTTGGAGGCTGGAGCTCTTCTGTTCGAACTCTCAAAGAAAGCCCCTGCCGCTTGCCGGGGGGGGCCTTCGATCTCTTTACGCCGAAGGTCCTTTGGCATGGCCTGTGCGACACCCTGGCTGGGTAGATTCTATTGGTCCCGGGACGTCGGTCGGAAAGGGCGGTCGGTCTCTCTACTTGGAATGCCATGAGCTACACACCTACACCTGCTGATGGAGGAACATCCATGAACATCCCCTGCAACACATCCTGGGGCGCTGCGAAAGTCTTTCACCTATTTCCTAGTGTCTGGACATGTCTAGACGCATCTAGACGCCAAACCCGTTGCAGCTGAACAATCCCAGTGTGGCCAGAAACATCCAAAAAACCAACTCTGTGAGACATGACATGAGGTCCAGCTGCTTAATGTCTCTGATTGCCCCTTGTGGACTTCTACTTATCAGCGCGTCAACTTAGCCCCCCCTTGTACTGCTCGGTGGATGGTCCACATGGTTGCAGTTAGGTAGTGACGCAAATATCTGAAATACAGGATCTCTATCTTGAACTTACACTCCCTGGAATCATCATGGTTACGTGGAGATCACCACCGCAGTTAGGTCTTCCGGACATGAACATCGTCCCTGCCATCCATGCAAGCATGTTAATTCCAGGGAGTGTACATCTTGAACCTACATCGTCTGCACAAATCAATCCCAAACTGTTCAATCACACCGGTGTCCCTTCATCGGACCACACACCATGCGTTTTGGGTTGGACCGGTTCCGTGGGGTCTGACCACGCCACTTTGAAGAAGTTCTTCAACCGCTCGGACCCGAACATCGCGTCTCGGCTATACATACAAACCTTACAAACTGAATGACCTCTATTTTTATAAAAACTTTCAAGGCCAGAATCCGTGATTTAAAAAAATGCCAAAAAAGTCCAAAAAAAAGTCAACCGGAAAAGTCAAAGTCAAAAAAAATCAAACTGAAAAGTCAAAAAAGTCGAAAAAGAGTTTTAAAAAAAAGGTCGAAATAACGTAAAAACAAATCAAAACTGTGGCTCCTCGCCTTGGCGGATTACTGGGGTCAAGAAAAGTCAAAAAATAGTCAACCGTAGACCACAGCTCGAAAAAGTCAAAAGAAGTCAAAAAAATCGAAAATATAGAAAGTCGAAAACATGTCAAAAAAGGTCGGATCTGGGCAAATTGACTTTTTGACTTTCTGAATCACTGCCCCCTAAGGGGGGGGTCTAAAATGGCTAGCCATTTGAGACGGGGGGGGTACGTACCATTCAGCAAATTTCATGTATGAAGAGTGTTCACCGATGAACTTTCACCGATGAAAAAAGCGCCGATGATGTCCGATGATCACCGATGAAAAACTCACAAGTGTGCCCAGAATTGCCCACACTAATGAAGGTATGTGAAGATATGTGAAGGTATATGAAAGTATATGAAAGTTCAACATCTGTAGATTCCTGTAAGCAATGTTGATTCCTGGTGACATATGTTGACATGTGCTGCTCTATATAATACTATAGAGTATTTTGTAAATATATATATAAATATATATGTCACATCTCATAATATCACATATATTGAGTTTTGATATATTTTGATATAATATGATATAATGTAGGGAGGAGTTTGCTGACATTCATTGATACATATGGTATCCTATATGTGTGTTGAGGAAAGCTGACGTGCATCTCAGCAAATCTCAGCATCACTTGAGACCACAAAAATGCTGCAATTCAGCCCATTTAGTGCACTGCAAGGTACTGCAAACTCTAGCTTCAATGGCCAACACCTACCTGGACCTGCCAGCCTCATCTTCACTAACCCTTCAAACACCTTCACCTTCAAACTCTTCATGAAGATCTGCTGAGGCAGTGACCGGCTTCACCGATGACAAAAGACTATGGAGTGGACGTTGCTGGAAGCAAAGCAAATGGCTGTGGTGCGCGGACCAGGCTGAACAATATTGAACCATGTTAGAAAATACATGAACATACATGCGTGTTCAAAGGTCATGTGTGATAAGTTTATATCAACATAAGTCAACATCTATCAACACATCCAACCACTAGCAATGAGTGGTCATTAAATTCATTACGACTTCACCGGTGATACTTGTCAGTTGATCTGTATATATCTGTATGCAAAAACAAAATAAATACACATATATATAAATATATAAATATTTAATTATGAATCTTTAAAAACAAATGGCTAATGGAAAATGGCTAGCCACCACGTACACCCCCCCCATTAACCATTTAGTTAGGAGGGGTGATCTTTCTGAAATTTGCTGATTTGACTTTTTTTTTTGACTTTGACTTTTGGGATTTACTCTTTTTAAATTTAGACAACAGGCTCTTTCCTATGAAAGTTTTTTATAACTCTATTTTGAACCACCAACACCAACACCGAGCAACACCCAAAATTTGGCCCTTCCCTGTCAAGACAAAGGTCAAGTGGGTCTTGGTGTGCAAGCTTAGCCATTTTGGACCCACGTGCCCAGTACTCAATTCCCCCGTTGCTTGGTCCAACAACTTAGCAACACTACATTATAAGAACGCAAAATTAGACATATATATATATACATATACTTTATAACATCATAGTAAATCTTGGTAAAGTATATAGTAAAGTCACGAATGCTATGACATGACAGCATGCCCCTGCCAGCTCTAAAAAAAGGATCGCTGGGTTTGTGGCCGCCCAACTCGTTCACGTCTGGATCGACGGCCATGCGCCGGACGAAAGGTACGGACAACGTGGCGAGAATGACAGGGTCTTGAGATGTGTTGTTTTGGACGGCAATGGCTATGTTGAACATTCTACAGATGTTCACGATCTGTTGGGGCGTTTGAGCTGTCTTCTGTTCCATCAACTCAAGCCTGCAACTCTAACCAGCGATGAAACTACACGAAGAGACAACTCCGATTGAACTTTTCTACATACACCTCCGTCGACGTCAACATCCCACAAACACCATCAGAGTGGTTTGTTAGGTTCCAGTTCTGGTTTCCCGCACCTCCAATAAAGCCTGAAGACGAGCCAGTGCCATCTGCAAATGCCTCGTACGGAGACTGGGAGACTGGCCGCTGGCCGCCACCTCTCCCAACTGGCGGCCTATCTAAACAAAACAAGATAAAACAAGCCAAAACGTTTGAAGAACAAACAAAGAAGTAGCACGCAATGAGCTTATGTTCCTTTGAGGGATCACAGTCGACAAAAACAAGGTCTTCAGATTCTTTCAAGCTTGATAGCTTCAAGCTGTTCATTGCACCTTTATTGTCATCAAAGTTCAAGGATCCTGCCAATCCCCAAATGAAAAGCCAAGGGCTTCAGTAGATCAATCCGAGCACCAAGTGCCTATGCTCCAAAAGATTCCAAGCAAGAGACAGAGGTCTCCGCCGGTCTCCGCACCTCATAGAGCTCATTGTACCCACTTCTCTGGCTCCTGGGGACCAACCCATGGCTGAATCGCTGCTCCATGTCATCGATCCACATCGTACGGAGTCGATGAGATGGGAGATCATGAAGGATCCTTTCTCCTTTCAACCGGAATCGAGTATCTCCCCGAGCTGCTCAAAGAGAAGAAGGGACCTACTAGGGCTAGATCCCAAATCAGGATTCCAAACCCTGTGTATCAATCAGGCGGCATCCTTAAATCAATCTATATATATACTGTATATAATTGTAGCAATGGAATCCAGCCAAACCTTATAATCTGCAGCCAAGTGCGCCAAAGCCTCGCGTCCGAATGTGTCGGGGTGCGACAGAAACAGCGTAGATAAGACATACGTCCGAACGAACCCGTTCAGCTTGCTTGTAAAATAGACTTGGAATATCTTGGAATGATTAAGACATTTTAAGACCTTCCTCTTCACCCAATTCAGTGAAGGCACCAACAAGGAACAATTCATATCAATTCATATCAATTCATGACTCACTGCTCAACACCTGCAGACAAAACCACATCAATGATGCATGAAACCAACCAATCTTTGCAAAAACCTCTGTAAACCCAGGAATCTTGGGAGAGGGGGCGACCCAAACCATCAACTTGGTTTCACATGCTTCTCCGGGCCGCTGCTTTCTGGGCAAAGCGAGCACACCCTGTCGGACCCTGCACAGCACACACTGAGCAGCAAACCCGAGCACTCCCGCTCCTCGCGAGCAGCTCGACCAGCTCCTGTCCTTTGGGGCTGCCATGGCCTGGAACGGCGGGATTGAGTGAGGTCGGGAGCGTGATGAAGTTCAAATAGGACACATACATCACTGACATTGAAGTATGCGGGCCACCTATATATATATATATATGGGGGGGTTGGTAGCAACACCCCATGCACGATGACATGCTCCAAGCCACTCACATGGAAGTGGACTCTCAACACTTGAAAGGCCAATGGAAGTCTTTCATGTTTGTTATACATTGTTGTACACTCTGACTCACTAACATGGAAGTGGAAAACCCGCTGTTGGTAGAGGAAAGTAGTCTTCCAAGTGACCATTTTCCACTTCCATGTTAGTGAGTCAGAGGGTACACAGTTTTTACTTTTGGCAGCGCTTTTCATGTCCTACACTCCGGTGATCGTCTTGGACTTAGGCTCATAGCCTCATAGCTGATCTCACAAACAGCTCGGTAGGTTCTGGGTGTAAAGCAGCATGATTTTGGGGGCTGCAATTGTGGTTGGTCATGTGTCAGAATAGGGAGACCTACCAAAGACCCCCTGGAAGAAGGGACATACACTAAAATCCATTGTTTGGGGGTCTCCCTATCAAAATACACATTCATGTACATAGCTTCTGATATCCTCCTAGCCTTGAATGTTCTGGGGGCTTTTTTCAAGCACGTTTCTTTCCATCAAGCAAACATGAAGCATGGTTAATTACGTGTTGCGCTCCCTGTGGAGCAAAGCGAGAAGAACATCTCCGTGGTGAAAGGATCACCTGCTTGACAGCATTTGATTTTCACGATCGATCAGGAATCGCAAACTAAGGATCAGCAGGTATGCTAGCAGGTCTGCTGGGGACTAGAAATCTAGAAATCCAAAAGCACCTGCGCAGGTGCCAACTTCACCTTACGTTGTAAGTGTATATACTTGCAACCAGTTCCTTCCCCGAAGTTCCTACGCCGGGGGTCAGGGTTAGTCAATGTCATGGTCTAAAGCAGTTCATGTGGAAGAGAAACTCCTTTTGGCCCCTCTTGCCAGTCTTTCCCTCTTCTCCTCGTGGTCTCCTGCTAGGAGTCTTCAGCACCTGCAGTGGAGTGTGGATTCGGCCTCTAAGGGGCTTGTGATGGTTTGTGAGATTTGGCATGGAGTGAAGTTGACCTATGCTACGAGGCAAGTAGTTGAAGAACACACTGGATTCCATAGAACTGATCGGTGGGTTCCAAACAGATTTTTTGGGGGATCGCCCTTCTGTTTTTGTTGGTTCTTCTATATCCGCTCCAAATGAACCTAGACTCTAGACCTGAATAGATTTGGAAACGGTCTTGCTCTGCATGGCTTGCTGGCCGTTTCAAAACGATTCGCAGCTCCTCTCATGAACGGATGAGTTCCCTGACCAAATGAAATGCATTTACCCTCCCGGAAACAGACCACATGGAACCTGAGAATTGACCAGTGGAAGACCCTTTTTCGACGACCAACCCAGTGGTTTTGGGGGTTCCATGACCATGTTTGAGTATCTTTAGAGCTTCCATTGGTCCATCCTCTTCCCATTTCTCTTGCCCCCTTTCGATGCTGTGAGCTCCGTCGCTCGAAACCATGCTCTGAAACCGCGACTCGCGTGCCCGAGGGCGTGCAGCTCACGGCCTCCGGCGCTGATTCAATCCCTATCGCCTCGGGGGGGGGCCGAGGAACTGCGGCTCGGCTCAGCGTCTCAGCCCGAGAAAAAGTGGAGGGGATCCACTTCCTCCAAACAGTGGAGGGGATCCAGTTCCTTTGACTATCTTTGACTTGTGCCGCAAAAGAAAAAACATGGCATTCTATTCTTTGTTTTGGCCACCGTGTAAGGCAGGCAACGTTGCTTCGGTTTGCTGACTCTTCAGAGTCTGAGGCTTCAGGCTATCGCGATCATCATCATCATCATCAACTGGGCGACGAGAAGCGAAGCAACGGGTGCGCGGGTAGCGAAGCGACGTGATGGACATGGGCCCATTGGTATTGGTTCAAACTCAAGAGGACGAGGGGTCTGGGGTCTTGGATCATGTTAGGTTTCAAGTGGATACATCTGAAATTTAGCCCGGATGCATGAAGTGGACACAATGCTGGTCCATGAAGATCGTGTTTGTTGAGCTTCGCTTGGTCGCTCCAGACTGTTCGTCGTCTGAAGCCTCTCTGCCGAAAGAAACACCCAGCTGATGATCTGAAGATTCGGATGAAACATTTGAACCCCGCCATACCCCGCCAGCTGATTCCCAGCTGATTTCTCGAGGCTTCATCTCTCCGGGATTTCCACGGAAGAACCAGCGAAAGCAACCAACGGACCAGCTTCCACCACTCAGGTTGCGACAAAGCTTGGACCAAGGCCACGAAACATGAACGAACACCCCTTTGTCGCATGCTGATCAGCTCCCCAGACTCAAGCACAAAGGAATCATGTCTCTTTCTCACATATTATGTTGATCAGCTATATGGGCTATATATATATATGGCAGTATATGGCTATATGTACACTGCCTTCTTGTCCCAGTTTGCCTTTGCCACATGCTTGACATCAGCTCATCGCAACAACCGTGCAATTTCCACATGTCCTTGCTGGGTTGCGATGCCCAAGGCTGTGATCCCACGCGCGGATGCGGCATTCTTGTCAGCTCCAGCCTCTAGCAACAACTGCACAACTTCAAAGTGGCCTCCCGAAGCTGCCGCAAACAAGGGCATTGTCTGATCTACTGCAAGGGCATTCTTGTCAGCTCCAGCCTCCAAAAAACAACCGCACAATGGCAGAGTGGCCTTCCAATGCTGCAAAATAAAGCGCTGTTGACCCATCTAGTGTCGCCGCACTCTCATTGTCAGCTCCATTCTCTAGCAACAGCTGTCTGCTGCACACAAGGCCGTCGCACCAGTTCTCTTTGCTGCATACAAATCAGCTCCAGCCTCGAGCAAACACTGCACAACTTCCAAGTGACCTTTCTGAGATGCAATGAAAAGAGCTGTTGTGCCGTCTTCTTTTTTTGCATTCTTGTGAGCTCCAGCCTCAAGCAAACAACTGCACAATTTCCAAGTGACCATTCTGTGCTGCAATATACAAAGCCGCACCCCCATCTGCTGTTGCTGCAGTCTTCTCAGCTCCAGACTCTATCAAAAACTGCACATTTCTCAGGTGGCCTTTCTGAGCTGCAACAGACAAGGCTGTTGCGCCACCTGCTGTTGCCGCATCCCTGCCTGCTCCAGCCTCCACCAGCAATTGCACAATCCCTATGTGGCCTCCTTGAGCTGCAATAAACAAGGCCGCAGTCTCCCCTGCCGCCGTGGAATTCTGGTCAGCTCCTGCCTCTAGCAACAAGCGCACAACTTCCAAGTGGCCTCTCAGAGATGCAACATGAATTGGTGCATAGGTGGTTTTTGCACCTCTCCCATCAGGATTCTGTGGCTTTCGCAGCAAACGCTCAACTACGTCTAGTTTGTTATTCTCAGATGCTCGCAGCAATACCTCCTCCATGGTTTCATTGGCAGCACACAGGTCCAGGACTATCAGCTGCAAACTTGCAAATGGTCTTACAGGCGTCTCATCTTCCAACTCGCCCTCTTCACTGAAGAGTCGTTGCCGAAACCTGGAGTGTCCAACCTGAGCTGCGGTCGAAGTCGCTTCAGGTCCCTCACAGACGGAAACCGTCCACCAGATCTCGCACCTGCTCTTCACCAAGTTCAGCAATCCGGTCGCCGGACCAAGCCCGGATCTCCATGCTGGGTGAAACAACCACATGTGTGGGCGCCACCGGGGCTGGGCTGGAAGAAATAGCCTCGTGGGCCATCCAAGGGCAGGTCAAGGACAAGTTCAAGGTGTATGGTAAGCTGGGGAGCTCTTGCTTTTGCATGCTTTGGTTGCTGTGCCTGTTCTTTCTGCGCTGTTTGACAAAAACATCCGAATTCTCTTTTCACCAACCGCCCTTTTCTCACTCACTCCCTGGCCGAACTCGCTGGTCGCCGAACTCGCTCATCCAAGGCACTATCTCTATCGCTATCCCGGTCGAGGCCTGGCGAGGCCATCGAGCGTCTTCGCCCCCCCCCGGACGGTTCGCGGTTCGCGGTTCGCTGGCAGTTGAGACCGAAGAGGTCCGGACGTGATCGGATGGAAACCTGATGAAACGGATGAAAAAGGAAGGGCGGGCACTGGCACGTCTGGCCCCCCCGTTTGAGAACAGAACGCAATGAAACATCGGACCCAAACGGAGCCGGGCCGGGCGACACCATCGACCATTCTTGACGGGCTGGTCCAAACTCGAAAGGACCACCTGGTCGCCCGCACCGCCATGTCATGGCGTCCTACGCGGCCCCCTCGGCCGCCCCACGAATGCATATGCTCCAGTGGACATCAAAGATGTGGGGGTTCAAATGGCATCAAGGGGCTGTTTGATTCCTTGGGACTCTTAGACGGGGTCAATTTTTGGACATCATCCGATCCGCCATACACTCAGTGATCACCCCATGATCCTGCTTGCTTAGGGTGTCATGCTCTGTCTTCCCAATCGGAATGATGCAGAAGAACCAGTGGGGCCAGTGAAAAAACCGCACCTAAGAAAAACCCCATCCGAAACTCATTTCCTTGCCTCAGTATACTATATACTTTGAACTACTATCCTCCCGAAACTGTTGGAAGGTGCCCCCCACTCGGGTCGTCTTTTCCTGCGCAAAAAAAAACACTGCTACTAGCTTTGAGGATCCCGACACAAGTAGCTGTGTGGCGGCAACTGGATCACGAAGAGCGACTGGCCGGTGAAGGCTGGTGCTCGATGAAATGGATTGGGATTGCCACACTGGCGTAGTGTCGAAGCTGTCCACAATTAGATACAGTATATCAGGTTGGCATGTGTTCAACCAAATCGACAAAAAAAAAATCCCGCAAAATGTGGACATAATGCTTTGCATACTGCATCTTTGATTTCACCTGCTCTTTGCTCCACCAGATCACTTAACTGCGCATGTTGGGAGATCCAACACTTTCTCAGGTTCACCCAATTGGCAAGTTCAACCCTTCAACCAACGGGCCGTCCGCACCTGGGAGATCATCTCGAGGGTGAAGGAAGTCATTTTTGGGTCGGAAGGATGGCTCCACGCCTTTGGGTTGGAGACGTGCCGTGTGCCGTGGATCCGAGGCGATTTCTGACTCATGCCGTTGCCATCCAATGAGACATGATGTCATGGCCTTTTGCGGAAACGAAACAGGCCGACTCCCAAACCAAAGTCTGATCCTTGCTCTTAGTAGCGATGCCCTTTGCTCCTAGTAGCGTCCTTGTTCCTAGTAGTAAGGCCAGGGGCCCCTAGTTTTTTTTTGTATTAGTAGCGATGCTCTTTGCTCCCAGTAGCGTCCTTGTTCCTAGTCGTAAGGCCAGGAGCCCCTAGTAGCGTCCTTGTTCCTAGTAGTAAGGCCAGGAGCCCCTAGTAGCGTCCTTGCTCCTAGTAACGATGCCCTTTGCTCCTAGTAGCATCCTTGTTCCTAGTCATAAGGCCAGGAGCCCCTAGTAGCGTCCTTGCTCCTAGTAGCGATGCCCTTTGCCCCTAGTAGCGTCCTTGTTCCTAGTCGTAAGGCCAGGAGCCCCTAGTATAGCGTCCTTGTTCCTAGTAGTAAGGCCAGGAGCCCCTAGTAGCGTCCTTGCTCCTAGTAGCGATGCCCTTGGCTCCTAGTAGCGTCCTTGCTCCGAGTAGTAAGGCCAGGAGCCCCTAGTAGCGTCCTTGCTCCTAGTAGCGATGCCCTTTGCTCCTAGTAGCGTCCTTGTTCCTGGTAGTAAGGCCAGGAGCCCCTAGTAGCGTCCTTGCTCCTAGTAGCGATGCCCTTTGCTCCTAGTAGCGTCCTTGTTCCTAGTAGTAAGGCCAGGAGCCCCTAGTAGCGTCCTTGCTCCTAGTAGCGGTGCCCTTTGGTCCTAGTAGCGTCCTTGTTCCTAGTATAGTCTAGCAGCGTCCTTGTTCCTAGTCGTAAGGCCAGGAGCCCCTAGTATAGCGTCCTTGCTCCTAGTAGCGACGCCCTTTGCTCCTAGTAGCGTCCTTGTTCCTAGTAGTAAGGCCAGGAGCCCCTAGTAGCTTCTTTGCTCCTAGTAGCGATGTTCTTTGCTCCTAGTAGCGTCCTTGTTCCTAGTGGTAAGGCCAGGAGCCCCTATAGTAGCGTCCTTGCTCCTAGTAGCGATGCCCTTTGCTCCCAGTAGCATCCTTGTTCCTAGTCGTAAGGCCAGAAGCCCCTAGTAGCGTCCTTGCTCCTAGTAGCGATGCCCTTTGCTCCTAGTAGCGTCCTTGTTCATAGTAGTAAGGCCAGGAGCCCCTAGTAGCGTCCTTGCTCCTACTAGCGATGCCTTTTGTTACTAGCATTCTTGTTCCTAGTAGTAAGGCCAGGAGCCCCTAGTAGCGTCCTTGCTCCTAGTAGCGTTGCCTTTTGATACTAGCGTTCTTGTTCCTAGTAGTAAGGCCAGGAGCCCCTAGTAGCGTCCTTGCTCCTAGTAGCGATGCCCTTTGCTCCTAGTAGCGTCCTTGTTGCTAGTAGTAAGGCCAAGAGCCCCTGGTAGCGTCCTTGCTCCTCGTAGCGATGCCTTCTGTTACTAGCGTTCTTGTTTCTAGTAGTACGGCCAGGAGCCCCTAGTAGCGCCCTTGCTCCTAGTAGCGATGCCCTTTGCTCCTAGTAGCGTCCTTGTTCCTAGTAGTAAGGCTAGGAGCCCCTAGTAGCGTCCTTGCTCCAAGTAGCGATACCTTTGTTACTAGTAGCATTCTTGTTCCTAGTAGTATGGCCAGGAGCCCCTAGGAGCGTCCTTGCTCCTAGTAGCGATACCTTTGTTACTAGTAGCATTCT
>CAXAMN010025951.1:343956-355970 GCA_963970005.1 Durusdinium trenchii
AGCGTCCTTGCTCCTAGTAGCGATACCTTTGTTACTAGTAGCATTCTTGTTCCTAGTAGTATGGCCAGGAGCCCCTAGTAGCGTCCTTGCTCCTAGTAGCGATGCCTTTTGTTACTAGCGTTCTTGTTCCTAGTAGTAAGGCCAGGATCCCCTAGTAGCGTCCTTGCTCCCAAACACCTTCGGTCCGTTGAATCCGCAGAACACACCGATATGCCGTCTTTCCAGGAAAACTCATACCGTCTGCAGCATGGTCAGGCTCTGCCTCCAAAATCCGATTTCATGCTCTGCCTCATCA
Source organism: Durusdinium trenchii (assembly GCA_963970005.1). Classification (NCBI taxonomy): domain Eukaryota; class Dinophyceae; order Suessiales; family Symbiodiniaceae; genus Durusdinium; species Durusdinium trenchii. The sequence continues at coordinate 344,252 of CAXAMN010025951.1, forward strand.
TCTTCATCCATTGGAGTCCGACCAAAAATGCAGAACGGACCAGCGAATCTGCCGAGCGAATCCCTCCGCGCCTGGTTTTTTTGGGGTGCCTGGGCAACTGGCCGATCGACCAAAAACTCAGCGTTGAAAACATGGGTCGACCTACCTGCGGAGTCATATGTTGGAAAGAGCCATGCGGCCATGCATAAGGTGGCCTAGGCTATAGGGGCCTGGCTAAGGGGGGTAGGCTTTGAGATTCAGAAAGACAAACACAACATGTGTTGTGCTCCTACAGGAACAACGGCAGTGGATGGATGAGGATGCAACAAGGTCCGATCCACTCCACAAAGGGAACAAATCTCGCCATCTCCGAATGTATGCTGTTACAAGATGTTACAAGTGGAGTGACTATATATTGCCTTGATTTTTCCTTCGGGGATCCCTTGGTTGGTCGTTCGAGAGAGGGCATTGACAAATTGAGGATCAACTATATATCAACTCAACATGTCACCAACCGCAAAGTTCAGTCATTGGCACCTTTAGCCTTTCTCATCATGAGACCGTCGCATCGGTGCCCAAGCTGTCCCCACCTTAGTCTCTAGACTCGACCCACAAAAAAAAGCATGCGAAAAGAACCTGAAGACCACGCGTTATGCCTAGCTATGCCTTGGTAGTTCATGCCACTAACCTCTGCTCCTTGACACATCACCATCGACCCCTCCGACGCCAGGAACTCCCCCGTCCTGAGCGGCTGCTGCGAACGCTGCGAGGCCGAGCCGAGCGGCCGCGGGGAGCGAGGGCGACGGCTGGTGGACTGAGCGAATGGCAAAGTGACAATGAATGTGAGCTAGCTCCATGGTATACATCAAATCGCATCAAATAGCCATGCTATTCGGCCTGGATGTTAGTGGTTATCCACCTGTGGCTATTCCATCCACCCAGTGGATGTTTATTGATCGTTTCCATCCAGGGGTGATGCACCAAACCACCCGTTTAGGGTCACAGCTGGTCCAGCTGGGCAAGCGTTTGAATGTTCTTTCCCATAGTCTGAACTATACATCTTATTGCATTATATATATACACACACTATGAGGGGAGGTTCTGATACCATCATTCATATGTGTCAGCCACGCTGTGGAATCCCTAAATGGAATGTCATCATCCCTGCTAAATAGCGAAAACCTAATACCAGTCATCACAGGCCACAGGTCGTTTCTTCTTCCACTCAACTGTCAGCTGCTCTTGGAGTGAAGCTTCCCTGCAGCGACAAGGCTGGTTTTGGGCAAGGAAAACGTACAGTAACAAGTGCTTCAATTCAGAAAGCAAACAAACTATGACTACGACTAATGTTATCGATCTTTGATAGCTATTGCTGTCAGCTATATCTATAGTATATATATATATATGTATCCGTGTATATCATGCTAATCTTCCACCATTTCGCTGCAACCAGTTTCTCCATGGGAACTGAACTCAACATCACCCTCTGCAACCATCCTCCCGTCCTCCCGCGCGGCGCACGCGCGGACCGTTTTGTTTGCCGCGCCAGGAGTGGATGACGAGGCGAACAGCATGTCTCATACTTCCTTCGCCTGAGGATTCTCATCCATCTTCGCAGGGTAAATGGGGTAAATGGGGTGACCCACGGTCACTCCTTGAGGCTTGGAGGGTTCAGAAAGTGGGGATGTGGGAGGGCGTGTATACTAGAAGCTAGATCATGTCAGACAAGAATATATACGTATTAATCATGCTTGGGATGTAATCTTGGGTGGCTTCATAATCCAAGTCCCCAAATATTCTACACAATCTATTAAACATATAATAATCAAATGATAGACCTGTATAACTCATAGAAGATGCAGTATGACTCTTGGATGCTTTTGGTTTACCATCATCCAATCTCACTCCATGATCTCTTTACATCTAAGATCATCTGATAATAGGACACATCCAACCCATAGACCTCCAACATCCCGTATCCGAGATCTTCCAGCGTCGCACCAACATCGCACCCTTCGAGTCAGGACCTCCATAGACCAGGCCCAGACCTCCTCCAGACTCGGGTCTCACTTTGATGCTAGCTGTGAGAAGACGATGGACCCATATGGACCTGCAACAAAAACAAGACCCATATGCCTTGACGATTCGCCTGTCCCAGACGGATGAGCGACGAATCGGGCTAACCATGTTGGTCCTTCAACCGTCCGACTCTTCGCGCGAATCGGCTGGGTCAGATCCGATGGACGGAAAGAGAGTTTGCTTTCTTGAAAATCCTTCTTCATCCAATTGGAAGAAAGCCAATACTAAACACCTGCGGATTTTCAAGAATCAGAAATCACTGGAAAGATCGTTTTTCATCCTAAACACCCACTGGAAAGGTTCAATTCAAGAGACTGTTCTGCAGTCTTTCCTCTTTCAAAGTCTGGAGATTTAGCTTGGGCCGTGCGAACGTTGGTCTCTTTTGCTCTATACCCTTGGGCTGCCCCTCAGGCCTTCTTCGCCTCCGGCTCCCCTTCTTTCTCGGAGTCCGAGTCGTCTTGCCCCAGCAACAGCTTCGCCTGGCATCTCCGCTCGACGCTCGGCGAAGAAGTGAGAAGAGGGACTGGTCAAAGCATCGAGTCCTCTGCTCTTCCCAGAAACGGATGCCATCTAGAAGCGGCCGAACTTGGGAATTTAAGCCAAAGGCTCGACATGGGACAAGGGTTAAACCTATATAAGCGATCAGCGGTTAGCACTTTTGGGACGTGTGGCAAAGAGCCACTAAAGTATGACAAAGAGAAGAAACATAACAGCCCTTTTTTGAATGCCCTGCCGTGCTTTCTAAAAGGGGGGCCCCAAGCCCTCTCCTACTATTTATCTATATGTGATTTATTCGTTTGAAAGAGAATACTTTGCCACAACATGCCACAGTCGACAATTTAAGAAACCGCCAGTCATCTGTCCAAAGATCCCAAATGCATGTAAATGTTGCATTAGCTTCTGCAGCAAATCCACACCTGGCTCCCGAAGAGCCCACTCTACCGATCGCCCCCACGCGCGGAACCCGGTCCCACCTGGGTTACAACGAAGCTACTGAGGTCCGCGACCTTGGGACCGTCGCCGGGGACGTGTTGCGGAAAGGACCCTGGTGCCGTAGCGTGTCTCATTAAGAATGACAGATCTGAAATGATCTGGATGTGTTCCAAATCCCGCAATCTGAAAGCGATCATCACAAACCAAAGGAGTTACATGATGTTTCATGGATTGGCCATGATCTGCCAGTGTCAATAATATGGCTGCTTCGAGCTCGCTATTGCCAGTGGATTCCGGAAAGATCCGGAAAGAGTCCACTCCTGGCCTTCTCGGTTCTCAGAACCTTGTTTACCAACCCTAGGGCTCCAAGCACATATCCTCAGAAGGTAGTTAGACCCCCCCTGGCACCTACCCCAACCAAGTCCACTTCCCGCACCGGAAAAACCTTCAACCCCAAGAGACCCGACGTCCCGATCCGTCCCCTTCTTCGAGGCCAAGCGGAAAACAGCAGAGGTCGCTTCACAGGTTCGGATATCCGGTTGAAATAGCCTTGTGCTTCTCTTGCAGAATGAAGCATTTAGGTATATTCAGGTGAAACCCAGCAGCTTCTGCGATGTTGCAAGCACTTGTATACACTTATAGGATCATATAAAGGTCCTACTTCTCAAGCACTTGAATCGAGGGAGTCTTCCCCCCCCAAGCTTCCCGACACCCGGGCCCTCGCAGCGATCCAGCACCTGGGCGTTGCTGTTCGCGTTTTTTCCGGTGAGTTCGGAACATGAAAGCCGCATGGAAAACCGCAACTCAGGTGTTGAAGCAAGGCAAATTGCTTGCTCTCCGAAACTTGGGAGAGCTTGGGAATTTGGGAAGGAAATATGGAAAGGTGTGGGACGTTGAAGGATGAACTCTTCTTGGAGTGAATCTTCTGACATCTTCTGACCCTCTTCTTGGAGTGGAAGTGATCTGGGAATCGGATCCTGACATGGCCAAAGAGAAGGCGCGTTCTGTTTCAAAGAAACACTTAAGCAACTGTTCAAAGTGTTCCAGATTTACCATGAGTCATTCCAGGATGCGGTGTCATCCTGTGAAAGAAGTACTGTAACATCGCAATGGAAGATCAAGAGTCCCCCAAGTCTCCCCGTGAAGCCACACGAAGTGTTAAAGTCTAAAGGGTCCGAGTCCAAGCTTCAAGTCCTCTAAGACTCGCTGGGAGACGGCTTAGCTGCGAGTCATCCGTTGCAGCACTCGAGGTGTTTGGCTGTCGAACAAATCCAGTTCTGACGCATTCCAGGCTTGGTTGCAGGGGGGTCCGATTGTTTTCCAAGAGAACCTGTTCCTAGTTCCTTCTGAATCCACCACTGAACACCATGCAGCCATTGCGGTGTACATGAACATGGACTTCGAGGTGGTTAGGTCCCTCATAAATCTCCAGCTAATATATTATAAAGTGGGTGGTTTGAAGACAACTCTGAGATCGAAAACAACCAGGGTGGGTATGGACACTGAAATCATGTCCTACCATGTCCTGTGTCCAATTCCCAAACATTCAAGCGACTCTTCAGTGGGAGCACTGAAATGAGAGTGTATTTAAATAGGGAGACCTCCCATAGACCAGTCTACCCATCCTATTTAAATTTATTAATTAGTAAGATATGGGAGAGGAAAATATTCCAACATCCTATTCTAATACACACCGTTGGGTCCTTGGAGACCCCCTCAACTATCGGTCTCCACAAGGTCGGTCTGCGGAGTCGGTCTCCGGTGCCGCTCACCACGGGTCTGGGCGTCCGGACGCTCAGGGATTGCTCAGGTCCCAAGGTCCGCAGGAGGTTCTGGCAAAGCGGTTGGTTGGGGAGAACCAACGCGCCCCGGTGGACCTGAAGAAAAACCATGTGGTACGCGTCTCCTAAAACAGAAGCAAGCGTTTAGTTTAGCTCCCCATAAAAGTTCGAGTTCATGAGAAGCCTCGAGTTTTTGGAGAACAGCTTTAGACTCTCAAAACTCAACTTTTGTCAGCACTTACATTGTAAGTGCACTTACCCTGTTTTCCGACATGATCATAAAGAGCATCATCTGCACCAAAATACCAAGGTCAGCTTTGGAAAGCATATGACTCGGATGGCACTGTACCATCAGCTTGGAGCCGATTAGTTTGCAGTTTGGGAAGACACCACTCATTGTGCATATACAGTAGGAGAACAGGTGGCTTCAATCAATCAGGCATACCTTGTCGTTGGGCGTCGTTGACAACAATTTGTTTAAGGCCGTTTTCCCTAAACAGCTTTGCCGCGAGGGGTTCTCAATTCTTGCATAGAAACGATGCTGGGCCAAGATGATGGCGTGTCTGGATGCTGGGCTGAGATGATTTTGCTTTGTCTCCCTTTGTCTCCCTTTGGCGTGTCTGGATGCTGGGCTGGGATAACTTTGCTTTGTCTCCCCTTGTCTCCCATGGCATGTCTGGATGCTGGGCTGAGATGACACTGCCTTGTCTCCCCTTGTCTCCCATGGCATGTCTGGATGCTGGGCGGAGATTTGGCGCCAGGAATGGATCGGCCAAAAAAAAGAAACTCCGACTGCCGCTGCTGTTTGGGGTCGATGCTGGTGTAATTCATATATACACATCAGACCCCGAAGCCAAGAACCCACCTACACCCATGATGGAGCAATTCAATTAATGAGTTGAGTTGACGGAAACATCCTGCACCACCTGGAGTCGAGGAACCAGGAATCTCACAGGATGTCTGTTAACAGACCTCAACAAGGCCTCTCCGGCCGAACCCGCACAGAAGCGCGGAACGCCTTGGCTTTGTCCGAGATATCCAACTTCGAGAGTTTCGCCTGGTGCTTTCGGCCGGTGACAGATATGGTGACATGGGAAAACTCTGTGTGGGGTCTAACATGAATTTGGTCTAACATTAACCAGGGTGGTTTGATGTGGTTTGTGCCAAAATGAGATCAAACTCCGCCAATGGCAGCTCAGCTGGCCGCCCTGACGATGCCAAGGTGCCATCCTGGCCTTGAGATGCCTAGAGTTGTCTTCGGTGTTGGTCAGCCGGCCGGTGTGGTTCTCGCGCACAGTAGACTCTTGATTAGAGTGGTTTCAGAGGTTCGATGGCACATTCTCCCAGTTTGGTGGTGTATATGGACCCCATCTGTCTAAGACAGCTTTGGGTGCCAGCGCCATCTACTGTAGTTTAAACAAATAATATATATATATATATATTAAGAGGTCTACTGCAATCCAAATGGGGAGGTTCTATTCATCAAGAGTCTACAGAGTGTACGGTATCTGGGTGATGCGGCGCACGGCTTGCGGACGTTCACCACTTCCAACACCCCGGCAAGCTTGCTGACTTTCACCCTTCCTTGCGGATGCCTCGGTGATCTGCCACTGCGACAACGAGGTTTTCTCGACTTCCCTCAACTACAGCCGGTATCTGAAATTGACAGAAACGACCAAGCGATGAACCTGACACTCGGTGTGCCGTAGAGACGGCGCTGTCACCCAAGGAGCTGCAGGCGCACCGAAGCACGCTCTCTGATCCGTGTAGATGTGCACTCTTTGAACGGCTTGTAGACAGCAAGTTCTTCATTTTGCCCTCGCCGTTTCACCTTGTGTTGAACATTTGATGGGGAAACCATGTTTGGGGTGAGAAGTCCCCTTCGCGCGTGCTTTCTTTCGCAGCTGCTCACTTTGCTCGTCATGACTCAACCCGGCGGTTCCTACAATGTAATCTTTTTGCCGACCTATCTCCCGAAAAGGACCCAAAACCATGTCAATCAGAATCTAAACCTGAAAAAACATGGCTTGGCCTCTTTGTCTGTGGAGGTTGATAGTTCTAAAACTCGACAGCTATTTCTACGAACATGTGGGTCAACCCCCCTTTGACTATCTGATACCGCTCCTTTGTTCCCCCTTTTCGCCACCCGTTTCGCCAAGCACCTCCACCACCTTGCGGTACTTCTGGATCTCCTATCCGAGCACAAGAAAACAGTTCAACCACCGACAGTCCAACAGGTGATGTCCTCTGCATGTGTCCGGCACCCCTGGGCTCGATACGCCGCTGCGCCAAGAACAACTGCAGCTCTCCTCCTGCTGCTCTCGCGTCTCCCTGAAGGGGATGCGCGCCCGGGATGTTAAAAAGAAGCATGTGCCTTGATGGGATCAATGTCTGACACGTAGGATGTAAATGTCCGTGGTTCTTTGCAGTCTTCATGTTTGGTTATGGTTGGTTCACACCCGTGTTAAATTTGTTCATTTCTTTTCACATCAAGTAAGTCTCTTTTGGTCTCATACTTGGTCACATAAGATTCAAAACCTTTCACACAGGAAGCAAGGAATTGCTAAGCTGGGGAAGAAACCCGCGTCCATCATGACAAGATGACCTACCGATGATGAATGGTTTAAAAACAGGGCTCTGTGGCTTGTGACTTGCAGGTTAAAAGCGCTGGGACTGGACATGGCACCCAAACTCAAGCAATAAAAGACCAACCGGATTGGAGCACGGATTGACATGGATTTCTCCTCTACCAGTGCGAACACTTCACCCAGCTCAAAGGGGCAAAAGATGGCAAATGGGGGTTCCCCCGTCAGCTCTCACCTGGGAAGTGTCCGCAATCCTCGCCATCCGTGCTCTATGGATTCCACGAAGGTAGCAACCGAACCCCCGCTGGCAGTGACCCCCACCCCAAAGACCTTTGAAATGGTGGGTGCTTGGAGCCTTAGGCCTTAGAGTTCAAGTTTTGTGTTTTTAGTTGTTTTTTTCGTTTTAAACAGTTTTTAACCATGATGTTGCTGCAGTTTGGACTGCGTCAAGACGCGTCTGCGCATCATGTCTTGGGTTTGCCGGCTGGGGTGGACAGTTCTGTGGAAAGGATAGCCAGTGACAAGTGGCTGGTCATATCTGGTCCTTTCTGATGGTCAGAAGGTCTATAGAGTCTAGGTCTATGCAGGTGGCTTCAAGACAATGAAAAAATCAACATCAATCAACACCATTCACTACAAATTCCACCAAGGACCGCGCACAGGCACTGGAGCCCGCGCACTCGCCCGGCCTGGCTTCTTTATGGGCCTTTTCTGCTTTGCCCCAAGCCTTCCGGAGCGACTTGGGACCGACGAGGGTCTGAAGGGAGTAGCCCAGAGTCAGGTCTGAAGGAAGGCGGCCCACATAACCTTCAGACCCACTGCAGTGGCGGATTTTCACAGATCGGGTGTGGGGCCGTTACAATACCGTCACGGACAAAGGGTTCACAACCAGCCGGTCTTTAGCCCCCCCGAAAAAAGAATCATGCTGTCTTCATCGTGCTGTTGGTTCCAATGGCAAAGGTTTTACTTTTTGTTCTACAACAGTTGGCCCGACCGGTATAGACATGTGGTGGTTTGGGGCAGTGCAGCAGGTTGGCTGGGGTGAATTTGCACCATCTTTCAGGACCAAAAACCATCCCTTTCGTCATCAAAGTAGCCTCTTCTCAACCAACCCAATCGTCTAACCCCCCCTGTCATGCACACAAACTGTCTGCCAAGGATGCCTCCAGCATCCTTCAGTAGAACCGTCTTCCGCGTTTGTCCGGATGATGGAGTCCACAAACCCTGACCGCCTATGGAACCCTCAGAATCCTCAGAATCATGAACCTTCAGAATCCTCAGAACCCTCAGAAACATGAAAGAACCGCCGCTCACGCAGCCCGGGACTGACCGACCATCCCGACCTTGCAGGCTTCTCGATCCACCTGTGGCGGGGCCAGGTACCACCAGGTACTGGTCTACTTGGTTCTACACGAGGCGGTAATTATCTAATCAACCGATTCTCCACTTAAGTTACTATTCGCGATGCCCTTGTTACCAGCAATGCCCTTGATACTAGTTAATGTTAGAAGGCCATCTATAGTTGGGCAAACCTTTGCCACGTAGAAGTACTTGCGAATGTCCGGCCATCATATGCGAGATCATAAATGTGTGCTTGCTCTCGCACTGGGCATGTCTGAAAACAGAAAACAGAAGGGCGGAGGGCAAGCACACGAAGCCGGATATCTCTTACACATCTAGAATGGACCTTCATGCTGAAATGTGAAATGAGAAGACAGCCCCCTCTGACAAGTAATCCGTCTCAAGTCTCAAGCCAACGACGCGTGCCACGCGTTTGACCGTCACCATCCTGTCAGTGACCTACCATCCTTCCTGTGTCGTGTTCGACGTCCTGCAGATCCAGCACGCTCCGTCGTTTGAGGTGTTTTTTTCCACCCAACCCCACTGAGGGAGAACCAGTGGGGGAGAACCCATATCTAGTTTGTTTCCACAAACAAACTAGGAGACCAAGCCACTGGGTCTCCCCACCCACTCTGTAGATTCTGTCTGCTATCATTCTGCAATGCTATGCACAGAGACCCGCCTTGTTGAGGGTCTGGATATTCTCTCTCTTGATGCTTTTCACCTCTAAGAGTCCCCCATCCAATCCTTGGAGCCAACGCGGATTCGTCCACGAGGGCGAGTACGAGAGGCGTCGCGCTGCATCAAATTGACGGTCACAAGGAAGCACCCGCCGGCGGAAGCATACTGCGAAGCATCTCTGAATTTGTTTATGTCCTTTCGGAGTCAAATGAACTTGCAAGGAAAAACGGCACGTGCTAGCCAGATTTAGTTAATTTCAAACGCACAATAGGCAGCAGAATGGTGCCAAACATGCGCCATCAGCCTGCCCCATGGGAGACCTCAAAACTCCAAACCAGAACTCTGTCGGAGGTCTCGTTTGAAGGTTGGATATCTAAGAGCGATGGCCTCAAACAACAGAGCGATCAAACCTCGAGATCCAACACAACCCCCCGGACCAATATAGGCTTACCAGCATCGGTCGTACTTACTGATCTTAGTTCGACTGTGCTATAAACCCTCTAGCAACCAAAAAACAGTGAGCACCTGTGATCACCCTGACATATCAACAACAATATGTCAATATATATGTCAATGCTTCGGTCATGTGCCTCACCAGTATTCAGTTATGTACATACATATCCCCCCCCACCCAAAAAAAAAGGGATCTGAAATGGATCTCCCTGGTAGTCCACCATTCTCTTCGCTTTCCGTCCGGTTACCAACCGATCGCCGCCAAGGCTCGGATCTCCACCTCCCATCGTCCTTTGGACGCGGGCCGTGGATCCTGTGGAGAAAGCGAACGCCGAAGAAAGTCGGGTGGGGCCAACGATCTGTGTGAGAAGAGGGCATGGATCTTGGAAGAGAAGAGAACGTTTCAATCACCCAAACAATGGGGAGGCAAAGGAACATCGATTTAAACAAATCCTCGAACCCTGCCTGAAGAATCACTAATATACATTTCCTTGGGAACCTCCCGCCTATGATTCTTGGAAGATGATGCCTAGTCGCAAACACTTGTGAAAGGGAGAAACTGTGGGTTGGACTCTTGTGAACCTCCTATGTCGCCCAAACTGCTCAATATCCACCCTATATTAAGGAGGAGTTTTTCAAATCGAACTGTCAAATTGAGGATATCCAACGTTTCAATACCTTTTCAGAGGGGGCTTACGATGTTTGGATTTGGTTTCAGGGAACCTTCTGAGAAAAAAACAACATGTGACTGCCATGCCGCATGCCCTATGTGCCCTATGTGCCCTGCCCCCTTTCGACCCACCGTCCTCGCGCTCCACCACCCCTCTTCGACCATTGAGGTGCGGAGCCTTTTGAAGGCCTCCGTGCGAGACGTCCGGCGACTCCCGCGGAGAACGAATTGGAAGCATCGCTTCTGAATTGAGAACGGTGCCGAAAGGGTCAAACGACATGAAAAAAAAAACGGAGATGATACAAGTCCCAACTAGGATGAATCGTTATGATCATGTTTCGATCCTGACGTTATGGCTTTGGAGGGTGTGTCATCTACTTTTGCTGCGGTTCAAGTCAGGTGAAATAATGTATAACATCGATCTATATATAAACTTGGCATTGAGATGCATTGAGTAACAAAACAAGCTCAAACCGAAACACTTTGTACCGACATGAGCAGCAGGCCTAGTTCTCAGGCCTTTCCAACATGTACAGGTCTATGGAGACCAACAAAAGGACCACAGATGACCACAGCAGGTTCTTGGGAAATTGTGCAGGACATGGGCTACCAATCTCAGTGTCTTCCACATATTATTTCTACTTTGCTTTGAAACATCAGTGGTTGATGGCCTAGCCACCTGCAAGAAAGAGTGATACCGGTGTTGAAACTTGACAATAAGATCTTTAATGCATTCAATGCGAAAGATATGCGGAATGATGTGCCCCTATAATCCTTTTCACAAACTAAATAAGGGTGCCCAGCCATCGACAAAAACACACCCTATCATCACTGTTGAACACATTACATCTATAACTACAGTAGAATGTACATTCCGGCAAGCTAACCTCCACAACCCGCACAAATGTTGAACACATTGGGCTGCAAGGCGTACACCACCTAAAGAAAGTTGGCTGAAACATGCTTGTTTGCATACACGACTGAAATAGACTCACTAAAACAAACTGGGATAATGATCAAAAAGTATAGGAGCAAGGACGCTACTAGGGGCTCCTGGCCTTACTACTAGGAGCAAAGGACGCTACTAGGGGATCCTGGCCTTACTACTAGGAGCAAAGGACGCTACTAGTAGCTCCTGGCCTTACTAAGACTACTAGGAGCAAAGGATCCTACTAGTAGCTCCTGGCCTTACTACTAGGAGCAAAGGACGCTACTAG
>CAXAMN010025951.1:364677-412163 GCA_963970005.1 Durusdinium trenchii
TTACTACTAGGAGCAAGGACACTACTAGGGGCTCCTGGCCTTACTACCAGAAACAGGACTTTGAAGGACCTCACCAGAATCCGCCCTCGAAGTTTGGGGAGTGTTCCTCTGTGGTTGGAGCGACTGGCCACGACTGCCTGAAGTGACACTTGCCAAACGATGCAGTTTTCTATCCAGCATGGTTACATGAAGAGCTTGATTTCATGAAGGCATTCCAAAGTCCTGGGTGACAATTAAAGGTTCCTTACCATTTCCATCCATGTCCCAGTTGGACATGTGATGTTCGTGTATATCCCATGTTACCCCTATGTGATCTCATCTCCCCAGTCAATTCAACGCTTATTCCCACCGCAGGTCCCGCATCACGCTGCAGCGTTCTCACCGAGCCGCTGCGGCTTTCTCCGTGTCATGCCGCAGCTGAGCGGTGGCATTGGCCTCGGAGAGGTCGAGTGCCGGCAGAAGCGTGTGGCAGCCAGGCCGAGAAGCCCCTGTCCGGCCTCTCCACTGCCTCAAGTCTGCACCAAAACACAGCGACACCATGTGCGAATCAATTAATTACTCCCAACCGAGGCGCAGCGAAGGTATAGGCTTCGCAAGGGAACATGTGAAACCACTCCGCTGAGTGACTCTGTAATGCACAGGGGGGGTTCTGATTCGAATACCTGTTCGACATCCCGCGGAACGAGCTCGGAACTGATTCTTCAATTTTCCTATCATCGGCGAGGGAAGCCGTTGTTACATATGTCGCAGCATCAGGCATCTTGCCCAATCTCTCCCCACTTCCATCCATGCACATGTTCCTAACTGTGGTTTAGAAAATCCAAGGTCTGTGTATAGATCCGAGCCAGAGCTGTTCAAAGCACTTTGCCCGCTGCTTACATTCAGTCCCTTTGAAATATATGAAGTATTATGAAGTATTCTTCTGTTTTCCCGTTCTGCGAACCTCATCCCACCACTTCTGTTTTCCCCTTCTCTTGCCGAAATCGTGGCACGACTGGTGAGGCACCCCACGGGAGGGAAGAGTTGAGGCCAAGCCTCCGTCTCCTGGCGCCCGACATGTCCAACGCCCCGGGAACCCGAGGCGTTTTCGTTTTGCGGATCCGCTTCCGGTGGAGACCGGTGGGCCTTTCGTGCACGTCATAGCTTGGTTCTGGGAGGAGTTGAGGGAGTTGATCAGACGTGATTCCCCGAGCATCTCTGTGAAACATCCAGTCTGCGGCAGGATCTGTTTCCTCGGATTTCTTTGGGATCCTTTTTGGGGTGGGTACGCTGGTGGACACATCCCAACGATTGGACAAGTCTTAAACGCCACGACCCAAACACGAAGACTCTACTGCGGCTGTTGAGACTGTAGCCTCCCCAAAAGCTGCCATTCCCAGTCCTCTACAATTAAGACATCATAAGATCCTTAGGTTGCCGACGTTGCTCTTCCTTTTTGCAGGTTGGATATGGTTTTTGATATTGGGATCTGGTCGAAATGTCTTCTTCCAAAAATGGCTGAAAGCCGTGATCAGATGGGGGCCCGCTACATATATTCTTTACTTTGGCACACACAGCTAGTTAATGAAGGAAAAATGGACCAAACAAGTACTGGCACCAAGTTGTAAGAGGCGTCACTAGCGCTGCACCGTTTTCAGCTGATCTCCGAGTTTCAAGCCATGCTTGAAACAAAAGACTTGTTGGAAGTCAGCTTTGGAAGGGTCCATGCTGGCATCTGGCACTGTTTGCTAGCGCGGATCTAGCGCAGTGCTAGCGCGCGCGGCTACCGCATTTTTTCCAGCTGCTTTTCAAAACCTGACGACCTTCTGAACATGTTCTAAGTCAAACACTAGCGCAAGTCTACCGCAAACCTAGCGCCCAGCTGCAGAATAGGTGTGTTTAGCTGGGGGGCCCCCTACATAATCTAATTGAACAAACAACATCATAAGCTACTTTCGACCCCTTTATCTTGCTTATAGACTTTTGGCCGGACTCCATATACTTTGAGTCTGAGTATTATGGTTCCATCTCAAATTCACCGTACACATTTCTGTAGTTTGAATACACACTTCAACACATACAGGTCTAGTCTAGAAGCTATCAACAACTCCAAAGATCTTGACCAATTCAGCCCACAACAACAAATCAGGACACAATCTTGCACCAGCCACAAGTCAACCCATGGATCATATGTATAGAAACGACATAAACAACGATCCTTCCACCTTGCCTGTTGGGATGTCATCCTGTCAATCTCCTTTTCCCAACCAGCTCCGATCGAATCAACTCGCGCACCGAACCTTCGGCAGCCGCTCGTGGTCATCGAGATCATCGGGTCTCATCTCCTGCAGGTGATCCATCGGGTGGGTCGCGGATGGATCGGCTGGATGCATCAAGGCCGCTACTAACTAGGGGCTCCTGGCCTTACTACGAACGGAGCAAGGATGCTACTAGTAACAAAGGGCATCGCTACGAACGGAGCAAGGGCGATAGGGGATGGATCGGGATGGATGCATCAAGGATCGGCTGAAAAAAAAGTGGCGAGACAGACCTCGCAAGATCCAGAGCTCGCAGAACCAAAGTAGTCATCCAGGCATATTGATTATTGTAACATACAAAAACACAAATACTGTACACACACACCACCCACACATACACATATTCATACACACATGTCAAAACATAGTAAATTAATGTGAAGCTGCGAAGCATCTTGAGCATAACCCAACTTGTGGTCATGACCATTTCTATAGATGTTTATTCTTGCCTAGGATATGACTGAGGGTATCCCTGTTATGCACTCCTTACCTTCTCTTCTCAGAAGGTTTGGAGTGCAAATCAGCCTGAAGTAGAGAAGACTTACACTGAAGAATCAACCGGTAACCAGCTTGGCCTCCCGGAGTTCATTGGAAACAGGGGAGCTGAGTTGTGATACCTCTTCTGAAGAAGGCTTCTCACTTCACCCAGCTTGGACTTGCTGCCTTGCTTAGCCTCCGGTGTCCAGCCAAACCGAGCAACGCAAGCTTCGGTCTTTGTCACGTCACGCGTGAAAAATCAACATCGTGGCTTCAATCTTGCGCCTTCTGATACGAAAAGAAGGACAAAAGCAGCGCGACAAGGCAGGTCACGAAATGTCGTACAATGTAGTACAATATCCTTCTATACAAGAAATAAGAAATGGATGTAATGGTTTTCCTCAAATCTATTTTCTGGATGGTGTCCGTTGGCGACAACCCTTTCAAATGAACCCCTCGCTTAATTGTTCTTCATTCGACATGTCAAATGACCCACAAATAGGTGCCCCAAACCAAAATTATCCAAAATTCAAGAATTGCAGGAGACATGCAATGCTTCAACCAAGGTCTTGTTTTATCCACAAGACTCGAACATGACCAGCTCAAGACGGACACCAAATCCTTGGGAACTGGGGGAGGCAACGCGATGTCGAAGGGTCGCTCGATTTCGAGAGTTGACCACCACTGCGGCGTCCATGCTGTACATCGAACACGATTAAGATGTTGATGCTGATCTCTTTGAACAACTGCCTGGGACGTTTCCAACTGTAGCGGGATCTGAAAGAAAACCCTGCCGAAAGCCTGTTGTGTGGAGAACAACTCTGCCGAATCCTTCTTCTTCTTCGCATCTTGAAGCTTCACCCATTTCTCTGCGTTCTGCGTTCTTTTTGGGACGAAGATACCGTTCTGACTGAACTCTTACCACCATGATACCTCCATGATACCACCAACAATGACCGAGTTCAGGCCTCATGCTGGCATCTAAAGGCAGGAAGCCGAACGTTCACTCTCTAGAGAGTCCGGCTCTAGCCTCGCCCTGCCTTTGTGTGGAATGAAAGAGATCTTCAAAACCTAGATCTCAAAATTTGGAGGCTTTAAAAGTATAGCTCAGAAGTCACCACGACTTCTTTGCCTTGGCTCAAGCCTTGGCTCAATGGCCCGCCTCTTAGACATGCTGCGCTCGCTGCTTCGGATCGGGAGACCGTTCACAGGTGAAAGCCGTCCGACGTGCGAAAGCGAACTGGTCCCAAGAAACAGCTCCAACACCGAGAAGGATCGAGCGACTCAGGGGTCACCGGTGGTTTTGGAAAAGCTCGATCCTTCTGAACATCCTTCTTCGATCCTTCGTATACCCGAAAGATGGGAACCGGGTAGCCCAGATCTGTCAGGCTATTCGCCCGCCATGCTGGCCGCCATAGGTTGAAAGAGTGCCGAATATCGCTCTTCCTAGCATCTTCAATTTTCGTTGAACATCAAAAACTATTCAATCTTTTGTCACCGCCTGTTCATCGTAGGGAAACCAATCCGCAGAGTCGCAGAAAAGCTAAAGGTTCACCACTGACTTGGCAGGAGTGTGGAAACTCATCAAACCTCTCATCATTCGGACGTTCAGGTCAGCCTTGGGGGGTCGCAAGCTAAATAAGCCATGTGAACATTGTAATGCAGTATACATATTGCAATATATATAATTGATCTCCAACTGACCCGTTTTCTTGATCCAAGGCCCAACAAGTGCTCCCCACAGGTCTTGGAACATCCTACCAAAACAGCGACGTCACCGGTCAGGTGCGCAGTCCGTATGATTCGCTTCAACAGATTCGCCCAGGTTGGTGCGACCCCAACTGGGCCGCTTTCCCGCGGCTCACCCGGTGTTCTGACACCCGCGGCTCACTCGGTGATCGAGGACGCGTCCCCTCTTCTTTTTCGAACGCCGTCGGGTCACGAAAAACAAAAAAAACTCTTGAAACTTGAAAGACGAGAACAAACAAATTGATTGATCCATTCTACGACTGTAGCTGCAGCTCGGTAAGGTGAGCTAAAATTCTTTCAGGACCAACAGCTGGAGTTTTCAACTTTCGAGCTGGCCAGCTAGAAGGGTCCATGACGAGCCCCCCTTTCCGCGACCGATCGAGAGATTGGTTGCGACCGTTCAAACATCGTGACACGAACAATCGTGACAAACATCTGGAATTCGTGTTCAGGCGTCCATTCATGGTGAAATGGGATTGATTTAAATCCCTACGGTTCACAACTATGCCCAAGGCAAAATCGGAGTGGGGCTAGCGTATACTGCGTAAAATGGCCGGCGGCGATCAATTCTCAGCATGGAAAAACAACAACACCGCCTTTTTGGATCTTTTTAAAAATTTAGGGGTTCATTTGGACATGCGTGGCACACATGTAAGTAGTTCCAAATGGGACTCGTGTCGAATCGTTGAACTGGGCAAGTGAGTTGGGCAAGGAGGTCACGGATCACCCGAACTAGCCCTATTCATGATTATTCATGTCCAGATGGTTGGTCTGCCTTTCCTTCATTTAAACAAAGCCACGCTAGTTGGTGCCTGGAGCTCGGGCGTTTTCAAACTTCAGGATTGGGAGCCGGATGTTTCCTCACGACCATTTCCGAGTGCAGAACATTCCAAGCAGCCTCTGCAGCACCTGCATGTTTGGATTAACTGCATCGAGGGGATTGAGATCAGCTCACGACGGAAGGCTTAGGACAAAGTCTAATAGAGGATTCGAGGATTCAACAAACACTGGGTGATGTTTAAAACTGAAGATTATTAATTATATTGCGATCTTTCCACAGGGTTCCACTGGAGTGTGGACCTTAGTTCAGCACTGTGCTGAATCGATCCCCGAATCTTTCGACCTATCTTTTGTGCTTTCTCCAGTGATGTCTGTGGCTGATGGTTGAAGCACTCTGGCCCTGCGATTTAAAGTTTCTGCAGGGCAGGGCTCATGCAACTCCTTCCCCGAACATCAGTCCCCCCCCGAACCCCTTTTCTTGGACTGGGGGGGGAGGCCGGTGTTCCTTGAATCGACAAGAAGCCTATGGCTGCTCGTAAGAATGACGCCTGACATGACTGTAGGCGACCACTGCCATTCCCGTACCGGACAGCTGTGGGGAAAATCTAGCCATTTTGAGCAAGAACACAGGTCCGCGAGAAAACCAGCAAGGTCCGTGAAAGGAAGTTTGAGGGGTGATCACTTGTACGCTTTAGCATGTCGATTCGGGGATATCGCCAGTGGCCACTTTGTAGTACAAATACCATACAACGACTAGGTTCTGGGAGCTAAGGGCTCAGTGCAAATCTCTTCGTTGCAAGGGCTCAGTGGCGAGATTCGATCAGTGATTTTGTGCCGTGGCTCTGTGGAATTGATTCGGCCGGAATAGGGAGATATTTCTACAGTATGTATATCTGGTGTGTCGCTGGAAAGCAGCATGATTGGTAGTTTTAATCATGCTTGGTCTCGCTTTGTTGCATGGAGCATGTGGGATTGGTGGTGTCGTTTTCACCTTTGCTTCCTTTGTTATGGCTTCCTGGAAGAATCTCTTTGGCCATTGGCTGCCAATAGCATAACATGAGGAAGTTGGCCTTCGTAGACTCTAGTCATGACATACCCTGACCAATTTGCCCCACTTGAAGGTCTTTCTTGGCCCAAGATCCGCGAGGGTATGTGAGGGTTGGATCAGCTCTTTGGCGGGGTATCGCTCTCAAAACATCTGCAGTCAGGGGCCAAAGGTATGAAACCAAACCACAAAAGTTCACGAATGACCCCTTTTTTTTGAGCCGCCTCAGATTGTGCTGATGTTGAAAGGGGGTTCAGTGTTCATACTCACAATTCTTGGTGGACCCGCTGCATATGTCGTAAACTATGTCATAAGACTTACCTGCCCTGAAGCCCTGGTAACCAACGATGCCCTTGGCTTCAAAGTGGTCAATTGAGTAGGAAGCATGTGATACCCGCCGTAGGAAGCATGTGATACCTGCCCTCTCTTGCTCCGTTCATACGTTACATTCTGCTCTTTTGTGTGAAATCCATGAGCCCCTAGTAGCGTCCTTGCTCCTAGTAGTAAGGCCAGGAGCCCCTAGTAGGTTCTTGCTACTATATAGTAGCGATGCCAGGAGCCCCTAGTAGCGTCCTTGCTCCTACATTACTGTATACTACATGAGTTCTTGCGACCGTGCTCGTGCCATGTGGACAGCGCGATGTCTGACATACAGTCAGCTTTGCAAAAACCGTCTGTGAGTGCAGTCAATCAGGACGAAATCCAAATAAACAAAGGAACAAGCTGATAGCGTTCGTCTCAGCTTCGATTGTCGATCTGCTTTCACCACGCCTCTACTATTGCATCTCTCAAAGCTCAACCAGAATCCTCTCTAAACTCCACGAGAGAATTGTAAAGCACGCAGCCACCAAAATGTAGATAAATTTGGTCACCTGAGTGAGCAACGGAGGTGTGTGAAAAAACCTCTACTGGCAGTAGCAACAGCATCTTATCATGTGACACATGTGTCATGCGACTCCTTGACTCCTTTCACTGAACACATGCGCAGATGTCCAAGAAACTGAACAGCGCCGGGTAAACTCCTTCCTTAAAACAAGAGGACCACAGAACGTCCTGGGCCTTTCGTGGTTCCTCCAAACAAGAAGGAACCTCACTCTGTGTTGACTGAATGACGCATGCGGATGATCTTCCCACACAAAGGTTCCTCTTCAGATTCCATCTTTTCAGGGCGACTGAATTGCTTTCGTTTCCCGTCTTTTCTTTCCCCGAACCTTTCCATGGGTGTTTAGATGTGTAGAATATTCCTATGGGTCCGCATACCATCTGAGAAGGTAATTGCAAAGGCCTTTTATGATCTTTTATGTAGGCTTTGAGGGTCCAAATACTTCCTGAGAAGGTATTTGGATCCCTAAGGATGATATAGCTACTGTATATATATATATATATAAATGTAATCGTTTCGTTCCTTTCACTTCCCTCCCATTCCCATTCCCTGCTATGGCTTGGCTCGCTGGGTCCATCCTTCCGCGGCACCGCCGCCGGCGAGACCCGCATGTCGTTCACGAAGAAGCCCAGTTGGCAGCGTGACATAAAGTTCAACAGGTCCTCTGAAGCTTCACCCAGTTGGACGGTAGCAAGAAGCTACGATTAAGTCACAAGGGCATCGCTACGAGTAAGTCACAAGGGCATGACATTCTTGCTACGAGGAAGTCACAAGATCTTGGCCTTTCGGGACCCAGGGCTTGGTGGACGGTGTGGACCTGGAGGATCTGCGATCGGATTGGTGGCTGATCGCTGCCGCTGTGAGCGGGCTGCTTCTGGACCTTCGATTCCTCAAACCAGGGCCGCACGAAAGGGTGTGAACGGGGGATCCTCAAATACTGGACGTGATGAGGTGAAATCGTGAATAGTACATTGGTATTCATATATATATATATATGTATTCATATTTGTCACAGGGGCCCATACTGTGAATGGGTGGCTTGGTTGTTGTCATTCCATTTCCCAGTGGGCCGCTGTTTGGAGTATGTTTTGTGGAGAAGGAAGCTCAAGCATCCAAGTGTGCCTTTAGCCAAATGTACCAAGTGAAGGGAAGACGCTTAAGAATTGGAGTCAACTGAAGGTGGTCAATCTGTGATTCCACATTTCTCGGAGCGATCCGATCGACCGACTTCGCCCCGCTTTGGTTCGCACCGGTCAGCTCGGTGCGAGCGAGCCAGCGAGCCCTGCCGATGCTCCTGTGCTCGTTCGTTGTCCCAATCCAGGACCAGCATGGAGTTCGCCACTTGCGGCGCTTGCTCACACTGCCTCGGAGGCGGACCGTCATCCGGTCCAGCACCGGAACGTACCGGCGGTCCGGTCCGTCCGATACAGGGAGACATCTTTCTGGGATTGCTACGTAGTGGTCTTCCCGAACCTTTCGGCAAAGGAACTTGGGTGGCAAGCCCCTTTTGCAGGAGTGTATGAGACTGATGCAAATCAGTGAACCAGGATATGCAGGATGCACCCTGAATTTTGTTCGGATTAAACCAGGAAACCACAGTGCTAAGGAACCATCTGTAACGAAATGGTTCAAAGTTTGCAAGAGCATGTTCCTCTGATCGAACTCGCTCGCAGTCTCATCCCACTATACTTGGAAAACTGGTCACCTGACAAACAGCAAACAGCAGCTGCCTGAGCGCGGGCGAAAAGAGAAAGTATTGCCGTACCTGCTCAAAGTCGTCCGCCCGTGGGGAGCTTCGATGGTCGCATTTAGGCGCTTCCTTCGGGTGTTAAGACCGACCAGTGCTGGCCCGGATTCGTTCTTCGCAGTTTAAGACCGACCTGCGACACTGGGTGACGCTGAACCCAAGAAGAGGTGAAGAGAAAGACCAGCAATGCCAATCATGGTCCGTACCTATCGTTCCACTTGGCTCCACCGGACCATCGGACGCTCGTTTCATGCTCGACGACATGTGAAGGGATGTGTTTCAAACGAATTAGATGGGACAGGTTGATGGTGCCAGCTGAGAACAAGCGAGCTGGTGGCTCCCAGCTTCGCTGCCTGGAGACCTTTCATATCGACAGAGAGATGACCTGCTCACTTCCAAAGAAAGTAACGGCTATTGGATGTTCCAGGGTCAGCTTCTGCGCGGAGGAAGACTTACAGTGTTCACTCTTTCAATTTATATATATATAACAGCCGTTCTGCTCGCCCCCTCCCACGCACCTTAAAAATCAACAAAAGAGTGTACCACAGGGATGCAATCTAGCTACATATCACATATTCCATTGATATCCGATAGTTTTGCGCAGTCTAATGAGTAATCCTTGTAGACTCAGTCATCTCAAAAAACCACATGAGGACCCTCCATCGACCCAGTTCTCACCCACGACTCAGTGGGGAGAGTTCTCGTCCCGGACCTCCGCCCGAAGAGCCTCCGACCGCTGTTTGCTGACCCGAGGAGCTGCGTGAGATCGGCGGCCGTCAGAAGACAAATCAACGGCATACAGGACCTGAGGATCGGCGAGAAGGAAGACGGACGAAGGAACGAGGGCCCCCCCAGTGAAAACCGAACGCCTCTGGATCGGCCGGTCGCCCGCTGAAGGGTCGCTGGACGACGGATTTTGGATACCGGGCTTTGGCCTAGCGAACTGAGGTTCGGTGGGACTGGGGTGGGTGCCATGGGGGTCTAACCACCTTCTGAGGATATGGGCCAGGAACCCTAGGGATATAACATGATATAACATTATATACTATATTAATAACATGATCCACGGCCGCTATGATGACGAATGGCAGGAAATGGTCTAATGGTGCATGAACAGGTTTCATGATTTTCCAAGTGGGAAGCTCCACTGGATTTCCCTTCTATAGTGCGTCGTGGCTCTGCTGCCAGATTTCAAATTCCAAGGAGACAGAAGAAACATGGTAGAAAGGAGCAGCCCAATGGACTATCCATGAGACGTGTCTATATAGCTCTCTGCACCTTGGGATGTTTTGTTTCCTAATGGTCCTGTATCCCGTTGGTCCTCTGATGCATTTGCACTTCACTCCGAAAATACCAGGTTCAGTCAATTGAGTCTGCCACTGAATCCGAAAGCCAATCGTTGATAGAATGGTGTGCTTTTGTCAAATGCACCAATAGTCTACCAATGTGTTTGGTTCGGATAGTAACATTGGAATGACAAAGGCTTGCGGAAAGCGATTACCCCACTGTAGATCAGTCAGTCTTGCAGCAAATAAATGGCAAAACATTGCAGTCATGACACACGGCAATGAAGGGCAACATGGTGGAAACGACCTCGCTGATGCCTCAGAAACAGGTGCAACCACAGTTGTGTAGTACAGATGAACCACCTGTGTAGTGCAACCATTTGGTTTGGTTTTTTCAGATGAATGTCCTTGTGTGGCAACCCACATGTCTTGAGGCCGAGAGCTGGGTAGAGGGAATATGGTTGGTTTTTTCGTGCACATTGGCACCATCCGAACCCGGCAGGCCAACAACTAAAGGTGATATGGAGTGGCTTAAGGAATGCAGGAACGCGTAAAACCAACCCAAGAGGCTACTGTCTGATAGTTCAACACCACACCAGGGTTCACAAACCCCATGTTTGCAAGCCACATGATATTTGTTTACCAAACAAGAAACCGGCAAAGCGGCAATCCTTTGCCGGCTTGCCGCCGATGCGCCAGACACAACGTGAACGCACCCTGCAAAACACGGTCAATGACCCAAAGACACGTGCACTGTAGTTTATACAACCTACAGATTTACAACACAATGATCATGAATAAGAACCACTAGACCATCTTCACGCCGTCTTTGTGAGCCGAAAGGTCTGACCTTATTCTTGACGCCGCAATTGCAACAAGGTAGATTTTTTTTTCGCTTACATCACACCGCAATGGCCCACCACAACAACAACAACAACAGACCATCATGTGATTATGTTTTTGACCCACCGCTCGTCAATATGGTTCAATCTTGGTCCTCTCTCAAGGACACTCTGAGTGGCTGTCAGTGTAGAGGAGATTCACCACCGCCCCAGCGCCCATCACCTCATCGCCACGTGTGAGAGCAGAAACACCAAATGGCAGGTTGAGTCATGTGAACTAGCCAAACATAGTCAGACGCTGTGGCTTCCACGACTTTCTCACTACACTGCAAGCCCTGGCAGCCACCTTGCTCTGTCAGCATGTGGAGACCGCTACTTACACAAAGTGCAGGTCCATGCAGAGTGCCGGCCGTGGCTGCACCGTGGAATTTAGATTGCATTTGCATTTTTGCATGTGTGTTTGCATGTGGAAGGGCTGCACCTTCCAACCCTTTGCTAGTTTCCTCGACGGGGATACTCACTGACAAGTAACTGTCGCGGAACCGTGCAACGTAGACCGTCCAAGTAGTTGTCGTCGCTCCCCAGCATTTTACTCGTAATGTCTGTATGACGACTTCCAGCAGTGAGTCGAAGATGGGAAATCTACAAACAGCCCAGATCTGGTGGGAGTTCCGCAAGAGAATGTGTGCAAACTGTAGTCACCGTAAAGGAATCATACCAGTACAGTCTATTGAACTGTTCAATAAATAGGCTACATCACAAAATGTTAAAACATACAGCATCAGTGACACCTATCAGGCGCATCTACCTTGACGCAAGTATCGGGCCCCAAAACAAACCACTTCTCAAACTCACCAGACTAAACTGTGATAGATTGCCGCGTCCCATAAGCTGAGCATGTCTGATTGAACTTGAGAGGAGAGAGACACGAAAGGTAGGACAGCGGGAAGAGAAGAGAACGCGAGAGGCAGGAACAAAAATGCAATGTTCGACATGGTTATTTATCCCCTCGGAGGCGACCTTTCGTAAATATATGCACTCTAAATGTTCAAACATATGCTCTCGAAATGTTCAAAGAGATTCTTAGGAAAACAAACTTGCCCCATGGCTCAGATCATCGGTGAGCATTGAATCGGAGCATCATAGGATTTGAACTATCCTGAAACCATAAGAGGCTCACGAAGACGCTCGCCAGGAGAGAATTGACGTGCTTCACAAAACAAACTCTAGGTATGTATCCCCTTGGGGAACACCTTTCGTGATTAGAATTTCATATGCACTCTTTCTGAATGTTCAAGAGGGTTTAAACTATCCTGAAATCATGAGAGGCTCACGAAGACGTTCTCCAGGAGAGAATTGAAATTAAAGGGGGGGAGGGTCTGTATTGAAAAATCAATTCCAAGGGGGCCGGGGGGGGGGTCTGTATTGATAAATCAATTCGAGGGGGGGGGGGGGTTGAATTGGATGATCAATTATTAGACCCGGACGTCCCAACACTTGCTTCGCAAGACAAACTCAAGGTATCCCCTAAAGGGCTACCTTTCGTGACAACACATTTGGTCGTTTTTGCTCTGAGAAGCACGGTTCAGAGAAGCAAACACTGAAGTCTGGGCGGGGCAAGTCTGTTCGTTCCTGTCATCGGCCGCAAGTCGGAACAACAACAAACCCACCGCTCAACACGGTGGCCCACGCTATCGGTTAGGTGATGAGAAAAGAATAGTGGCTTGCAAGGTATGCCACTGGAAACCCAGCTATTTTCATGTTGTTTCAACATATCTGACTTGAAGAAAGAATGCCCTATAGCCTCCTTATGTTCCCTTCACTACATGGTAGTTTTTTGTACAGTTCCTTTTTCTTCTTCGTCTGCCTTCAACACTGATATGCAGCTTGTAGAAGAAACCAGTGGTTGAGCCGGTATATACATGTTCATGTGGGGGATGTTGACGACCAGGTCCTCCAATCACATTACACTCCTTGGAACTAACATGGACCCTTTTCCACTACAATCAGGTGGTTGTCCACTTCCATGTTAGTTCCAGGGAGAGTAACCCCAGCTTTGCGGCGGCGGTCTGTCCTTCATCCCGGCTGCTCAAAGCTCCGAGGGTTCAGGATGCAACCCAACTGACCGATCTATCATGGAGATGAGGTTGGTCTGTGCGAAGGGCGAAGCAAACAAGAAGGGTAGACTACCAACGTCTATTCCAAAGAGCTGTCGGCTGTTGGCATGTCCCCCTGAAGATCCAGAAGAACCAGACCAGTGGGCCCGACAAGCGCGCCGTGGCCGGGAAGGGGCTCATATGTTGCACGCACGATTGAGCCGTGAACACGGTGAAACAGGTAGCACAACGAATGCATTCGAAGTCCACACCAACATGAGTGAAACCCCGAGAACCAAAGGGTTTTGACGGTCGGGACCCGCTGCGGAGGCTCCGGACCCGCTCTGGAAACTCCAAGCTTGAGGCTCTGCCTCACCCTTCCTGCCCAGAGGCTGGAATCACCAAGACCATCGAAAGCATACTGTAGGAACATCCATCACAAAGACCTGGATGGCACGAACCGTAGCAGAACCAGCAGCACACAAGAAAAGCCTGCTCCTGGCACTAGTCTTTGGACAGGTCATGAGGGCAGTATATAAGTGTTAACTGCATTCTCCAGCCCGTAACATGGAGTGATATTGCATGTGAAAGTAGGTCATGATCACAGTAAGTCAGTAGCCAAGCAATAGGAATATCATGTCCTTTTCCAGAATTTCTGGGACGGGGGGTGGGGAGGGTGCAGCAGCAGCCAACAAAACCAAACACACACCAATAACGCATCCAAGTGCGGCACACAGAAACACAATTCGTTCAAGGTTGCGCTGCCAGTGATGTGCATGTGTGATTGCAGATTCTCCAGTCTCCAGCCACCGATACGGAACATGGACGATCGTCGGTTCCGTGTGAAAAAAGCCCCACCCCGTTCCGAAGACCCTAGTTCTTTGATTTTGCTACTTCACTTGATGATGTGTGTCTACGTTAGCTGATGAGCTTGTCCTACCACCCAGCGGAAGAAAATGGTTTGAAGAACCTGCTTCTGGGTTAGCAAGGTGCAAGCTGTAAGGTTTGAAAAGACGGCTCATGGGTAAAAAAAGAGTCATGGGTCAAAAGAAGGGTTAAAGAAGCACAAGTCGGTTCCTAGAATTGAACCATGGGTTGTTGTATATAAAAGGTTCTTGAATATCAATGCCATACCTATATTTTTCCAACCCAGGGTTATATAAGCAAACATCAAACATATTACAATGACAAACAAATAGTCTGTCCTTTCTTCCTTCTTTCCTCCATTCATTCCTTCATCCTGACAACAATGTGTGGCTGATCCTGATAATGAGTTTTGTGTTGATGCCCGTGCCAAGAAAACTTGTAAACTCGCAAGCCACTGGAGTCAATCAAGGAAATAGTATTAACTAGCAACCCTGGCAAGCTGTCCTTGTTTGGGAGGGAACACCTTTTCAGTATTTCTTGGAGACCCTTCTAGAAAGACTGGTTGCTACAGAAAGAATCTTGTAAACAACAAGATTGATGATTGAAGATTGTTGTTGAGCTGCTATCCAAAAAAACATCGGGCCATGGTCCGCTCGAAAACACACCATCTTGGGGCATGGGGCGCCCTTGGGGCGTTTGTTTCCCAGGGAATTTGTGGTCAAACACCATGACAAACATCATGAATTTGGGCCGTGCCAAGCAGCAGCGGATGAAGATCTGGATGGTGTTCCACTCTTGGGCCATTCCTGCGGAGACGTCTCCGCTGACCGGAACACGTTCGAACGAGGACTTCGGTTCGTGCATTGTGCTTGGAATTCTGTGACATCGGATCCATGAACTCGAAAGCTCGGGTGGAGAATGGGACAAGCTCTGCGGACTGAGTGGGTTCCAATGCATCTTCCACTTTCACATGGACTTTTGAAATAGATGAGTGGCGTTCGGAACAGGGGGGAGGGAACAGGGTAAAAATATGTTGGACTGTGACTATGGATATCCATGTCTTTTGAGACTCCAAAGTCATCTTGGAGTCTGATCCATTCCTCAAGACCAAAGTTCATTGTTGTGGGTCGTTTACATGACCACTCTGTGTTCGTTGGGAATGCAAATCTAGGGAAAACATAGGGAAACCACTCTGTGAAACATAGGTCTTGGTGTCATCCGGATCATGAGCAAAACCATTTGGCATCTGGGAATCTAATGGTATCTACTACTGGTTCACAAAAGATGCTTCTTTTTGCATCTTGTTGCATAGGGGACCATGTCTTGGATATCTTGTTCTTTCAATGGAGTGCTGCCAACACCTGAAGGCATAGATGAGAAACCACAGCAACAAAAATAACTAGCGACCCATGCGCAGCACTCCTTTTGTGGCATTAAGATGCATTATATGAGTGCATGCAGGATCATGCAGGCAGAATAAACATTTGGCCACAGCTTTGCCTGGGCTAATGCTCAGGACTATCAGGGCTTCAGCCCCCCCAAAGAGACTCATCTGCAAGCAAGCTGTACCCAGACATGCAAGACACCCGAGTCGATCGTGCGATCCTCCGGTCGGGCAGATCTCGAAACGCATGTGGGTCGGTACATCCAGATCTCGCATCTCGGTTGGTCCATTGGGTCGGTTCCACTGGGTCTGTCTTGCGTCCTTCGAAGTCAATGTCGTCTTGGGCCAGGTTCTGCATATACCGAATCCTCAGCGCATGTCGTTGATCGTTGAGGATCGTCATGCGGTTTGGACCGAAGATCCGTCCGACGGTGTTCCGTTCAGCGGACCACGGCGTCCGAAAAAAGGGGACCCAGCGTCTTGTGAAATTGGCTTCCATACGACACAACTGATAGTTATGCGGATTCACCTGTGAAGTCTCGAATAAGCTGTCATTGTTGGTCAGTTCTGGGTGAACACAAGAGTTGAAGACAAGTGCCATGCTTGTTTTGCAGGATCATACGTTGCAATGTGGCACCGCTTAGCTGCATCTTCTCATCAAAACCGTACCTCATGATCCACCTTAAGTACAAACATTGACATTGACAAACCAGCACAGTGGTCACATTATGCAAATCTAGCTACTACCAGGCCAAACATGTTCCTCCTTGCACACTAATTGCAGTGTGTCCTTTTCCAATAAGAATTGCTCCAAGAGGCAATGCCCCGTGACCCCTCTTGCAAATCAAAGAAGGCTGATGGGTGACCATCCCAAGCCTACCCCAAGCCTGCCGTTTTAAGACATCACCGACCCATCGATCTTTATGACAGCGGCTTGGAGGACGCATATGTTCTTCCTATGTAGTAAATGAGACACCAAGCCTCATTGACACAACAAATCATTGCAACCCCCAAGAAAAGCATGAAGTTGTTGACTTAGAGCATGAATCCATCAAAGCTGCCCGAATGATCAAAAGATCTGTATGATGGTCATAAAAAAGTGTCATTCTGAATGGGGCTCTGAGCTCTGCGCTTGGTGTCACCGAACTTGGTCAAGAAAACATATTTGTTCAACCCAAACGCTTCAAACAGCCTTTGGTCCCTCAAAATGCAGGAACTTGAGACCCCAGACCCTCCATTTGAGGGTCCGATCCCTCCAAACGGGGTCCATGAGTGTCTGGGAAGGTCCCTAGTAGCACCTGGAAGGTGTCATTCTTTGACTGTCTGTCGCCACGATCTGACCCACTTTGCTGATCTGACCCACCCACTGCCTTACTTCCGGGATTGTTCATGCCGTAGACGGCTTCCACATCTGACACCACGCAACCCAACACAGCTCATTCAACTTGGCCAACAGATTTCCTCCACCGAGCCAACTCACTACACCAACCCAACTCACTACTCTGACCGCATCGGACCAATACACGTTCCACTTCTTGTTTCAAGTCCTGCTCGGTTTGTCGCTGTTGAACGAGTCTCTGGATGTCGCTGGGTTTGTCGCTGGAGTGACCCCCCCCCCGTCCTTGGTCGGCCTTCCGCATGACCATCTTCCAGAAAGAAGCTGTGACGGCTACAGCAAAGAGATGCAGAGCAGAGAGAGAGAGAGAGAGACCCCCGACAGTAGACTATCGCTTTCATCGACCCCCTCCCCAGGCATCAAATGATGATCTAGGCCACTTCCCTGAGCCGAGCCACAAGCTGGTTTTCATTGCAGAGCAAATGTGAATGATCCGCATGCACAAGGCGCACACGACCGAAGCGCAAGAGATGAAGACCACACTGCCTGTCAAGTCTGGTGGCTGGTGACTTGAGATATTTGATTCATGCACTGGTCTCCTGAACACCAAGGGATACCAAGGGTATCTCTGGTGCCATGGGCAGGTCTTCAGTTCATCAAGAAAAGACCAGTGTGTTTACACATCGGATGCCTTTTTTTTGTTTTCCGTTCACCGGGTGTCGGGCGTTTTCTCTGCATCAAGTTGATTGGAAGCCTCTGGTTTTCTCGCTTGGGGAAGGGAAGTTGAGGAATGTTGAGGAAGCAAACATGAGGCAAAGCATTCGAATACATAACTAGTGCCAAACTGTGAAGGAATGCACCCTTTAAAAAAAGGAAAAAACAAACCAACAACAAGAATGACCCAATCGAAATCTTCAACCACCTACAGTACCGGCTTTCTGAGTCCACAGAACTCAAAACCCAAGATTCATGACAGCTCGCAGCCGAAGACCATGTTCACAAATTCAGATGTATGTATTTGTGTCGCTCTTCCTTCCGCCGTCTTTTTCTGTCATCAATACGCCGTATACATACAAGCAGCTCCTGAGCTGCGTAGTAATTGATCACATCTCTGCAACTGGCCCCCCAAGCAACTCCAAAAAGGACCAACTGCAAACGTGGCGTTTCCAATATTTGTGTGGGTCAAACCCGGGCTACCTGGTCGCTAAGGTCAACCTACCCTGGTTGGGGGATCCGGGTTTTGACTCATGTCTCATGCCACACGACGACAGCACAATCCTCTATATAGAGTGCCTTGGAGAAGTTCTGCAGAAGGTCAAGGGAGCAATTCCCCAGCGCAAATGGTTTCGCAATGTTTCGCAGGTGGTACCGGCTGGTATGTCTGGCATGTCTGGTCATCTACTCACCAGTATTCAGCAATCCTAGGTCACCACACCCCCACCATCACCCGCCGATAGGCCCAAACTCCGTGCCTGAAACCACCTCAGCAGCGGGTTTTGGGCCTTTTTGAACTCGAAGGTAGCGAAACAAAAAAGAACTCTGACCAAGACATCACATGGAAGTGGACGGCATGGCCATCACTTCGACTTGCCATCACTTGCCATCACGGCGTGCCATCATGTGCCATCCACTTCCATGTGCTCAGTCAGACTGTTTGGCTCCTCTTGTCTCCTCTCGTGGGCCGTGGCACCACGGGGCACCCTGGACCCCGGGTCCAATGAACCGATCCTTGATGTCAACCGATACACCCAGCTTGGGTGTGTGGTCGCTTTTAACCTTTTTTTACCGATCTACACGTCTGGAACCCAACGGTGAGCACACGGTGGTCTTCGGAACTTCGGAAGTGGAACAAACCATCGTCTTTTCCGAACTGAACCTCGCTCCGGTTCGAATGGTGGGGTCGAATGTAGGATGAACGCACCCTTGTAAAGGGACCGTGCTGGGCCGTAATGGAGATTCTTTAGAGGTTCTGAAACTGTTTGAAACACTAGTGTGCAATCGTAAGAATATGTGCGTATGTTATTACTACACTCCGACTCGCGAACATGGAAATGGAAAACCACCTGTTTCTAAGACTAGAGGAAAGTATTCTTCCAAGGAGCCATTCTCCACGTACCCATGTGAGTGAGTCAGAGTGTAAACATCTATCGCAACTGGTTCAAGCAAGTGTGTAGAAGAGTGGGTGAAGCGTGAAAAAACGATCGCACAAGATGGGCGAAGCTGACTTGAGGAACATTTGGGCTTCGGCTTGCACAGTCGCTTTCTTCGAAGCCTTCCTTCGAGGGTGTTGAGACGAGTGTGAACCGAGTGAGGACGGGGTTGTCTGGTCTTTCAGGCCTTGGACCACATTGCATCTTGCCATCTACTAAGGGCTCTTGAAGTTGGTTTTGACCGTCTACCCTACGTTCTCCCTTTGTTGGTGTCTGTTGCTCTGCCTGTATCTATACCTCCTTAAAGACTTATCTGCCGGTAGCCTGTAGCCTCTCTGCCGGTCCCAGGGTCGGAGATGAGAGTACCCACATGTAGTCTTCTTTCACTAGGAGATCGAACGATGTTTGGACTATTGCTGCTTGGACGGGGTTAGATGATTCTGTAAATGCTAGCCTCATGCAAAGGGAAATCCAAATCAGTGTAGCAATCAGGCAAGGGATAGCCCAGAGAACCCAGACTTTCAGACATTTGACTTCCGTGTATGTACGGTAACCCCAAACAAGCTTGGACTTACTTCCACTGACAAGAACGCCATCAATCCCGCCATCCAGGACTCATCGGCGCCGCCTAGTGGCTTGTATAGCTGATGTGCCCGGATACAGTCGGGTCTGAGGGCGGAGGCTTTCAAACAAAAGGCACGCGGCCATACCCCACAGGCCGGACAGGGCAACATATATAGCGACCTTCCACCCTTCATTCTCATCATAGTTTAATAAAAGAAGTGAATTGGAATATTAACATATGATGTTCATTCAGGTTTTTCTTCTTTATTATGGCATTCTACATTAAATTTCTTCATCCAAATGAAAAAGTGCTTCCCCAAGCATGACAAAACATCACCCCTCTGGTTGCCACCCAAAAGAGCAAGGTCCCGCGAATGATCCCAGGGGTATAACTACTGGGCCCTCTACTGAAATACTAGGGCCCTTTCCAAAAGCTACAAGCCACGGTCCAAATCACTTCTGGACTTGGCATGAGCGTCGTCTTTGAGCACGTCCCCTGGTAAACACCGCATGTCCTGGGATTGTCCCCTTCCAAACGAAGCAAAGGCCGTCGCAAACGAAGCCTGGTTTGTACCGTACTGGCCGTCTCAGGGAATCCAGACATCCGGTTCTCACCGAGAAGTCTCGGTGTACGAGATGCTGAAGTGCGAAGCAACCACCGGTTCCAAGCATAGGAAAACTGCATAGGATCATTCACTGATCTAACACATGAAGTATATAACTGATATGACGCTGATATATATATATATATATATGTATGTTTTTTGATGCTAGTTTTTCATGGGCGCGACCACTCGACCGTCGTGACGACCGTCGTGACTCCACCACTCGACACTTAGCTTTTTCTACGGCCAAACAAACACTCTATGTTCTGGCGCGTCAACAAATACTGACCCTATATAATCCTATATATACTATATAGCCTAATATAGTGACCAGCCTCAGAGTCAGCATCCGCCTCGCCGAAGCCGGCCTTGTAGATCTCCGACGCCGCACCAAACAGCATCGACGCCATCCAGGCACTCCCCCTGTAGATCTCGTCGCGGG
This sequence comes from Durusdinium trenchii, assembly GCA_963970005.1. Taxonomy (NCBI): domain Eukaryota; class Dinophyceae; order Suessiales; family Symbiodiniaceae; genus Durusdinium; species Durusdinium trenchii. The sequence continues at coordinate 385,228 of CAXAMN010025951.1, forward strand.
AGAAAGAGACCCACCAGCGTCCGGGAGGGTTGATTGAGATCGAAAGGCGCAGGAATGGGCCAAACAAGGCAAAGGAGGGGACGAGCTGTTTCATGTCCGAGTTGGCACCGGCCCAAGTGGAAACCAAAGAGAATGGTGGCTTCACCAATCTGTACGTTTACTGATGCTTGCACACCGCGGCCTGTGCTCAACGCGTGCAGTGGTTGTACTTCCTACTGCCATGGGTGGTTGTGAAGCTGTAGATCCTCCGGAAAGGTTTCTCTTCTACTATTCTCAGGAAGCTCTGCTTTGGGCTGGGGGGGAGACCTCCCTGTTTCTTGTGGCTTCGGTTTTGCAGATGTTCTGCACGATGCAAATGATATAGCTTTTAATCAAGACCAATTTTTCGAGACAAGCCCAGGAACTGCGGCAAAATGGTGGTCAGCAATGATCCCGCTTCGTAAGAAAGTTATCTTAGGAACAAGAAGCTACTAGGAGCAAAGGGCATCGCTGCTAGGAGCAAGGACGCTATTAGTAGCTCCTGGCCTTACTACTAGTAGCAAATAGATATTAACTGCCACGCATTCCAGTTCACTTCTACCCCCGATCTCCCGCTTCGAACCGTGACTTCACCTGTTTACACAGCAAGCCTCCACATCAGCCCAGCCCAGCTGATATGTGCATTGCTCGCTAAGTCACAAGAACCTGCTGTTCCGCTTGGATACAAAGATCCATGGCTGGACATAGCCCATACCAACCTTGGCTGAACTTCCGTGAGTGTTTCTCAGGGCGAAAAGAAGACTGGGTCAGGCTGGTTGCTTCCCATGGCAAGATGACACTCTGGCGCACGTTCCATGGTTATGTGGATGGCACCTCATGTTCCTAGAGGAGAGCAGTCTTCCTTTCACGACCATTCACTTACCAACTTACCACTTCCATGTTTTCAGTGTTTCATCAGAGTGTAGATCTGGCCGAGAAGCAGAGTGCGCTTGAAGGAGTTGATCTTGTTCCCCTTGCGAGTTGCTCGGATCGTCTGTGCGTTCACCGGTGCAGCCGACAGGGTGAACGGAGAATGAGCCTATATGGAGAGACAAATGACTTAAATAACCCAAGCAAAATGTAAAATGATCAATGCAAACGATCTCTAAAAAAGAAAGACTCTTCCACATCATTACATCACTTTCATACATTTTGCACCCAACAATCACATCAGGGTGCGGCCTTGAGACGTCTGATGCTGTATTATTTATACACATTCCCCAACGTTTGCAGAACCAGGTTCACACAAATGCATTAACACTCCATGTGTTTAACCAACCCAAATGCCTCACTCTCCAGGTTCTAGATTGTCCCCGGCACAAAAACAAACTCCACCTGATGGCAAGCCCACGTCGGAGAACTTCACGCCAAAGTGATGCGTCAAAAGACCAAAGCCAGCACCTGGGGATCACACGAGCTCAATGTTCAATAAGAAGGTCAAAGATACATGGCCACTTAGCCAGGCATAAGGGTGGCTGGATCCAAAAGGAATCTAAGGGGGGGGTGAAACAAACCGCGAAACTTCCTGAATGAGTCACACCAGTCAAACAATCAACTGGTGAATTTTTTGGACGTCAGGGCTCAAAGTGGAGGAATATTCATGCGGCGTGTTCGAAAATATACTAAATGCAAAGTGCATGTCAGATAATGTTTGTTGGTCTGCACCTACTTACCTAGCCTATCCACGTTTAACATTCAACTCTTAGCAGCCGAACAACACTGTACAAAACCCCAAAATGTTTACCATGGGTCCAAAACTCGTGCCTGAGCTGCCAAGATGATGAACATCTCATTGATTTAGCTATAAACGGTACGTTGGGACGTGTTTTAAAAACATTGGTCGGTCCGGTTCTGCTTGATTTTTCACCGCTCGGTTCCACCGAGCCACTGACCACCAGCCCATAGTTCCGCACGTGCCGAAAGAAGGGGTGGTTCATCTCCGCAGTGGCCGTGCGCCTCGGACTGTGTCCCAACAACCCCTGTGGTTTTCCCCAACATGTGAAGAGACGGGAGAGGTGGAAGAGTGATGACCTGATGCCCCCCAAAACGCCCCAACAAAACACCAAAGAACACCGATTTCTGTGGCTTGTGTCATTCCGAAATATTCCGAACACCGGTTGTTGGATGCACTCGCGTGAACACCGTGTTGTTTCGGATCTTTGATCGCACCCAGGGCCCCATCACTGGCCTAATGCGAATGAAAAACGTATTTGAAGCATCGAGGAGTGCAACGGATTTCTTCTCCTCCTTCTTGCGCTTTTGCAACGGCTCAGAGGGGTTTACTGCTTGTTGCGACGGTAGAACGACAGTGATGGGTTACTGCGACGGTAAGAAGGGTCTTTTGTGTCGGTAGAGGGTTTACTGCGACAGGCAAGGAGGAAGAAACTAGTGGACTCCTCCTCCTCCCTCCTCCTCCTCTTCTCCTGCTCCTGCTCGAGGACTCCTCCTCCTTCTCCTGCCCCGTCTTCTCCTCCTCCTCCTCCTCCTGCTCTCCCTTCTCTTCCTCCTCCTTCTCCTCCTCCACATCCTTCTTTTTTCCTATTCTCCCCTCTTCGCGCATTCCTCCACCTGTCCTGCTCCTCATTGCGCTGTTCCTGCTTTTCCTTTCTTCCTTTTTGTCCTCCGTTGCTCTTTTCCGCCTCCTCTTTCTTCTTTTATCTTTTCTCCTTCTCCTTAAGTCTCCCCCGTTTCGGCCTCTTCTCTGCTGGCCTCGGCCTGCTGGTCCTTGTCGCTGTGTTTTCTTGGCGGTGTCACTTAGAGACGTCGGAGGAATTTCCTCGAAGATCATTGGGCAAGCCTTGGGGGCTTCCACGCCAAACATTTCTTCAAGATCTCTATCCACGTCGGAGTTTCCACGCAAGACCTCTGTTCAAGATTTCTATCCATGACGACTTGGCAAGACTCTACAAAGATTGGTCAGCGTCTCTTGGCTTCCCACCATATAGGTGGTCCACAGTGTTGGTGGCAATGCTGGCGCACGGCTTTTCACCCAAATGCGCTCCTCGAGCTGTCGTGCCAATCGGTTGATTCGCGCTCGCCTGCAAGTGCGACAATTGGTTCCTGCAAACACACAATGTTCTGTGATCCTACAGATGCAAAAAATACGGTGAACCGATGCAAAAAACCTTCCTTAGCAGGCACCATCGCCCAAAAAAACCGTTGAACCGACGCAAAAAAAAACCCTCCTCAGTGGATACTGTCGAGAAAAAACACTTCCTTTTGTTTCAGGAATGTTCCAACTGATTAATCGAAATAACAAAAAACTTATTGCCTTATCAACTTGTCGCAAAAAAACAAACAAACAACCAGTCCCGTGGAACTGGTGTTGGCCAACGAGTGGGAAACCCCCTCAATGACCTCGCTCATGACTGGAAGCCACTGACACCGAGGGCAAATGCACCCCGTCACCCTCAGAATCCGGGGCCCTTGACCCCTGACCCCTGCCATGGAGGGCCTATGTCTCCCTGGCCAAGCTCCCCAGGCCCTCGACCGGGTGCCGGATCACCGGTTGGTGCCCGAGCACCGGTTCGTTGGTGTTCAGAGGATCGTTGCTGCGTTCTTCAGCTTTTGACTTCCGCTGTGGCTTCATGCATGTTGTTTTCCAATTGGACACGTGATTCTCGTGAAAGACCTGGTTGATTGAGTAAAACATGATCTCAGGTGGTGTAGCAAAATGAAAAAGACAACTCATCCTACCTTCCGGCCGTTTTGACACGAGAAGAAGAGCGCCAAGTCCAGGCTTGTCTCGCCCTTGTCATGTGGATGTGAATTTCGATGAATTTCGTGCCCGGGCCTATCCCTCAGCCTGTCGCCGCGTGGCTCGTGTAGCTCGATTTGCCCATGGAGGCCAATGGCTTCAGCCATCTGGGAATGGATGGGGCAGGGACGAGTTGCATCACATCCAAGTAGCATCCAACCTCCCAACTCCTTCCACTCCATGAGACTGGAAATAGTTGCCATGAAAACCCCTAAATGTATATATTATATAGGGTATACGGGGTATATATATATATCATAACTAATTCCAGTCCCACTACTGGATGGTCTGGGCATCCCTTTCAGAATTTCAGGCCCGTGAAGCATGTCGGTGTTCACGGTTTGCTTCATGTTCGGTGCCACAGACCCAAATGCATCAGTTTGCTGAGCCTGTTCATTCCTGTCCCTGGAAGAGACCTTTTTCGTGAAACCTTCCCAGCTCTGATGATTTAGAGTCCCGAGCCCACAACAAAAACGGTCTTTAAACAGTGGCTTGTATAGGTAGTTGTAACACGACTTAACAAGTGAAGCTAAATCACCAGTGGCATTATATTCGAGTCATCCTTTGGACAAACAAAGCCGTGAACCGACAAAAAAACCTTCAGGTTGATTACCACCTGACATGTCATAGATTCTTTCAATCCTTCTCATGTATATAATGATAATTTTCTTGATGTCAATTAAAGCATCTTGATATAGGAACAACTATGTTCCATCTTCAGGGAAGACAGCGGTGATTCTTTGCTCTGACTTCACATTCCAAGTCAGCCCTCCCAAGTATATACAAGTGAGACACAGTGAGACCTTTCTGAAGAGTTGATTCCCAACACTTAACACTTGAGATTTCCTGCGGTTGGCCAGAGGCCCAAGGTAGAACCACAAATATCTGAAGATCCCACCAACCTCCAACTCTCCAGAATACATCCTTTGCCTCCACCCAGTGGTTTTCAAATCCATCCCGGGCCGATGTCGACGGAATTCACCCAGCAGCCACAATCACAGCCATCAGGCAAAAGCTGATCAACATGGCCTGGGTCCATCAGCTCACTCGTCAGAACAAAGTGCTCCGGACTCGGGAGGGTCTTGCGAGGCGCTCTCACTCTTCTCAACTGTTCAAGGTTCACTTTCAAAAGTGGGTTCTCGTCCTCCGACATCGTGAACATGTCCAATCAAACACCACTGGAGGAGGACCCACCATCATCCCAACACTGTAGAACCAAACACCCTACATCCCAACACTTCCAAGATGGAGCCCACCATCTTGGGATCCAACCCTCCACCGACTCTTTCGCTAACGCCCGCCTTGTAGGGCCGATTCATGGATCGGAGCCCTACCAGGTGCCGCAGCCACCACAAGCCCCGGCGGAAGGACATGTTGGTCTTGGCCATCGCCACCTGCAGAGGCGGAATCGCCAAGATATCTTGAAACGCGCCCGAGCAAGAGCAGCGAGGGCAAGATCGGACTATGCGGCCTCGCTGAAGAACAAACTTTATCATCAGACTTGTGCTTCATCAGTACTATAGTTCACTGTTGTCAGTCCGTTTTCATCCCTTCAAACCCGATGTCGCCCTGGCAGCCCATGTCGCCTCCTCAGCCATGTCCTTGCGCATCTCCTCCGCCAATGAGAGCGCCTGCCGCCGCCAGGCACCTGGCACCGGTGGTCACGGTTGACCCTCCAAAAAGCATTGTGTTTGAAGACTTTTGGTATGTCAGTATGTCATCAACTGTTCTTGGTGACGGAAATCCAAGAACCCGCTCTGACACCAGACTTGGAACAAGCTGATGTCGGATGTGCATCAATGGATATACAGTACCATGATATACAAGGGTATAACTTACACTAAACCTTATAAGACCACAACATAGCACGACATCAAGACCACCACGCTACACGTCATGACTCCACCACTCAACACATATCAAAGTATCAAAGCACCACAGAAAGTGCTTCACCTCCGACAAAGCAAGTCACTCTTATAGGCTGGGGATCACTTGAAATGAATGAACTGTGTCACCTATTAGATCCTTCAAATCCAAGCAACGAAATCCCCAGCTGCCCCCTTCATTCTCCTTGGTTCTGCCCCTTTCTAATCCTTTCCAAAGAACGCATTGACTGCATCCACTGGGTCACTCCAGATCGTCTTCACCGGTGGCCTGACACCGTCTTCGGGAGCTGTTTGAACTCCGCGTTGGGCTTCCGTGTCCTCCGACCGCGGACGGTCCGTGCCCAAAGACCCGAAAAAAGGTGACGAAGGGGAAGGACCGGAGGTTGGATGCCCACCTGCGTCACCACCTAGGACCCAAATTCTTTTTTTTCATGGGCGCAAAGGTGCTTGCGGTTCAGCGGTTGCAGTTGAGTGTCCAGGTGAATTCGCTTTGCGAGATTGGTGAATTCGCTTGAGGGTCTCCAGAAATCTGTCAGTGATCACGGCGCAAACGCCGATGTCTGCTGCTCAGACTGGATAAGTTTGTTGGAGGATGTTGTTCTATACAAAATCCCGAGGCACGTCCAAGTATAGATCAAGGTACTGGCTGTTGCGGTGTTACCCAGGATGGGAGACTGATTGCATGCTCCTAACATGCATTGACAAGTACGCGTAAGTGTCTGCTGATTTGTTCATATTTTTCGGGGTACTTGCAGCCAAGAAAAGTGAATCAAAAGCGAGACGTGAGCCAAGATATGTGCTAATTATAAAATTATATCGATTCAAAGGGTTCAAGCATCTTCAAGCGCTTGTTCAGTCCTGACTCGGTTTGGCAACAAGATGCAACAAGAAACAACCAGGCAGGAGGTTTGACCCGTAAAAAACAATTCTCATCATCACTTGGGCGGTTGCGCCCACAAAGGGTCTTGGAGTCTTGATCGAACAACTCTCGAGCGAGCTGGTTCACCGGACGAGTGCGACGAGAGCGAGTTAGCGATGCAACTTCGCACTTCGCATGCAAGAAATGTTTTGGGTCCTGTGGATTGCATGAGGCAAAAAGAAACAAAAGAGGGACTGATGGACCACATTGCAAAAAAATAAGATGAAAAACGAACACATGAAAAGTCCATTGAAGCCAAAGAATCTTCAAATTCTTCTCTTTTTCCCACAAGGACTGAAATGCTTTGTGGTGGACATGGACATGTCCCAGCTTTGACCCTGTGTAGTTGGACTCCATGGAAGGACTTGTACCACAAAGTGAGCTGAAGATGGAACCCTGCAAACAATAGAAATAAGAAGACAAGAAACATCCAACAAGCTCAAAAGGTCATGTTCTGGGCTTTCTAAGTCGTTGAACTGAACTGTTGTATGTACACTATATAACTACATACATTCTTCCCGTTGGTAGAAGAAGCTCCTTAACACCAAAGGAGAGGCACAAAAATGCACCCGAGTTTGGAGCAAACTGAGAGAACACACAGAACAATGCCTCCCAGGAATGTTTAAACATTGGCTTCTAGACAAGTCGTCAGAGGTCCGGTCAGCGAACCCAAACGAGACCGCACACAGACCCCCGTTTGGGACTCTTCAGGTCGTTCTGGGATCATCTGACGTAAACTTCGGTGGCGCGCGTGATCTGCTACGTGGCGCACTGCTCACAGCCCTGGTCATGCTGACCGAGATCTTTCTCTTGGGAGTCCTCAGGATCCAGGATCCACCAGCTGAGGGTCCGGTAAACCGAGTGACTACTTTCAAGGACCCAGTCCCTCAGGACCCGCCTCATGACAGGAAGTAGCCAATGAAGCAAAAGTGCTCAAAATCAGTGGTAACCTTCTTCTACGTGCCCAGAGAATATGCTTCTTCAACCGACCGTGAAAACGGTGAGAAGGGTATAAAGATGCGGTCCTGAGAAAACTCAGGGACCGATCAGGGTGGCACGATTATCGCATATCATTGCAATCTGTCAACATGCAAAACAAGGGCGTATAGCTGTGTATATATATATATATAGGGCGTCCTGTTCAAACAATATCCGTTTCTCCCCGTGGCTGGCCTACTGATCTTCTTCCTTCAGGTGGCATATATATATATACTGAATATACCGACGATACGTGACGATACATATTTATATAAATACATGTTCGATCGTTTAATATGATAAATATAATAAACTATATGTACACCTCGAGACCCCACTGGTATGCTTTGAATGAATGCCGCGACAGTTTTAATTTTCTAGGACTGCGGCGTTTTGACTCAACCGGGGTCTGGACCTCAAGTCAATAAAACATATGTTTTGAATGCAGCGTGTTTGCCCATGTTTGCTGTGGGTTCCCCCACGTGTGCGGTGTGCTTGCCCAAGTCAGCGTGCAGTGTGTGTTTGCAAAGTTTGCTAAAAGCCAGTTGACACGTGTTTCTCGGAATGCGTTCTAATGCCGCTGAAATATCAGAGTTTTATGACGACAGCAAACATCGACGCAGCAAGACTCCCTGGGACATCACGACAGTAGGACAGTAGGAATATCACCGTGCGTTGTTTCAGGTGGTTCATGTTGTTGGTGCCCAGTGGGACACAAAACGACTCCTGTCGCCGAGTGGCTCGTGGACGATCTGAGGTTCAGAAGGGGAGATTTTGCAATAAAGAGGTCGTTGCAACTTAAGGTAGACTCTTGAGGACCATAAACCCCCCATATGAAGAGGACTTCCAATTCAAAAGGTGTGTTATGAATCAAGAGTCTACATCAAAAAACTCATCCATGAAAGCTTTGGCCATGATCTGTTTTTCCATTTGCGCATGCCTCTCAAGGCCGGAGCCTGGCTGCCAGGCAATGACCAAACATGATCAAAATCTCCAACATCTGACTTAGAACTCTTGGAAGACTCCGACATGGTGGGACGTTCATTGGACATGACCCAACCACGGCACGGTTTGACGAACCGCATGTTCCCAACCACAGTTCGGCGAGCCAAGCAAGCGAGCCAAGTGTCCTGCTAGGTTCGGGAGGTGCATCTGGAATCAAACCTCCAAGTCTTTGGCCCGTGCGCACGCCGCGGTCCGCGCGGTAGCCCAAAGCAGCACAACACGTGAAGGTAGCAGTCTGACTGAAGGGTGTGAATTGGTGAACTTTGGTCCAAGGTAACTAACTAATTATTATACATTATATATATAATAGTTCCCAAGAGATCCACCAGTTGAGTGTGTATTACAATAGCGGGAACCGCTGGCACAAGGGAAATCGACCAAAGCCATCCAAAACCCATTGGTTGTGAGTCTATTTAAAAACACACCCATGTTGAAAACAACTTGTTCCACGCCATCAAATGGGTGGTCAATCACCGGACACGAAAAGCTTCACCGCAACGATCTCGTATTGGTCACTCAAGTTGCAGGAGAATCGCCAAAACATTTGAAGAAACGGCCTCAGTTCCGCTTGTTTCTCCCCTTGGTTTTGCCGTAAGAACCGTGTACCATCGTGTACCCAAGTGATCAAACCTGGAAGATGGAATCAGCATGGACCAGGGACCTCTGTGTTCTTCCAATTCACAAATAATGTGAACATCGGTGACTTAGATGATATTCCTACTACGAATTACAAAATCTATTCTATGTCAGTGAGACTCGCGAATAGACTAGATCCATGATGATCCATGGATATCCACGGATATCCATGGCACGTCACAAGAAACCTGTATATATGGCCGGGCTTTAGTGGTGCCGATTGCCATCGGAAACTTAGTGAAACTTAGTCTGTTGATGTCTGTTGGACTGAAGAGTCCACTTAGTCGAATTGCCTCGTGGCTTGGTGTGTTGCTTCTGGATACAACGCCAAAACCAATCGAAATGATATCATAAGTCCGATGCATTCCCTCGAACTCGTTCGTGTCATGAAAAGCCAGATCGACTGATTGGGTGATGAGATGATCCACATGGCCTGCACATGCCTACGCCACAAAACCCTACAGTACAGCAGTACGGTTTGAAATGGGTCGAAGGATGGTCAATCTCCCAGACCACCACATCTGGTTAAAAAAAAAACAAACATCACATGCATGTGATGTGTTGAACAGTTTGGATTTGAACCATGATGAACCATGTAGTTGTCAGCGCATCCGAGATTGGACATGAAAAACAGTCCTGTGCAGAAAGACAGTTCTCAGAACTTTTGGTCACTTCCGCTGCAGTTTGGACCCATGTGACTTACGGACCTGAGCGAAGACACGGACCCATGTGACGGACCCTGTGTGACCGATCTGTGTTCTATCTATCGCACATGAAGCATCCGACTGAGTCACCCACAAACACGACACTAAACATGACCCATCAGTGATCCAGAGGTCTTCATACTGGTCTTCAGAAATTGACATAGTCATTTTTTGTCGAACAACCTATTGTTTCGGTCTGAACCCCAAAGAACCATTTTACGGATTTTTACACTGCACCACCACGTCTTCTTTTAATCGTCTTTAAAGGCTAGGGCCAGGGAACTGACAGTTTTTCACGCCTCCCTCTCCCTCCGCCCTCCCTTTCTTTCTCTCTCTCTCTCTCTCGCGGCCTTCGCCCACGAATTCCTTCAGGCCTCATTCGTTGAGGTGCCAAGGGTCTGCCAAAGTGAAACAACATGTCCCTTTTAAGGCTAGATTTGTGAGGATTCGTGAGGCTGGGAAACCTTGTCCCGTAGAGACGAAACAGCAGCATTTGTCGGAAGAACCATTTCGTTATTTTTGTTCCGCCAAATCTTCAGTCGCCTTGGTTAGAATGGTGTGCGGCTGGGGTCCCACCATCATGCAATCACGGCTTAAAAACTAGACGACCGGGTTCCAGCAATGCATCAAGAGTTACGAGTTACTATGCAGTGCATTGAGTAATCTGAGTAGTGATTAGTGTTTTAATGTTTGTTGTTTTTTTTACTTATTTATAGAGCTACTATGAGCTACACAGTAAGTTATTGTTCATTAAACCGTAGGTCAAACTCCGGAAATGAGTCTCCTAAGTCAGCAACAGTCGATCGTGTGCATCAGGCTTCGGTACTGGACTGGTGTCTTTGGTCGGGAGGATCATCTACAAACCATAATATGAGTTTGAGTGCTAGTTTGGGTCTGTTTGGGTGGAGTTCCGTCGCTTCATGTCTTTCGGTGTCCGAAACTGGTTCATCACTATAGTGCATCAGGCTTCGCCCTTTCTGGAACTCCCCCCAAAATCCGGTGCACGCTAGGTGTATAGGGTTCATCTGGGCTGACCCAAAGAATTCACTGGTTCGACAGACCTGAGTCCTGCTTCGACCGGTCGGAGAGCCCAGGCGCCCGGAAGCACATGGTGGCGATCATCCAGGGTCATGGCCTCATGGAATGGAGAAATTTGGCCTTCCCTGTTTGGATGGTATGGATGGATTTGGCTTCCCATGGATCATAGTAGTTTAATTCATCATAGTTTCAACGTTTCATTTAGTATCTGATAGTCATCATTCGTTCGTTAAACATTCGTTGATGGACGTAGATCACCTGTAAGTTGTGGATCACGCGTCAGTTGACTGCTGATTCAGAGGAAATGCAACCAGAAAATCAACTTTATAGACTCCCAGCCTCTTCACGGAGCCGCACGTTTCAGGGTCATGAACATGGATCACTAGGGTAAGATGTGTTCATACAACCAACAAATGCTTAAGACTTGGGTTCAGAAAGGGTCATGACCACGCATGTTTACAAATTCGAATCCAGGTCTTTTGGTGGAAAAAAACTCAAGTAATTAGATGGCATTCCATCTTATCGATTCTCGCCTTCCATCTTCTCTCGCAAAAATCCCGGAACACATCCGCTGCAGTGAAAGCAAAACCATCAAACATCATGGCATTGATGCCATGCTGGATACATGGTGCCAAATAGACCCGACGACCCGACCCGACCTCGACATCTCTACCGAGTGGCCGCTTTCCTCGCCGCCTTCATCTTCGCCCCTTGGAGGCCAACGACAGCGGCCTGGACCGGACCTGGGCCTTTGGGTTTTGAGAAGCTCAGATCCACCGCGACTTGGTTGAAGCGTCTGATTCGTGAGGCGTCTGATTCGTGTGATGCGTGTCCCATCTCTGGAATCTAGCGCATGTCACTCTGAGTTGACCGGAGTCATCCTACCGCCTCAATTTATGTTTCATCCAATATGTTGGTCATTTATGGGAATTTCAATGAATTCATGCCAGTGGGATGTGCTCTTCACAGACGGGAAGCAAATTCCGCCGATGAGAGGTCTGAACAAACATCGGGCTCAATATCGATACGTTCAACTTTCAACCTTGCATTCTGGGGTGGATGTCGGAAGCGGAATTTAAAAAACGGCTTTCTGTCCGGATGTAGTGCCGCAACTGATTTGTGAGGGAGACCAGCTTCAGAAAACCCTGGGTCTTGAGGACCGCAACGGATGCAAAGAATCCCCGACATAGTAGAACCGAACCAGTTTCACATGGGTCTCCAGGTATGATTGATTCTTTAGGTCTAAGTTTATCTAACATAAGTTCATCTAACTTCCGTAACCAGTGTCCTCACTTTTTACCAAGCAATCCTCTTCCGACTTCGACCTACATCGCCCACGACATCGCTTCGCCGAACACACCGCCGCCTGGGCCGCCGGACGGTTCTCGATCACTCCGCTGGTGGAGCTGAATTGACTCATCTTGCTCTGCGAGCGATCTCCGCTCTTGGAGCCGTGCCTCAGCCAGATGTCCAGTGACGTGGTGCCGACGTGGTGACGGCCGTGACCGGACGACCTGAGGACCCAAAACGGGATGGTGTCCAACGTTCTTCAGCCATGGCGGTTCCATGATCGCCCAGTTCTGGATGTTTCGTAGCACAGCCCAGGGCTGTTCCTCCTCTTCTTTACGTGAGTCTCGAACACCCAATTCCCCGAACGTCGATGGAGAAAGGTTCTTCGAGTCCGCCGACTGCGCCTCCGCAAGTTCGTGTGAGACCCTTCGCTCTGCTCGTTCGAACAAAATCCTTGGTCTTTGCAAACAACCCATCTCTGAAACTTCATATTCCAGACTCGAAAGGATCACTCCACTGGATCTCGCATGGGTCGAAGATATGACCCGGTGGAGTCCCCAACATGGACCCGGCGGAGTCACCACTGCTGGAAAACAGTTCTGAGTCCGGGTCCCATTCGACCTGAGTCCATGTTAGTTTTCGGGAGTGTATTATTTGACATCAATTCCTTTTTGGTGACTCACCATTCACCATCCATTGGATTTTTGGCTTGGATCTGAAAAAACTTCAAGCAAAAGGAGAAAAAAAGGTGTTGTTTTGGAACGCGGAGACGTGCCATCTCTAACAAGAAGGACACCGCTTCACCCTAAGAGGTAGGTCACCAGCTCCCACGCACCCTGGCATCAGTGGGATGATCAGATGAGTTGGTGGTTTTTCAGCTGTGAAACAGAACCACCAGGCCGAAGTGTCGAATCGCCACACAAACCCGGAGACAGAACCACCCAAGGCCCAGGTGAGCTGCTGAGTCGGTTCTGCTTGTCGGTTCTGCTGGTTCCGAGGGTTCTGGTCAGAATCATGTGGGGAACCACAAGGGGGAACCACAAGGAGGAACCACCAGGAACCCTTCCAAGGTCGACTCATCCAACTTTCAACCCTTCCAGGTGGCCTGCTGTTGCGACCCTGGGCGGCTCCGAGGTGGTGCGGCGCAACGAAGACGAGAACGAAGACGAAGCGACGGTGTTTTGGGTCAACCAGTCATGGGGGTAGCTACTGTGGTATAGGCTCCTTGACGGTTTGCTGCAGAAAACTTTCAGACTGATTCGCCCACCAAGAAGAAAGAATTAGTGGGGACCCAATGAGGGAACTAGGGCCTATCTAGGGGTGCTGCTTCTTCTTATGGAAAAACATCTTTGGTAAATCTAGAAGGGGTGGCATTGCATTATGCCCATTTTCAGCGCAGGTCAATGAAGATTTGCGTTGCTCGCCCGACCAAATGCCCTTCTTCGGATGCTCAACGGCTGTGGAAAGGGTGGCTGAAAATGCTGAAATTCGGCAGCGCAGGACATTTCGTGTGGCAGGTGCAGAATCTATTGGACATGACTCGACCTCAAAATGTTCCTTTTCCGGTGGCGAGAGGCCCCTGAGACCAGTGGAAATACTTGATGATTGACTGACCATTACCCTTTCAGCTTCAGCTACGAAAATCTGATCGTCTCGGTGCTTGGCTCGGCTGACGCACGAGCCGAACTGATCGTCTCAAGTCGATGGGCACCGACATGGGAATCCGGATTCTCAAGCAGTTTCTGGCACACCAACTCTTTGACTCATGAGATCTGGGGGATCCCCGGTGACGCCTCCGTTTACGGCGTCACGGGGCGTGCACAGACAGACCAGTTGCAGTGCGTTTGTTGGACAGATCGAAAGGGTCTATCCGATTGATCAGTAACAGTGGACGATGATCGTTAGTAAGGCCTTCTGAAAAAACAAAATGTTTAACTGACTGTTCCGGTTAGGTTCGGACAAACCCAATCCATATTATCCATATCCAAACCTCCGTGTGTGCTCCCACTGTTTGAAAGAACTTTTGAGTGCCATCGTACCACAGTGCGACAGTGTCAAGTGGCGACAGACTCAGTGAGATGCAAAGCCGCCATGGCCTCGATCGAACGGCGGCTTCTGAACTCGCGGCATCGTTTAAAGGGTGTGAAATAGCCTAACAGGCAAACAACATCATGAACACACGAAGGGGACCACTTTCGAGTCCGATTAGGCTGCTTAGTGTTTAGCTTTCCGAGCAAATTCTGGCTCGTGTCTGCTGGTCTAACTCGTCACAAATTGTCTGCCTGCAGATCCTCCGACTGGCATTGCAACTGCTTTGCAGTCGTTCTCTCCTGGCAGGCGCGGATACCCCCACTTGGATGATCAGTTGACTACCGAGTCGCGCATGCAAGACGTTTACCCAAAGAGACAACAGGGTCTGACCATTTACCAAGAACGAGTGGCTTCACTGCGACCTATAAACTTGAGCTCGTCCAAATGATAGGAAGTACATTTTCCTTGCACACGATACAAAACAGCACAAACAGTTCCCATCGACATTTGAAAAAGTCTTAAAGAATTTATCATTTAATTCTTAATGATTCTTAATGGTAAATGTGTTCGGCAAAGACGTCAGACCGTCAGACCTTGTCATGATACGTACATGGTAATATGTCAATCCAGCCAAACATGCTGTGGACCAATCCTCCCTCCTGGCATCATTGATCTTCAACAGCCAGTAACGCATACAACTGCATAGTAAGACCATTCACAGCGTTTAACCAAACGAGAAACGTCACCAATATGATGAAAAAAAACATGATTCGAGGCCTCAGGTCATCCGCATGGGTTTGGTGTCTCCGTCCCGAACTGCTTTGCAAGGCAAGTTCAACATCCACGCACTCGAAAGTGATCTCCACTCATGCAATCTCTTTGCGCATCGGTCCCAGGGGAGGCCTCCAGGATCGGGAAGCAGCCCGACATGCCTGGCGGAGGGGAAGGTGTGGAGGATTGAGGAGGTGTGGAGGTGTTGGAAAACACACACAGCTGGCAAGGCCGACCCAGTCTGCTTCCTCTAGTCGCTCGGTTAAGACTCTCGGGTTTCAAACCACCACTGCAGCGCACCCAAATGGTTGCGACAGGCTTTACGTTGGAGCCTTCATTCTGGGAGTTGTATATATATATATATATATTATAGATGGATTTAGCAATATTATCTAAAGAGGTCCCACACTGAGCTTCTTACTTGGAGCTACTCTGCAACGAAGCCCTAGTCAGGCTACAAAACAGCATGAGGCATACTCAGAAGGATAACAAATATGCCTTATGCCTTGTTTGACTCCCTTCTCAAGCTACCTGGGCCAAGCCGAGTCACTTCCCTTTCAACTCATTTCAATTCAAGGATGGCCGTGGGTCAAAGCCGTTGAACCCTGGTTGACCACAGAACATGAACATGAACAGAGCTATATATCTGGGAGATCAACCGATTTCAGGCTCCTGGGAGATCAACCCACGGCCGGATGGGGATGTGACACGCTGACGATGGGCCCAGGGCTCCGGGTCTTCTCGGTCTCTTCGGAACGACGAAGTCGATGCATTCCGCTGGAACGGTGCTCCGGGTGCTTGGTCAGATCGGAGTGGGTCAGATCGGGCACCCAAGGGATCCCAACCGGAGACCTACGAGACGTGTCACCGGACTGACGAGGAGGTTCGAAGCGAAAATCCGGACGACGAGGTTCCCGCTGGATCCGGCCTGACAAGGCTTTTGGGAGCTTCTTGGGCGTGTTCGAGCTCCGCTCCTCTAGGACCTTCTCGATCTTCTCCACCGACTGCTCCCAAGCATGAGCGTTCTCGCCCTTCTCACCTGGAAGAGTCCAAATTCTTGACTTGCTCTACTGAGGATTGGCAGTATTCATGTTCATGTTTAAGTCATGTTTGGACTCGGCAATTACATGTCTCCCGAAACTGAAACGAATCCAACGCTGTGCCCCATCCTCCCCGCAAAAGCTATGCTCCAGATCTCCAGGGCATGCTCCGGCTTGAGCCACCAACCATGAATGGAATTGCTTCGTAAACCACGTACTTTCTTTATCAAGTTCGGTGAAAACACCCTGCCCACCAACATGTTTCTACATGATTCTACAGGCAACCCACGGAGAGATGTAGCAACCCACGGAGAGTGGATCAAATGCTCTGAAGTCTGTCCAGGTGGCGGAAACGAGAAGCACACGACCGACTGGCTGCCAGTCGTGTTGTTCCCCAAGTCAGGAGATCAGTTGACGAGTCTATAGAGAGTGTAATGCCTTCGGACAGATCCAAAGGATGGGACCTTTCCATCAAGAGAGTAGATTCGAGTAGATATTGATATGAATGCATCATTTCGTCTACTAAATCTGCGCCCGCCCTTCCACCGCGAATCGGGACCCACCGACTTGTCACAGAAGCGGCCCTCTCGCCCCGACGGTCGGAGCTCAGGCCTTGACTAAGACTGTGAGCACTGTCGACGCTGCCAGCGCGGCTCTTCCAGCCGCCACCTCGACAGAGATTCACACGGGTGCCGTGGAGTCGAGGAACAGTTATGGATTTGATCATGGATTGATTGGTATATCACATTTGGGGTCCATGTGGACTTTGAAGTTTGGAGAAGTCTTAAGTCCTAAGTTCCTGAGGTAAACTTCCAGTTCGAGATGCTTGGGAGATAAGAACATCGTCCTCGCCGGTGAGAGTCGCTGCTACGTAGGTTGGCATGGCACAGTGGAAGTGTCCGAATCCAACTGCCCCAGTCTCTCGCCAATTGACTTCAGTCAGGTGAGAAGGCTCTGAATCTGGTTCTGCAGGTGTCCCCTAGGATCAGAATGTAGACGGCCAGCAGCTGGCGGTTGGACATGATTCGTCCACAAATAAAGATGTTCATCTTTCATCGTTCTCCACAATTGCTTGGTCAGAACTTGCTTTTGTATGCTTTTGTCCCAAACAATTATCTATACTCCAACCTCTTCCGCTTAGTCATATCCAGCAACCCCTTCCAGCAACGAAACAGGGTCGGGAGCTGAGTCAGAATCCACTTGCTAGTTCGTTACCCCAACAGAGGTGATTCTGAGAGGCAAGTTCTCCAAGGGGCGCCTTCCAAATGTGAAGCATGCCTTAGCCATTCAACTTGAACCTTTTTGATGACTCCAATGTGCAGGCCACTTCCATGCCTTTCACTTTCAGTCTTTCAGTCGTTCAGAATCGACTCATCGCCAACAAAAACCACGCGGCGATTCGATCTGTTCACTCTCGCCTCCATCGCCCATCCATCGTGGCAGGGGAATCTTCTCCTGCAGTGGCCCTGCCAGTGAGCTTGGCGCAAGCCCTGTTAATGTCTGGAAAGGTGAGTGCTGCCGCTGCATCGGGGAGATCTGCCGGCGCATCGCTGGCACCTGGCACCACTGGCAGGGAAGGAGACCCCACCTGCCGCCCAAAGACTTCCCGAACTCACCCAGCTTGGCAGGGATCCCCAACGTCCAGACCGCTCAGGGGTGGAGGAAGGCCGGATGAAAGGAGACGACCTCACGGACCCACCGATGGCTACATACGACCCAACGACCATGGAGGTGACCTGCCCTAAGAATCATTCGACCCTCCTTATGGAGGGTTTTGACCCTGCATAGCAGGGGTTTGGGATCCTCAACACCTTCACCGAACTGATGGTCCTTGATTAAACCAGGTTCTTAGGGTTGGCCAGTTCTGCAACTTTTGGGATCCGTTGCCGTGCCTCAGCCGAGTGCGACTTCAACCGTTGCTGCACTTCGTAGGCAATGAAGGGCCGCAACCTTGGGAGGAGCGTGGTGTTTGCGGACTGGGGCAACCTGAAGGTTTTTGGACAGTTTCACCTGAAACAGAGCTGTGCCACCACATTTTTGGGGGCGGGAAGCATGTTCCCGGAGGAAAGCACCCTTGTATCTATGACGTTTTTGGGATTTTTTTGGGACACTGCAGGTGTTGCAAAGGTGCAACGCTTCCTGGTCGTTTTTCGAATCAATCTAGATGATCGAATTCCGTTTGGGTTCCATGCAGGTCTCACTTCCCCCCCACCGGCCGGTGTCGTTCTCGCGCGACGAAGCCGGTCAAACCGATGAAATTCGTCTTCTTCGCGTCATCACACGACCAGGTGGGCTGGACATCGATGGACCGGAAACGTTGGAACGAACTCCCGCCAACGACTCCCTGTTGAGTGGAGAAGAGATACCTTCGCTGAGCTCTTTTCCATTCTTTTCATATGCTCTCATGCCCGCAACCTCGCAGCCCGCAACCTCGCAGCTGCTCCGCATCGGTAGAAAAAACGGCTGATGCCTGCTTTGATCGCCCAAGTCGCCTTTGCAAGATCGAAAGCACCTGCCAGTGCGAGCAGGTCAGATGAACATGCTCGGGGCAGGGCGGAGGTGGTGGTGCTTGGAGACAATTGGAAGGTGCAGATTTGCCATCCATATCATCCATTCTCCAACTGAGATCTATATATAGAAACCACATCGCATGGAATTTCAGAAGCCGATGATTCTATAAGTCCTTCTTCTTTACTGCATTATATCATGTTTATCGTATGTCTTCCACCAAGACAGCCACATCATCACAAACAAAAACCACGAGACTTCCAGAAGCCGAAATGTGGATTTGAGATATTGAGCTTGATTTCGTGTCCACAAGGCTTGAGATGCACAGTTTGAGATCTTCGGACAGCCAGTGGTCCATGGACCAATCCGTCAACTTCTGCCCACGCCGGACCGCGCGAGGTCCGAACCGGGTCTTGCGACCGGGGATGAGGTCCGGGGATGAGCCCGCATCCGTCGACCCGGTTTTACAACGGTTTATATAGCAGAGTATACCGCCTGAGTGGCTCAGGAAGCAGCTTTTAACCCACCACAAGCTATAAAAGCATCGCCACGTCCGCCACGTCCCTCCACCGCGGTCGCTGTGTTACACGGAGTGGTCTGGATCACTCAGCAGATTGTGTAAGAAGAACACAGGGACTTGTGCTGCGAGTCATTGTGTTCCAGTAACAAGTGCAAGTGCATTACTGCTATTGCCAGTACAGTAACAATAAGTGCATCGATACCAATGTCGCCACTGCCCTGCAGGTTCTGCAGGGCCCTGCCCAGATGACTGCCCAAAACGATCAACGGGCGAAATGGAATCGGAAAGAACGGACTCAAAAGGGCCTAAAGGCAAGGATCATTCGCCTGTGGCCATCTCCTTGCAGGAAATGGTCCCGATCACTCCAAGATACTCTCCAAGATCCTTCATGGAGAATGTACAACATCTTCTTTGACTTGGACTGGTCTTTCTATTTTGGCAAGGGAGTCTTCAATACCTACCCGTGAATGCAGAAATTCCACGCAATTAATACCCAGTATAGATGCACCTAGCAAGTCCAGGACACAGGTGACACCTCGGTTCGAGTGCAAAAAAAAGGACCCGAGACTCGATCATTGAGGCTTATGAGTCTATGAGGTTTTCTCCAGGACAATTTTTCTGCGAATCCATGATGGCTTTGGCTTTGGCGAATTGGGTTCTGCCATCCATGAACGAAGCGAGGTTCTTTCGGTTCATTGACGATGTTCCGCCAAGTGGATGGAATTTGGGCGCTCCTTTCAAGATGTTCAAGGGTACACAATGGAAAGATCACAAGTATAGTGCATGGGCCATGGGGGGAAAGGCAGCCCAATGGAACATCATGAAAAATTGAAACAAAGGTCAGAACGCTGCACCAAGAAATAACCGCGAACGACGGGCCAAACACGTCAGTCTCTACTCGTGAGATGCGAAGATGTGCTGAGGATCAAGACATTAGTTCAGAGATGTTTTGGTGCTCCTTTCGACGCAAATGGCATGAACATGCTAGACAGCCTGTCAGTCGAACATGCACTGGGAAAAAGGGTTGGTCTCCATCTCCGCATCGCTCGGCGTTGCGGCGCCGTTCTGGGCCACATGGTTCGCGGCATGTTCACGTTCACCGCAAGCAGAGATAGAAACTTTGCTGGCAAAGAACGGGTCCGACCACTATTGTAGAAAAGAGGAGAACGGTTGAGGAACCTTGAAACGACTCAAGTGCGAAAGACGTGTAATTCATTACATGAGTTGGTAATGTCAATCTATGTCAATCTCCTTAGACTTCATGTATAATAAGCAACCAAACGAGTGTTTCCAAAAGAAGTAAAATCTGGATATGCGTACCTCTGATGATTGGGAGGCACGCAATCAAGCGCAAAAGTCTGATGCAACAAGCCTCTTGCTTTAAATTGCTCGTTTTTTAGAGGTGCGCAATGTCCGACATGTCTCTCCATCTCGAGTTGCCACCCAGATCGCTTCCTACCTGCCCTGCCCGCATCGACCAGCCGCGAAGCGCGAAGCGCCGGCGGCGCCTGCTCGATCATCGCGTCGGCGATCGCCGACGACAGCTCGCGCTCATCGAGCAAAGAATCTCAGCATCAGGCAGGTCTTGACATGTCTTGACCATTCTGGCGACGAAAAGGATCCAATCGTGTCCCTCCAGTACGCCGCGCTGATGAACAGGACCTGGTATACCGGTCCCTTCAGTGATTCTCAGGACCTGGTAGATGAAGAATGGGTCTTTTTTTGGGGGGTGGTCAGGTGGTCCTCAACCTCCTGACCTTCTGGGCAAGGTTTGCCGAGTGGCGTGGCGCATCCATGGGCGCTGCTGGCTCATCTGGCGCGGTGACCGTGTGTGGGTCACGTTCGCCGGACCCGGTCGACCGGGTCCATCTTGACCGATCAGTTGGGGTTGAAGAGTGGTCTATGTATGTCTATGTACATAGGTAAGTAGCTGGTCATACATATCCATACATGAAGTGTCTCAGGGAGGCAAGTAGCTTGTTCACCGCCACAGACAGTGTCGCCACCAACCGCCACAGACCGCAGTGTCGCTTGAATACAAGGCACAGGTGCTAGCCCGACTCCCACGACGCACCCGGCAGCCCTTTCAGCTCCTATCCGAACACCGCAGTCCATTTCCATGCTGAGGGAACAACATGAATCATTTGGAAATGATCCGAAGGCCATTTTTGGAGCAAGGCCTCTCCCAAAAACCAAAGACAACGAAGGCATGCCTAGAGCAACGCCCTTGGGATGCATGCTCACTTTTCTCTCGTTGGAGTGGACCGTGACCAGCGCCAGGACGCGTTGCTAAGGGAAACATCCAGCGTTGCGGTCGTGGACTAGCAGGAATGTGAAGCTATCAATGTTTGAAGATTTGGTATTGACCTACAGTTCAATGAGTTCTAGGTCCTCGGAGTCCTTTACCACTTCCCCTCAGCCCAGCGCTCCAAAGGTTGGGCTCTCAGGAATGCTGCCCCACCAAGAAAGGAACTCTTCATTTGCCTTAGCTCTCACCCTTCAACATTCTTACTGCAGCGTCACTCTTCATCTTGGCACCCCTCACTCTTCACCCCCGCGACCGAGACCTCGCGCCCGAGACCCTGCGGTATGGGGCCTAGAACACCCGGAGGGCTTACGGCCATAGGTTCCAGCCGACGCCGAGACGGATGTGGTGGATGTGGTGGTCTTAAGGCCTGATCCTCTCCTCGTCCGGTGTTAGAATGAAGGGTTGCACCCAACACCGTGCTCTGCATATGATTCACTGGAGTCTAGTTTGCACAACTTGTGGCATGTGGAGGTCTCCCAATTGCCTGGTGACTCTAGCGGGTGATGTAGCTAGAACCTCCGATTGCTTCGTGGTGTGCAGAAACGCCCATGCCCATGCTCCTCTTTCGGAGGGCTTGCTTCAAGCAGCGACTTTGCTCGAATCCAGACAGCTGGCGGGGGTCATGGATTTGAAGAGGGCCATGCATGTGAAGGTGTGACCCCCCTTCTTCGCGATGTTACGTGGCTTCGTTGCACGCACCTTTGCAGTGGTTTCAGAGTTGAGTAGATGGCACAATGCAATAAGAATCAATAAGATATGTGATATGTGCATCAAAGCTGTGTGTGTGTGGCAGACATGGCAGACAGTGTCCCAGTCCCAGTTTTGGGGTTCATCAAAAGTTGGAGGTGATGTTCATGTTGTTCCAGTTGGTGCCTAGCATGGTCAAGACTGAGAAAGTTTGTTCAAGTTTTTTCACCTGGCGTTGATGCATACTTACAAAATACCCTACAGTTCACCAAAAGGTCACGGTTCCAGCATGGTTTCTTCGAAACAACCTCTCTGTTTCTCCTGTTGCTCTGAAGTGATCCCGTCAAAGGCTGAGATGCAACTTAGTTGTTACAAGTCTTCAGATCCATCAAGCCATTCGTTCAAGAGCCTTGAAAAACTCCTAACTCTCCCAAAATCACCAACAAACACCAACTGGCTTGTATTGAGGTGTTTGAAGAGAGATACGCTGTTTTGAAACCGGCCGGCACGATCCCGAGCTGTGACCAAAACTGCTAGAGGCCCATGGTTCAGCAGAAAGGGTATTGTACGAGATCTTGTCTCCATCTTCTGGTTCCATTTGAAGCATGTGACGGAAACATGATACTCCATCTTTCCCAATCATTAGCTGCACGGCTCCTCATCCTTCAGCTCCTCTCTCATGTCTACCGTAAAGGTCTGTTCCGAGACCTCAAAGCGAGGTCACCACAGAGAGGATCAGTATATGTATGTATAGTATGTATTAGGCTATTATATATATATATCTTATATATATATATATTAGAGAGATATCAAGTTTTGCGTGCGTGTGTTCATGTATAGTAGCCCTACCTTTGTTTCCGGATGATGTAGTTATCTTATCTTATCTTGTTGTCAAATGGTACTTTGTTTCTATCAAATCCGGAGAAGCAGCGTGGGGATGCGCGTCGTAAATATCGTTTTGTGTGCCTGGAATTGTTGTAGCCTGGAGACGTTGTGGAGCGGCTGTGGACATAAATCACACGTTCTCCCATGATCCCCCATGCACGAATACACTGGTCCTGCAACACTTAGCTTCCACCAAACATCTGGCACCTTCCAAACCTCCAATGGATTCTGCTTTTCTCGAAATCCTTGCTCCCAAGAAATTCCATGGCCAGAATCCTTTTTGCCCCTCTGGCATCACCCTTGGCCCACAGGGACCCCTTGTTTCCACCTTCTCTCCGTGCCCACCGACACAACCGGGGCGACCGACAAACTCGATGTCCGAGTCAATCTCTTCGACCTGGATCGCCCGGTTGGGGCATGACAGGTGAGATGCAGGTGATGCTCCACTGCTAGCTGCTAGGCGATCCACTCAAACAGGTGGCCAGTCAATGATTTGTTGAAAGTAACACCCCTGCGAGCCTCTACCTGTCGAAGGGGTACCTCAATTGGTTGGGGCATCTCAGTGGCATCTCCCATTTCCTTGGACAAACGATATAATATATGTATATATATATTATACTATATAGAAACTTATAGAAATAAATTCCATCCAAAGCCACGCCTGCTTCACTTCAGCAACCTGCTTGGCCGACTCCGGCTTGCTCAGCTCCGGTTTTCTCGGTGTGTTGTTCTCCTGGTGGCAAGCCAGCCATCGGGTCGACTGCACACTTGGAAGCTTTGAAGGAAGGATGATGTCCAGATTTGGTCAAATGTTTGAGGATTGAATCATGGCACCAAATGGGACCAAATGTCTCTCAGGTGCATTCTCGTATGTCTTTTGTCCAACAGCTGACACGCTGACAGATCCATGCAGGCTAAATCAGCTACGTATATGTTGTGGTGGGAAGTCTGCACAGTTCTTGAATTTGCACCACTTTCGGAGACATTCAGGCTGAACGATTATCTTGAACAACGCCGAAGATGAGCATACAGTGGCATACCAAAGACTCATCTTGGCCGCTGAAACATCTGCCCAAAACCGCTCAGACCGAGGGGGGCAGGACTGTGCCCCCCCCCCCCCAAGTTCGCTTCCTACTTGGGCGTCCGAATCCGAGGTCGTTGGGCCCCAGGAAGTCGTGAAGAGCTCCCAGTTTGCAGCTTATAGGCGCTTGATGCGGTCGATGGGTCCATTCTGCGGCACATCTTCAGTGTCCAACAAGCCATCGAAACCGGGTGATGTTGGCCGTCGAGATCCGTCGAAGAACCGGGCCAAAACGAACGTGTCTCTCGGTAATGCTCCAAATGGATGATTGATAAAGGTGACTGGTTTGTACCCCTTGTATCCCCTTAGTGATTTCACTCAATTTGACCCAACCAAGAAATCGCCCCGCTCCAGAAGCAGGAACCCGGACGGTCCCACGATGCTGGCTGTTCTACCCAACACGGTGTGTATTCCTCAGGGTCTGTGAGGTCATGCAAGTATGTATACGTGCCTCAGGGTGGAATACGACATCCCCACCATTGGCCGCCTGCAGAAGCTGAAGCACCACGCGGTCAGCCCGAGTTTCAGATGCAGAACCCGTTTTTTCAAAAAGCGAGAAAAATGCTAAGACCCGGTAGCCATGGATCCTTCTGTAAGTGGTTTCTTGGATGCACTGCAGGGTGTTCTAGGTTCTAGGGCATTCCGCTTTGATGGGTTTCCTCAAATCTCTAGGGAAAACATATCAGCCTACGACAAGGGTCATCCTCCGTGCAGTGGGATTTAGCTTCTGGCAGTTGGCAGCGGAATTTCCTTACTATGGAGAGATTGACAAGCTGAGATCATCACCTTGGGAGGATTAAAAAAAAAACCATCCTCGTGAAGCCAGGTGACGAAAGCTGGCAGGGCCAGGTGAACAAGGCCAAGAGGGAAGGGAAACGACTTCCAGCCGTAAGCCCAACTTGCCTGGACTGTTTTTCGCGGACAGCTGGCTGGAAGCCATGCGACCAACTCCTGCTAGCTGATGCGAGCCTTCGTGATACACTCCCTGACAATCGTGGAAGTGTTCCCAGTTCGGCCCCTCAAAAAACCACGTGAAAGATCGTGGAAATCCTCTACTTCTAGGGCTCCCTGGTCAGCTTCCATGATTGTTGGGAGGGTATACCGTTCCAGCGGATTCTCCGGAAAGACCGTCCACTTCTTCGCTGGGCCGGGCCTGCTTCTCTGGCGCCTTCTTTGCTCCAGTCTGCGCGTGGTTGAAAGACCGGACCGAGACCGCGGTCAGCGAGCAACCAGAAGCAGGACTCCAGGATACTCCAGGGTGTTTGGGATTCAAATTTTGTGCAGCCCCAAAATGATGGTTTCATGACAGCTGTTTGCCGTCCGGGCTTACACAGCAAGCCTCACAGAGGATTTAAGAGGCTTTAGCAGCTGACCCGGAAAATTCTCTTGGCTTGAGAATCGCCAGTCAAACACTACAAGCTGTCTTGTCTTGGACTCGATGCAGCGACACGTGAGACATCTGGGCTCAGAGAACATGGAGATCGTTTTGAAACCATGGCTATCTGATCTGTACCTGAAAAACCCCTCAATGACTAGAGACATTGGAAGAGGAAGAAACGATCATCACAACCAATCTCATCCATCACAAGGAGCACAGCTCAGCACGGTGCGGATCTGCAGCTGTCATATCATTTCCAACACATAATGGCATATATAAGAACTTGTGCGCGAGCGACTTTCATATAATTCCCCCCCTGTCCACCCGTGCCAGAACTTACTGGAGAAGGTACCTGCTTTTTGCAAACACATGATCGTTGGTTGTGGAAGATGCAATGTGTTGATGCAATGTGTTTGCAATGATTTGTCGAACATCGATGTGCCCAGATTTGGCGAACAGCCGCTCATGACGGCAAAAACATGGGAGACCCCAATGTCTCCATAACACTCGACCTGCGATGTGTGCTTTCCATCTTCAAAATCTTGTACAAGAATCCCGGAGTCCAAAACGGACCGTCAGGATCCCTCCGGGCCAGCCCTAAGATGCCCTTGGCCCACAGCATTTTGTTTCCGCACAACTCCGTGACCAACACGACACACCAGGGCGACCGACAAACTCGATGTCCGAGTCAATCTCTTCAACCTGGAAGGCCCGGTTGGGGCATGCATTGGGGCATGACAGGTGAGATGCAGGTGATGCTCCACTGCTAGCTGCTAGGCGATCCGCCAGCGATGAAAGTAACGACCCGTGCTTCGCCCCTCAACCGGATCTTGCACGGTGCGACTGGTGCGTCGTTCTAGGGTGTTGGAGGATCGTCTAAACGGTGACTCTCGGTGTCGCAAAGCAGGGAGTACCAAAAACAGGTGCTGGGTCTGCTTGGGTTGGGTTCGGGAATTCCACACCAACGAACTGCACAAACCATCGGATCGGATAACCACATAAGCCGTGATTCGGAATGAAGGTGCAACAATCCTGGACTGGATCAACCATCAAGCAATTCATTAAACATATCAGGTTTTTGGAAGTACCACTGTAGAACAGCAGCAGTCTTTTGTTCCCGAAACATTTGCCAACACCGCCACCCGGCGCTATCTCAAGTTCGTGAAGCTTTGCAACAAACACGCTGTTTTCTCACCTTGGCCCCTTCCGCAAAGCAAAACATGATTGGTCCCAGTGGATCCAGTTTTTCTGTCCGCTAGGACTAGTACAGTGCATCGGCAGTGGTTGCAACAGCCGATCAGGCTCCGAACGAGAGCCCCTGGTTCCTGCTTTGGTCAAAACCCCTCAGGTTCCGTTCTCCGATGTTCCATGGTTTCGTTCCAATTTTCAGCAAATACCATGATCCCTTTTTCTATATCCTCCCTTTTGCCACTTCGCGGGTCAAATTCAGACAGGTGAAGAAGTTGATATTGATCATCACCATTGTCGCTGGCCAA
>CAXAMN010025951.1:415686-436666 GCA_963970005.1 Durusdinium trenchii
TACATTACATTACATTACATTACATTACATTACATTACATTACATTACATTACATACATACATACAGCTCAGCTGCCAGCTCTTCTTGGATCTCTTCCAGTAAACTGGGATCATCTCATGAGTCTTCATTTGGTTCTCTGGTCCACCAGAACCCCAGCAAATGATGTTCCATAGCACCGCGAAAGCGTTTTAGGGGGAAATCCTCAGAGTCATCCAGTCATCAAGGGTGCTAATTACATAATGTTAGGGGTGGAGCCATCATCATCGTCATGGTGTCCCCCTGGTCCCTGTGGTGAAAAGCCTGGAAACCTTCGATCCGGGGAGAAAATGTGTCGACTGAGCCAGGCGCTTCCAAGCGCCTCAAGTTGAGAAACCCTCGCCCCGCATCTTCAGACCCATTCCGAGGAGCTCAACTTTGGAGCTGACAGGAAGTTCTCACGCCTTCTCCTGCCGACCAGTCTTCGAGGTCAGGTGCTGTCTCAGCACAGTGCTGTCGCCCTCTCAAACGACTTGGAGCAGACCCAGTTCGACTGCGAGACGGTCTCCAGTTCAGTGGGCGTATGTGGAGTGTGGCGGTCCGGCGAAATCTCGGGAATTTCCAGGTACAAATCTCAAGTCTCCAGAACCAAAGCCCGGTATGGCCCAACACCAAACAACCAAAGAATCAAGCAAACAACTACCTGGTGAGTGCCCATCCTCCTTCTCGGCCATCACAGTGATCAAGGAGTAGTTCACCTGAAAACCAGGAGCTTCGACGCCGCTGGAAACGGCCCTAAGGGACAAACCGAAAAGGACAAGCACCAAACTGCTGGTCCGTTGTCAAGGGACATGTATATATTCGTTTTGCCCTACATTGAGGAAACATGTTTTTTTTCTCTTCTGCACAGCATGGTGCACATCATGGTACCCTTTCTTTTCCACCCTGTGGCTCGGGGCCACCCCGGACACATCACGCAGGCATACCATCCTCATGCGCTATGCCGACGCCAAATCACCAGGGTCCAATGCTGGTGCGACATCTTGGAATGATCCATGACCTCAGGCGCCAGGAATGGACTTGTCCATCTTCGTTTGCCAATTTGCCAAGGAGGTTCACTTGATCAGCTTTCGTTTGGAAAGAGGAATCTCCTTACCTGAAGGGGCCGCCGAAAGGAGCTGCGATGGATGTTCAGGCCTCACAAATCTCCTTGTGACTGCCGCACATCTGCCCCAACTTCAGGACTTGTTTGGGTTTCACATGGTTTCACGGTAATAATCACGGGAAAAAAAGGTGGCAGCCACCCACATGGTCCCAGGACTTGTTTCATGTCCGCTGACATCAATCTGGACTGTGGAAGGACTCTTGAAAGAGGATGTAATCTTGCTTGTAGGATCGTTTTGCTATCGTTTTGGAACCCCAAGTATTCACCCATTTTGGTGGTCCAAAACAAAGAATCGTTATGAATGGTTTATGTTTCCAACACGGTTCACCATTGAAAGCCGCTGGCAGCCGAGCTGGCCAAGTCGCACCCATCAAGAAACCAATATGTTAGGAAGAAACCTCACAAACTCTTCGCACACCATGTTCCAAATTCAGGTTCCAAGCTTGCTAAATGCTGCTACATAACCAGGAACCAGAAGGGGTGGTTTCCCTGAGTTTCCCTTGACAGCTAAAAGGGTTTGGTCAAACGAGACCTGACAAAAGACTACAAAAGAAAGTTGTGATGGGCTCAGATCCCGGCAGAAATTCCCAGAATTCAAATTCCAGACCGATACTGCCCCTTTGCCGGCGTTCCAAGCTTTGAAAATGCCTCAAACGCTGAAGTGGCTGAGGTGTCCACATGTGAATGCTTCTCCGGTCCCTTGTGTCCAAGATACTACCAGGCAAACAGCGACTTCGCCCAGACCCAGGAAATTGAAGACCTTCGGTCGCCTCATAACGGAACGATCCTCGCGAGTCGGGCGGACTAGGCCGACGAAGAAAACCACCGTTGTCCAATCCAGCGTGTGCACGCGGGGGCGGATGATTCACCAAAATATGTCCTGAACCCCCAAACATTGTTTGCATCAAAAACCCACACACACATACATGTTTGAGGTTCCAGGGTCGGAGGCTCTCACCGGTTGAGCAATGGTGGGCTAGGTAGGAAAAAAATACGGAGATACGTACGTGGATAAATATTTGGTCAACAAATTGAGAGTTTTGCGTCCCACCAAAGCATCTTTGTGCAATTAGTTTTGTGCGCTTCACAATGTTTATTTGTTTTGGGAAGTGAATTACCTGGCCGGTGTTGTTTTCTTCTCATCCACGGGTGCTGCATTTTCACCGACACGTTCAAAACGTAAATTGCACCCCAAACATACTGTAATATACTGTAGATCCCCTTTACCATTGAATTTGGGTCATGTATAGAACTACCCTACCAGGTCATGACATCATGAAAAGAGATCGGCGACCGGCATAGCCCGTCAACGTCCCTGCACGAACCAGCTATATATAATATATAATATATCTATATATTATATAACCTTTGACAAGGCCATCTGTTCAGCGTCCAGGACTCACCCTTCATCCAGCTCTTCCCTCTTCGCTCTTCCCTCCCAGGCACAGCTGAAGCTTCACCAATTGCTCCTTGTTGTGCAAGCTGATCCGCCGTGGCGGTCCACACTTGTAGTCGCTGGAGATCTGCTTGTTCGGCAGTGTCTGCGGGCCATGGAGGGTCACGGGGTGTCTGCTGGTCACGGGTCTGTGGATTATGGCAACTGCAAAGCAGCTTGGAAGATCTTGGAAGAATGACGCAAAGCACGGAAGCACTTGCCCCGCCCAGCGTCATGTTTTTGCATCCACGAGCAGAGTGCTTGGATTCATCAGACAGCACCTCTGGTCTTCCTGTCGCAACACGGAACACATGTTATTCGCTTGTATTGGGCGCTGGTCAGCGGGCACAAGCTTACGATGTTCGCTCAGTCTCAAACTTTCAGACATCCTCACCTTATTTTAATTTATGACCCTTTGGCGCAAGGCAACAGTGACCGCATACGCGTTCACCACCGTGAACCACTTGACTCATGCGCTCCGGTACCCACTCCCATGAATCGATGGGACGACCGTTCAAGCGCTCCGGAACAGCGCTCAAACCGTCACCGTAGCCCACCGAAGTGAGGGGTCAGGCGATGATTGGATCGCTGTTGCGCTGTTGGGGTTGTGGATGGTTGTGGGGATCGAATCCAACCAATACCGACAAAAAATCCCCCATCGAATTCGACCTCGAACCCGGGCTGTCCTATTCTTTAGGAACCCAGGCTGGCAGGTAGTCAGAGGTAACTAAAAAATCACAAACCTTGGAGCCACAAAACCTAAAGAATCAATGGAAAACATGCTTCTTTAAAGAATAGACACTGACCTTCAAAAAATTCAAAAACCTAAAGAATCAGTACACCCGGGCTCGAGTCGAATTGGCCATTTGAGATGTATCTTCAAGCACGCTCCTCTTTTTTCTGTCCATCGGCTGCCCAAGTGTCTTTAAAGATGTTGATCCATAGTTCTTCTCTATAAATCAGGGTCCACCTACCCACCTGTAAAGAATTTCAACCCCCACCTTCACAGTGGTCCTTTCCACCCTGCTTTTCATACTGATTTCATTCTTTAAGACAACCCGGGTTGTCCTATTCTTTAGAGGAAATTCGCACAGGGATGACAAAAATAAGGATTTGAGACCACATGAGACCACAAATCAGACTCCTCTGGCTGGGGAGCCCATCAACAAACCCCCACCTACACCAGGCAAATCCATGCCAAACACATGCATCCACTTTCGTGTCCATGTGCCTCCGGGTCAAAACCACCAGAACCGAACGAATAGACTGGGAATCGGGAGATTCACGGTTTTTGGCCTTTGGGTGTTCTGTTCTTTACTTTCTTTACCATCTTTACCCACTCTTGTTTGGAGGGTCACCATGTCAAATTCCAATCAGACCCACTTTTTTCCATCCATCGTCCAATTCTGGCAGTGGACCTGGATTTGGGTGCGTTCCCCGAAACACAAACGATGTCGATTCGACGTCGATCCTCTTTTCAGATCGACGTGTCTGGCTCAATCACTATCACGATTGGCCCCGAAAGGACCAGCCACGTGATGTTCTCGCGTAAGATAGAGAAGACAAAACAAACGGGTGCTTTAATTTCAAAGCAAAAAAACGAAATGGAACCGAATGGAACTTATGGACACATGCCCTTAGGCCCTTTGGCACTCCCGCCGCCCAAACACCAAAACACCTACACCGGTCACCTTACCGCCGCCGGCACCTCTTCGGGCCTCAAGTGCTCCTGGCGCAAAAGCCCCACATCCACCTGCAGGTCCAAGGCACAGACACGGTTCCGTGGGACCGGGATGCGGTCGTTCTTGTGCGGAGCTGCAAACCGAAAGAAAAAGGTCGGTGGGGCAAAAAGAGGTGGTGGGGAAGGCGACCATACGCAAGAAACGAAGTGGAAAATGGCCTGTTGGTAGAGGAACAAAAAGGTCTTCCTTTCGGGGCCGGGCTTCATTTCCATACCCCCCAATTTCAAGTCTCAGCTCGTTGGATGGGCCGTGGTTGGAGCTTTTTCGCAACACAGGATCGAGACAAACATCAAACTCTCTACAAAAGAATGCATTTTTGCGGGAGGAATACCTCATGCATGCAAGGTTGGTAGATCCGCACCACCTCTGAACCCCTAGTGACCGAAGTAACCTCTTCGGCCCCCCTTTCTCGAAGGAGCATGAGATCTGATGAAACCAAATGCCACACAACCTATGAACTCCTCAACCCATGGTGACTGGCAATAGACATGGTCACTGAGTCACTAGACGAACCGGTCCCCAGG
This sequence comes from Durusdinium trenchii, assembly GCA_963970005.1. Classification (NCBI taxonomy): domain Eukaryota; class Dinophyceae; order Suessiales; family Symbiodiniaceae; genus Durusdinium; species Durusdinium trenchii. Next base: position 420,530 of record CAXAMN010025951.1, read on the forward strand.
TCCAACTCGGTCACCGGTCACCCCACCGGTCACCCGTTTGGCGCACGCCGCACGCGCTGCCTGTACGAGATATCCAGCACACTGCTCAAAGCGCTTCCTGCCCATCCAGTTCTCCTGGGCTTGCAGCGAAGACACGCCACAAGCAGCTTGGGCTGGTGCATCAAGAGTGCCCAGTGAGGGTCTGCCGGCCAAATCGTGAGACATGTTCGAGGAATCGAAGCAAACTGTGTGTGCCAAGATCGCCTGACACATGAGAGGTCAATCCCTAAGTCCTTCGGTCTGCCTCTTTGAACGGCGCGTTGAAAAGACCACTCATTGGCTTTGAAAGTCGCGGTCCCAAATTTTGAGATTCAACTTGAGGCCAAGGGGGGGGGCGAAAGCTAGCGGTCCAGAATGGGGAAGTGGAGGGCAGCGAGGTAGGAAAAAACACGGCGCTCTTTTTGGAGGCAGGGGTGAAGAGTCCTTTATATGTGGCTCTTTGCCCGGATCCTCCTGCGAGAGAAGAGAGAGAAGAGAGACGGAAAGACGAGAGACAGAGAGGAGAGAGAGAAGAGAGAAGAGAGAGATGAGAGAGATGAGAGAGAGATGAGAGAGATGAGAGAGATGAGAGAGATGAGAGAGATGAGAGAGATGAGAGAGATGAGAGAGAGAGAGAGACAGTGAGACAGTGAGACAGTGAGACAGTGAGACAGTGAGAGTGAGCGAGTGCGAGTGCGGCCGCAAGATACGCAACGCTAACCGCATGCCAAAGAGCGACGACAGGACGGAGTCGAACTTGAGAAGAGGGAGGAGGGAGGGAAGGTGGGAGGAAGACAAGGAGGAGAGGGGAGGTGGGATGGGGAGTGGGGAGAGGGGAGAGGGGAGAGGGGAGAGGGGAGGAGGGGAGGGGGGGGTGGGGGGTGAAAGAGTGACTAGGGCGTACACGGTAGAGGTGCAGACCGCTAGTGTCTTTTACTCACGCAGAGTCTTATCCTATATCTCTTGAGCCTTGAAGCAGTCAAGCATGGACACACTATATCGGCTGTTGGAGTGGAACCCTGTACAGGTAGGCTCTACTTTTCAGCAGGCACAAGATTCATGTCCACTCCTAGCTGATTGCGTATGTCGCATACTCTTTTTCTACTGCAAGGCTAAAACAGTCCAGCTAGCTCTGACAACTTAAAAGAAAACTACGGTGCCATGTACTTACCTAATCCAGTGTGTTTCACACTTCAGAGAAGGTAATCTCATAGCTACTAAATACAGTGAGGGAGCAATAGCTGACTCACCTCAAGTACAAAATCAAAGCGATAATGTACCTCGGCTGGAGACTGTACTTTTCGCAGGCGGAGATACCATGTACCGGCGCTCACTAGCTCTTTAGGGCCTGAGCTAAATCAAACTAAAAAGGGAAAGCGGCTTTTTCTCTACAGAGACCTATAAAAGAATCAAACGACACTCGCGTAACAAAGAACTAAAAATTCAAGACCGCACAAATTGCAATGAATTAAGATGCCTTGCAAAATGCAAGGAGCGTACGGTTCGAGGAACAATCTTCTCGTGACGTGGTCTCAACCGCTTTCATTCACAGACAAAATAAAACTGCATCAAAAGGACTCTCTTTCACATTCACATCAAAAACACAAGAAGGAGATACCGGCAAATGTATGTACAAAAAAATCTTGCACTACAATTGCAAATCATGAAATGACTTAATCATCAACCATGACTGGTTGTCCATTAGAGGTCACTTCATAAGAGCGGCTGTGATAGATATCATCAGTTATGCTAAACTGTCCATACCTATCTACATGCTAAAGCGTATAAACCTGGAATGCAGGAGTATCTTCTTTGATAAAAAGTTCCTCCTCATTGCAAACCAGAATTTATTAAAACTTCAGCCTGGCAACTTAAAGTCAAGCCTGGAAGCAAAGTATCAACTGTAACCAGAAGTATCTTCACTTCCTAGCCATCATTTAAATTTCAGCCTTCGCTCAGGAATTATGCCGCTGCAAACGATGAAGTTGCTTGATCAGAAGTTGGCGGCCTTCCTTTCCTTTTATTCTGCTTCTGTCTCTCCTTCCTCCGCAAGTTCGCCTCATGAAGAGTTGGTCCCATGCGATACTGTCTTCTGTCTCCAGATGAAAAGGAAGCTGGTCTGAGTGAAATAAACATTGGACCATGACTGTCCTCGTCAGTGGGCCTTGAGCACATAACCTCCGTGTCAATCATAGCAAAGTTCTCTGAAAAATTACAGATGAACTCCTTCGTGCTCACTGTGGAATTTTCATATTCCTCTTCACTCATTGAATGACCCCATTCAACAATGGTAGACAAACATGTATCGCCAAGCTGTGATCCTTGGTATTCTTCTTTTTCAACAGTAGAATATTCTTCCCAGAGTTTGTCAAAGAAATCTTCACACTTCTTGAGGACCTGTGAAGTTGAACTGTAAAAAGTTCTGGGAATAGGTGCTTTGATACCAGGATCTGCTTTTACACGGGCTTCTGAAAACCTGCGGATCCAATGCTGCATGGTGCTATAATAATAGTTAGCCATTGGCTGCCTTTTGTACCCAGACATTCTGTAGGCCAAACTATTTGCATCACCAGAAATGATGTCCACCTCATAGACAAAACACTCGTAAAGCATCAATGCTGTTTGTTCTCCTGTCAGTAGGTGGGCATCCACAGCACGGTGTGTATCAACATGATAATTACAGACTCTGATGGTATGCATGTTCGCTCGAGTAAGTGGAACACGCTTGTCCTCAGGACCATAGTCATCAAATTCAAAGTCTGCATCCTTGAAATCTTGACGAGGCCTTGTTTCTCCAAAACAAATCTCGTAGATAGCCCAAGTTACATCACGCTGTTCACAGTGACCAAGGTCTTGGTCATGTCCAGCAATGATCTTGACATATCCACCTGGTGCCAATCTAGCCATCACTGCAAGATTCTCCCAATCATTGAAGCAAACTGTCCAATTCTTTTGCTCAATAAATTCCTTGGCAGGAACAAGAAGATGAGCTTCCTGGAGAATCACGACATGTGCACGTAAAAAGAAGAGCATGTTGAAGAAAAGGTTGTTCTCAAATTGCTCATTCTGAAGTGACATGGCGCTCTGTTTGCGTGGCCTCATTGCACTATCAAGTCCTTGGAGAAACCTTGGTGTGGTGTACTTCTGACCACGAACCATGTTGCCATAGTTCCAGGATAAAAATGTCAAGGACTCTGAGCTGGCCAATAAGTTAGTTCCATATGGTTCTTCTATTCTTCCCTTGAGGAACCTTCTGCACAGCTCTTCATAGAAGGTGACAAAGTCCCAACTGGGTCCCTTGGGACCATATGATTCCAGTTCATTCTTGAGTTCCTTCTTCGTCTCCTCCAATTCTTCTCGAGCATGACCTGCCCTTTCAAGGGCCTTTGGATCGACCTGATACCTGCCATCCAAATAAATGACGCGATCATCATTGATAAAGAATCTCTTCAAATCATGCTCTGGTTCATGTTCATAACAATCAGGTGGAGGTACTGGACAGATATTACGAATGGATCGAACAAAATCATTCTCGTTGATCCTCGACTGATAATGAGGATGGGAAATCTCACCTTTTCTGAAACAAACATGATTCAGCAATCTTGCATGAGTTTCCCTGAAGCATAGTTGATAAAAGCCAATACCTGGATCTCCTGTAAGCTCTCCAAGCAACTTCAAAGGTGAAGTATGCAACTCATAGGTATTGTCAACTTTTGTTGTATCTTTTTCAACAACTACTTCAGATGGAAAAGATTCTTGGATTTCAGCCTCCAATTTCTTCTCTCCATCATCCTCTCTGACCTCTTTTATTTTCTCCACCGCCTCTTTCTTCTCTTCCATAGTTGCATCATCCTGAACTTCTTCATGAAAATGAGGATCAGGAATCTTATTCAGGCGGGTTTTCTTAGATTTCCGCTGACCTGAAGTATCATCAAGGTTAGCATCCATCTCACCTGATGGTAAGTACGATGCAGTCGAGTCCTCACCTATCTCTCTTGACAGAAAGTGTGGTGTTGACTCTTCCTTGGCTTCCTCCTGGTCCACTTCCATCTTTGGTTCCTCTGAAGGAAAAACACCTGCATTCTCATCAAATATTTCTTCTTCCTTTCCAGGTTCAACTGCAGGATCTTCTTCAGGAACTTCCTCTTCCATATTCTCATCTTCTAGAAGTGTTCTACTTCCAGTATAGACTTCACCAGCGATAGTGGAGACTCTTGTATAAGGAGGAACTTCTTCACCTGCTTCAAAAGCTTGTTCTGCAACATCCTTGGTGAGCAAGTCCTCTACAAGATTTTCTCCCTCGGTTCTTGGAAGAGGTCCTGAGGTCTCATAAAAATCTGTCCTCTCTGAACTGAAAGCTTCTGTCGCCTTCTCATTGTCCTTTTGATCCCTGAACAGGTGAGTAATCTTCACAGCTTCTCCCTGTAGCACCTGATCACCTCCTCTATACTTGTCGACAATGGAGCGCCATACTGGAACATCATCATCATCAAAATCAAGCTCCATATCATCTGCCAACAGGTATGAGATGTTTTGAGCTGCCTGTTGTTCTTCTTCATCACGTTCTTTGGCAAGCTCCTCATCCTTCTGGATCTTGAAGATACCCTTCAGGATGTCTTGTAGTACCTTTAAGTTCAGCTTCGATGATGGCTCATACGTCCCTGAACTTACAGGCTCAACTACAACACGAGAGCAAGAAATCGCCTCCAAAAACTTGGAATTGTATTGGCGTTCAAACTCTTCCTTCTTGATCATCTCATACAAGGGATCAGAAACTGCAACACGCGCCTGAACATATTCACGAAGTTGATAGCATGCATGTTGCACAAATCTACTGTTGGAGTTGTGAAGAAAACTCTCTAAATGATTCCTGTCACGGTCAATCAAATACCACACAATCCTTGCAGAAAAACGGAATTTCTTGAAGTTCATAGCAAAATGTGTATGATACTTCTCTGGATTCCTTTCTGCTTGTAAGGCGGCCTCTGAAGTCTTGTAGGCTGGGAGATTTGTGTCTGGATCCAAAATCATAAACTCTTCCCACAAGATCGAGTGGTCAAGAACCCACTTGGGAAGCACCTTGATGAAAAAGTCACAAGCAAGTTCTGACACAAGGTGCATGACACGACCAATCTCTTCCTCCTGCTTGAAGCGATAGTGCAATTTGGCAAATAAGGGATTGTTGAATGCTTCCTCCACTGTATTGCCAAAGTTATCCCACTGAGGTTCTGGAATACCAAAGTTCCAACCCAGCAATTTGGGATCTCTGCACATATCCAAGAAGCTTGAAAGCTCTACAGAAGCAATGCCATGGTCTGTCAGAATTTCAGCCCAGCGGCGTCCATTCTCCCAAGCACGGATGAAGAAGAACTGTTGGTATCCAGTTTGTGCCAACTCCATCCACTGAGAAATTCCGGGTTCAAAACTCGGTGCATACGTCTTGGGGTCTTCCTCTGTTCCATAAACACTTGGACGTAGCAACTTGTACCTTCTACAAAAATATTCTCTCTGGTGCCTTGTCAACCTGTCCCAATCCCTCACTAGAATCACGTCTTCTCCAGTGCTCTGGAGTACACGTGTTCCTATGCGATCATGGAGTGATACCATGCCAATGTCATATACCATCCATGGGTTGAGAACCAGGTTGTTGACATTCTGAATGAACCATGTCATCTCACGCTCAGCAACATGAGCAGAGTCATCTTCTTCATCTTGTTGAGGTTCTCCAGAAGTCCTGGCTGTTGAGCTCTTCGAAGTGATGTCCGTCCAAATGTGATCAAAACGAAGCACTTCCTCATCAGCCTTCACCAGTTTTGCCTGATCCTTGCTCAAAACTAATGGGTGAACCATAAACAAGGACCTTGAGGTAACACCATCTCCATCGACAATCAACTTTGGAGTACTATAGCCTAAGATACTCCAAGGATCACGATCATCAATTTCCTTAGGTGCAATCAAAGACCATCCTTGTAGATAGTGGCCTTCTGACATCACCTGACGTGACCTCAATCGTGACCGATTGTACTCACGTTCAGGATGATTCTCATATTGGACAAAACGGGCGATAGCACCTAAATCCAAATTGTCCAACCACAGAAGCATATGCCTCTTAACTTGTTTTGTCTCAGGCTCATCGGCATGAATCCTCCTGAGAACTTCTCTGGCATATGGTTTATCAATAGATAGTCTGGCGAACAAGCCTCGCACTCTCTCTTGTTGCACCTTCTCACTATTGATGAGCTCCATCATCTCCTCTGCGGACTTAGGATTTCTCAGCTCCTTAGCTGGCTCTGGAGCATCCCGTGGTTGTGGTTCATCCACACTAATGTCCAAGTATGTGGGCTCTACATCACAATGTGCAAGCACCTCCATTGTTGCTGAAATACAGAGGACGTCCAGCCCGAAGCCAAAGAATCACATTAAGCTTCACATACAAAGGCTGTCCATAATCTCTTGGAACCACTGTACCTGGACCTAAAGGAATGTAAAGTGAAGTTTGTGGATTGCTGTACATAAAATGAACATAATCTCTTCCTTCACCTCTGTTCCTTCTATTCCAACTTTGAGGGTCTCTCATCAAACCATACCTCTCAATGCTGGCCCAGTTCTCCCTTCTGGTAACATGAAAAACATGTCCCAAACATCTTGCCTCAATAGAAGTCAATCTATGGTTCAACTTCTCTGGACTGATGTTATTCATGAGTCCTGTATGCCCTTGGTTCACTCCCAAACGCATGGAGAAGGGCATATCATATTGATTGCCTGTGTTGTACCAAACATTCTTGTCCAAGCGAATCACCAAATGAAATCTTTGCTTCTCATCGCTATGCAATATAGCAAAGAAGGTATTAGGATAAATACGAAAAGGTGATGGCATTCGAGCAGTTCCCTCTGTGATCAGAGGCATAAGCTCTACCATTGCCCTACTGTCCATCAACCTGTCGAGAGAACGATCATGTCGTAGCATATAGTTGAGCCCCGTGGCTATCTTCCCATAATCGTTTTGCCTCCACGCGACTCTTGTTGCCACGAACTGCCTACTTCTCTCATATTCATCCTCTTCCTCTTGGGTGACATAGCCAAGAGCGTATCTGGCAATCTCTGCGAACCACCGTACTCGAAAATTGAACTTAGCATGGTTCTCAGGTGCCAAACACATTGCAAGAATGTCAGTTAAGATCAATTCATCCTGCTCTGAGTTCCTATGGAACTCAACTGGCGTACGTGGGCGTCTCAAACGGTTTGCCCAGTTCTGAGGTTGTCCCCAAGGAACCTTTTGTGTCCAGTTTCGAGCATACTCAAAGATGTTGACCATATTGGACGCTCCCTGACCGGTCATCTCTGTTGATACAAAGTACACCGGTCAGAGGCCAGTGTCCTAAGTTGTAGAAATGACAGGTAGTCAACGATGCAAGGCAATAGTCTTCGAAAGAAAAGTGCTGATCTTGCCAAGCTAATTTGAGCCGCAGGCACAAATTCATGAAAGAAATTCAAATTTCTCTCAAACAAAAACACATGCATTGAATTCTCTCCTCTCACTCTCAGTGCAACGAATCTCCAAGATAGAACACATCATGTGAAAAATCAACATGTGTGCATACTGTAGGAAGCCATCCACGCAAATATGCCTTGTGTTCAATAAGAGATCTAAAAGGTGGATGTGCATCAACTTCCTTTAAACAACCACAGCGTACTGCATCTATCAGAGCTTGTGGACTAGCAGACTTCTTAGTAAGACAGTCAGCAAGACACCACTGAGTGCGTATATGTGACAAGTCAGCGATTGCACCAGAGCATGCTTCCTTCCTAAGCATTTGGATCATATGAATAGTCTCTTGTTGCTCAGGAACATGAGTAGTACTAGCTGTAGTCACAAGCTTGTTAGCATCAGTGCGCATGTGAATGTCAGTAGAGTAGCCTGTAATGTCCTTGATCAAGCCTCTAAGCATTTGACAAGTGCCATAACACTTCATAAATGCATACAACTCGGCAACAGTGGTGGACAGGGTTGTTCTCTTGATCTTAGAAGATTCAAAGAAAATAAGTGAGCCTTTGGTGTTCTTCTGTTTCGCCTTCCTTTGCTCACCCATAAAAATAACCATAGCACGTTGAGAGGATTTGTCGCTGTTGTTCCTGAATGCGGCATCTGGCATAGCAATTAAACGTGGACTACCTTCAAGTGGCCAAAAACGTAACTCCATAGGGTCAGTCACGATTTGTTTGCACAGCTTGTTCAGGGCCTTGCAATCACCTATTGTAGGTCCTGCTGATGCTGATGCTGACCTTGAGAATTGGTAGCAAGCTTGGAATTGTGTTCTGGATTGTAACCAGTTTATGCTGCCAAGAAGTGATCTGAAGGCTGTGTGCATGTCCTTGTCACACTTGTCATCATCCTTCAAACCTTTTGGAATGATAATCTCAGTCAATTCTTGAGCACAAAGGGATTGCTCTACTGAGATGTACTCCTTCTTCTTGGTCTTCTCTTGCATCTTCCAAGCAACACGTTGTCCAGTGAACATCAGGTCATTAGTGACCTCATGTCCAATCTTAAACTGTGACTTCACAATATCCTTGAACTGTTTCAAAAAGATATCATTACCTGTCACAAAAAGATCATCAACATGTAAACAACACATACCAATGGGTGACCTATTCTTAGAATTACTGCCATGCACAGGGTCCATAAAATGCTCAAGCAACTCTTCCACTACTTCAGGTGTAAGCTGAGGCGTTTGTGTCACAGTATACGTATGTTCTGCAGGAAGAAAAAGACTGACAAGCGTTTCAGCTTCTTCCTCTAACGTCACTGCATTCTTCTCGTTTCTGATATCCTTGTTTGTCTCGAGAAGCCACCAAACACCCTTACGCTTAACTATTGAAGTCCGAAAACAAAAGCGCGAACGCGAATACGTAGGTTCGGGAGTGCGGAGAGCTTTAGCGCGATAAGCGACTTGAGCATGGCCATTTGCATATTGGTGCCAACCTGCCTTGTGCTCTACAGAGTCAAGGAAATTCTGGAGTTCCTGATCTACCACAGGAGTCCATTTTCCATCCTCTGCCTTAAGCAGGCTACGCGTCACCGTCTTCTCCGACCTATTTCCGTAACACACCGAAAACAGACGTTCTTCACAGAGAAAAGACCTACGAACTTCCTCCGCTGTGTCGTGGAATTCGTTTGGCGGCGCACCTGCTACGTAGAAGGATACCGGTTCCGGTTCGGCTGGCATCTCCTCTGATGAGTAGTTCACAGCCTTAGGAACCCTCAAACATCCGGAGTAGCAAACGTACGTGCACCGATCGGCTCGAGTCGGAACTAATCCGAGTGAGTGCAAAAACTTGTCGAGTCGATTCCACCAGCGACGAGGCGCATCACTCAATCCGTACACTGAACGGGTGCACAATCCGACAAGATACGGAGGCAATCCGATGTCGGTCGGAAGTTGAACGTGAATAACGCGTCGCTCGAGGTCGTAAAGTTCCCCCTGAAGAAAGGCAGTTTTCAAGTCGATGTGTAACAGGTCCCAAAAAGAAGAGGCTGCATGCTGACATGCTACGCGAAAACCATACCTGGTCGCGGTTGGCGAGTCCGTCTGGAGGTCCCATTTCTGGGCATCTTGGAAGCCTCGACAGACCCATCTGGCCTTAAACTTCTTAAAGTTACCATCTTTGTCAATCTTGATGGTCAGGACCCATCGACCGGTAACATAGTTATCGATCTTATGCTTTTTTCGGTCTCGATACTTCATCGCAGTAAAGTCTAAAAAGCTGCGAAACTCCTCTAGTTTGGCTTGCTTGATCTCCTTCGCATACTTCCGGAGCACTTCCGGAGTAATCACACTCTCTGCCTTTGGCGTCTTCTTAGCCATCGTCTTCGCAAGATACTGGCAGAACTGTGAAAAACCCTTCGGATCATACGAGTTAAAACTCGGAGGAGCTTGGTTCGGACCTAGGACACAAAAATCCATATCGTCAAAACTAACAAAAAGATTTTTCTCATCGTCCAGATCCTTGTCTGGATCCTTCTCAAAACCTTTCACATCTTCTTCATCAAAAATAGGTTCTGAATCTGTTTCATTTGTATCAATCGTCTCATTGTCATCGTCTTCGACTGTGCTCGGAGGCACGGGAATGTCGGCTGCTTGTGGCTGATTCGAACTTGATGCGGTCGGATTCTCCGAATGTCCAGCTCAGGAAAGAAACTTCTTGGCACTGACTTCGGAGGTGCCGGAATAGGTTCGTCATGTCCCGGTAACTGAACCTTAGAACGTTTTACCTGAAACTTCACCTTCGCCTTTGGCAAAGCATCAGTTGAGTCCACAGAAAGTTTCCGCATGTGCTTGCTGTGACGTTCACGATTCTCCGGAACATATGGTTCTGGCTCCGGCGTGTTCGAATCTGGCGACGGTACGAACGGATGAACGGGATCCGTATCACTCGGAAACCCTATCGGTGGTTGACCCGGATCATCTGGCGGACGGGATTCACTCGTAATCTCCGGCATTGCCTCTTCCGGATCGCTTGATGGATATCCGAGTTGCTCCAAAGGAACATCGGGATTTCCGAACTGATTCGGACCAGCTACGGAACCTGTCGGAGGTGGTCCCGGAGGTTGTCCACCCTGGTGATCATCAGGGTTGCCACCCGGTCCATCACCAGGCGGATTCATATCTTCATCATCTGGATCAAAATACTGCTGTTCCCCCGAGACGGGAATCGGCTCATAAGCCATATCATCATCCATCGGTGGTCCGTAGTCTGGAGGTTGATCCTTTGGATCCTCTAGAGCTACTTCATCAGGAGTCACAATGCGCTTCACGGCGCCTGTCGTCTCTGCTTCGTAAACTATCATACTCCAATGATCTACCAAAAACTGTTCATGATGAGGAGACAGTTGTGACACAAACATAAAGAAAACCTGATGGTATTTTCCTGGCTTCCACATAATCAACACTGCATCATCCTCAGAGTTGAATAGAGGATGCACTCTACCAAAGGTACCACGATAGACCTTACATCTTTCAAAATACATCTGTGGCAAGGTTCTTCGTCTAATCTCCTTCAGGCCTGGAATCAATGACACAATTCGAGAATCAGAGGATGTTGTCACATCAAACTCTGATCTCTGAGGTAGTGCATCTATCTGCCTCAAGGTTCTGATCAGTTCAGTAGTAGTGAACCTTTGTGGTAATATGTGTCGAAGTGGAACCGGAATTTCCGTCGTCTCTTCCGTTCTTACGGAATTCAACAAAATTGACTGATGAGCTTCTCTCTCTAACAAAAGAGCTGTTCCACACAAACTTCCAGAGTCATAGTTCTCCAGAAGATCTTCAATAAGGAAACTCTGACGCTTGTCGGAAGTCTCACTATAAGGAAGGAAACGATTCATCTCAACCAAGAATGAAAATGGAAACTTCTTCCAGTCAGGATCCTTGAAGTACTGGTTGCTTCTAGTGGCTTGCACTGTTTTAGCTTGAAATGAACAGTCACCAATACCTTTCCATCCTTGGCAGGATGCATAGGAATGGAAGACTGTCACGTAACTCATTCCCTTCGGACAATAGCAGAAACAATTCATATTCACATCAAAAGTAAAAACCGGACTCTTCAAAGACGAAATGAACTTCTGCAAAAACAAACAAAACTTGTTTCCTTTGGGAACAGTCACAAACACATGTTTCTTCCTTCTCAACTGCCATTCAATCACATTACAACATAGCAACCAAATAGAAGCTCTGTTCTGTTTGGGAGAAGGGTTGTTGATCACTATACAGTGGGGCTGCAATCTCTCAAGTTGCTGCCAAATAGCATCTTGACCCTTCCACGTGGAAAAGTTGTATCCTGCCTTGAAATCCATAGGCGATGCAACTTTAACACCATTCTTTGAAAGGAACCAAGATAATCCACTGATTCCATGAAGTAACTCAACAACATCAGGATGATCATCATTACAAAAGAAAAAGGACTGTTCTCCGAATTCGGCATCAACATACAATTCGTGATCTTCACGTAAGTTCTCCGGATTCTCATCGTCTAATGCCGGAATGGAAACATCATGCCACTCATCGTGATCACGTCTAACCTTTGACTGATTCACACGTACCACTGCCTTACCAGTGTTGGCTTGGACCATAGCTCCTTCTTGTCCAAGTACTGTGGCACGAACCCAACGTCCTTTATCCTTGAACTTTGATGAATCCTGAGTCCAAATAAAAACCTTCTCACCTTGGAAATATGGACCGTCACTTGGCATAGTCCTTCTTGCAAGATCTGCTCGAAGGTCCTGAGCTTGTCGTGCTTCTTGATGAGCTCTCAAAGCCACACGCTGTAGTTCCAAATTTGTACGATCTTGTGCGGCGGCATTAGCTGACAATTGCTCAGGGCTTGCGGTCTCAAGGTCAAAAAGATCTGGTGGACGTCTTCCAGTTGCTATCTCTATTGGTGAATATCCACTGAATATCCACTGATAGTCAACTGACAATTTCTTGCCCACACTACTTTCTTGACCACTTCTCTGACCGTAACACCACGAAAACGTGGGTCATCCAGGTCTACCTTCATAACATGCCACATACGTTTGAACAAACGTACAGCTGTCTCTGCTCGGTTTGGCCAAGGAGTTCTTGGCCCACAAGGACATTGTTGTATACCATGGAACCTGTAGTATTCAACAAAAGCATCGGTGAAAAAGGCTTCGTCTCCTACGATGGCCTTCGGAACACAGTTGTTCTCATCAGACCACTGCCTCAATGCTTGGATGGTGGTTTGATCTATGAGGTCTTTCTGTGCCGTAGCCCAGAGAAGATTTGTGGCACCATCAAGAACAAGTAAAATGATATACTTGTTCTTGTGAAGTTCAACCTCACAATGATCAGCAAAAACAACATCACCAAAACATGAAGCTCTAATACCGGAGGCTCTGGCTCGTGGCGGAGGTGCCACTGAAGTGTTACAAACACGGCAGTTCCTGACAACTGATTCATACTTCTCTAAAACAGAGTCAGGAAGCTTCAACATAGAAACACGTCTACGAAACTGAGTAGGACTCATATGGTAGTGCTTCACATGAAGCTTATAAAGCTCTACCTTGTCCTCCAGTCTCTGCAACATCTTCCTATATGCCGGTGTCATTGCAACAACTTCACTACCAGGTAATGGGATTGAAATCCGCCTAGGCTCAAGAGCGCCATCACCTGGTTCAAGTGGTTCATGTTTATCACTTGATTGTCCTTTTGATGCTTTAGGAATTTCTACAAGTTCACCTTCTGGCCTCTCAGGTGGTTCTGAGGGAGCATACTCCTCAAGATCATCACCCTTTAAATCATTCTGAGGCTCAGATGGTTTCGACTTGTGTCCTTTCCAAAATGGATCAAAACCCTTGGAAGTATACCGAAACTTTGGCGGCACGGGCTTTTCCGCGGCACTGGATGGTGCACCTTCCTTCTCTGACGAGAAGCCTGGTTCCCTGTCCTTTGCAATGGGAACCTTCTCTGAGGAGGAGCGCACCACTGCATCGGGATCACCAATGCCACGGTGCTCAATGCCAGCCTTCCTGATACTTAGATCTGGAATTTTGGCATCTGGCTTGAACTTAAAAATTGTTCTACCACGCCATTCATAGCCAATTTGTAGGTCCTTCCATTTTGCCTTGCGCCAATCATCTTGCTTCTTGATCTCTTCTCCTCCTTTCTTCTTCTTGATGATTGTCAATCGCAAGTCTTCCAGTAAGTCAGTGTCTACAGGACAGGACTTAGTTGCTGGAAAAAGAATCTTTCTATAATCCTTGTGGTGACGTATCAGTTCTCTCTTGTGAACATCTACTTCCCAGTAGTCAACCACAGGATATGCATGTTCAGCTACATCTTCATCACTATTGAGATCAACAGAAATATGACCATATTCATAGTGAGTGAAGTGCGAGTAAAAACTCTTCTCGCGCCGAGTCTGCAAATTCACGTCAGACAGATACCATGCAATATCTTGGAAGTCCAAGACAAGATGAGTACTGGCTGCAACCTTCAACTCCAAATATTTGATACCAAGAGGCACCGATGTCAGATAAGCATGTTGAGGTGTCAGCCTGAGTTCAAAGCCTAAGTTCCTCATCTGTGGCAAGCTCATAAGCAAAGGGACTTCTCCTTCTTCCACTATGTCGAACTCTGTATGGTGGATCGTCCATGCACGATCATACATGTAAATCACCAGTTTCTGAGAGCAAGTAGCCTTCTGGGAATTGGCAAAGTAAAACTTGCTCTTGGTAGCCTCAAAAGAGTACCATAATCCACAATCTGGGTGATTGTCGACATAGTTGCAAAAATGGTCGACTGCTCGCCTTGATCCCATAGCTCTAGTGCATCCAATGTCCAGGATTGCAATAGTCGGCGGGAAGCGATTCTCAGTCAAAAATGAAATGGCCTGCATCTCCTTCACTTCTTCCTCAGCGCTCATAAGCGCAAAGCCCTCAGGAGCCTTTGTGAGCACCTCCTTTGACAAAGAGTACCTCACAGGGGCACTCATGCCATTGAAGATCGTCTCACCATTGTTGACCGCGCAGTCAGCTTCATCTTGACATGAGGTCATCATGCCTGACAGCAAGTTCAGCTCACTGTCATGGACTTCAGCTGCTGCCGTCACACAATGTGCAAAGAAACCTTGTTGACCTCCTGATGCTTGTGAAGTTCTTGAAGGTGCAGGTAAAGAACGTGACTGTTGTTGATTTGCATAGTTTGCATCTTGTTTGCCATCTCCTTTATCTTTTCCTTTTCCTTTCTTGCCTTTTCTCTTGCCTTTTCCTTTTCCTTTGTGGGAAAACCATGCTTCTTCAAGCTGTTGCCAAAAGTCATTGGCATCATCATATTCTCCTTGAAGATAGTCATTCATATCTTCGGCAAGAATGGCATCATATGCTACTTGGTTTGACTCCCAAGTGTCCTCATAAGGATTCTCTTCAAAGTATTCATCTGGAAAAGTTGTCTGTTGCTCATCAGCAAAATGGCCTTTACCTCGTCTCTTTCCTTTTCCTTTTCCACGAGGTCTGAAGAATCTGCGGCCTGATCTTCCTTTACCTTTTCCTTTTCTTCTTCCTTTTCCTTTGCCTTTTCTGGCTCTTCTTCCTTGGAATCTCCTTTGGAACCACGAGAAGTTTTGATCATCATATACCCAAAAGACATCGTCCAGGGCATCTAAAAATCCTTCTGTTCCATCTTCTTCATCTTCGGCCCAATAGCCAAATGTACCATCGAGTTCTCCTTCGTCTAGTACGAGAAATGATCTTCTACCTCCAGCACCTGTTGGCTGCATCAAAGGATTGTCTACTGAAGTCCTTGTCGTGCAGAACATCTCGATGAACACTGTCCTCAACTCTGTTGTAGTATACTGCTGCAGGACCCTGCCACGATGAGTCATCAAAGAAGTCAAAGTGTTTCGCTGGTCCTGAGACAAATCTGCAAGTGACAGCATGAGTAAGGCAATGAGATTTTCTCCTAGAGGAAATTCGTTCTGATGAAAAGTTCTCATATTGCCATTGATGGTCTGCATGATTTCCTGAATCCTTTCTGCCGTTGGTGCTGCTCCAGTCAACGCTGCATCTGCCTGCATCTGAGCTAGGACTTGTGGATGTGCTTGAGTGACTGGTTCTAACATGTCCATCCAACTGCTCATAAGCCTTTGGAGTAAAATCTGGAATCTTGTCATCCATTTCATCATGTCAGCTGATCCTCGATTGAAGCGCACGAATTGCATGAACCTATACAGGAATACATTGGTTGATCCTTTCACGAAATATGGTCGTAGTACTCGTTTGAAATATTCTACGCCGGCTCCTGGTGGATCATTTGCCTTCAATGCATCTCTGTCTAAAACACGCTTGTATACAGCTGCTTCTCCTTCTAATCTGTTTCTCAATGCTGGTCCTCTCTTCTCATCTTCCAGCTCGGTGATATCACACCAATCGTCTATGGCATCCTCATAGGAAAACCATGAAGTCTTTCCATCATAAGATGGGGGCACCTTTGTAGTGACCTGTGTTGTCATTGCTATTGCTGCTGGTTCTCTTCTCACATGCCTATTCACGTAGGCTGCTGGCTCATAAGCCACATCCGCATCAGGCTCTTCCCAGTCGTC
>CAXAMN010025951.1:437066-472383 GCA_963970005.1 Durusdinium trenchii
GGGGTGGGGGGGGGGTCTTCGACCTGAAAAATCAGGGGTTAGGATTTGCACCCGGTCGAAAGAAACCTTGCTATCGCAAGAGTAACTCCAGCTAGCTTCGCTAGCTTTCGTGACAAGTCTTGGAATGTGCTTGCATGGAGTGCATTTTGAAGCACAAAACTGCTGACTGCTGTCTGGTCCTCCTTGATGGTCTTCATCAGGCTAGTGGGAAAGCGGCAACACACCTGCAAGCCGGAGATCTGATTGCTTGAAAGGATGCTGTATAGAATGAATACTGTGGGGATTTGAATGTTCATTTCTGGAGTGGTCAGAGAACACCAAAGGAACACGATCTGCTCCACACCTGTGCAAGAAGCGCCACACATTCACCCCTTCAGCTTCTTGAACGCCGTCACCGTGCCGTACCGAGCGCCCCGCCCCGCTCACCTGGATGGTCTCGGTCGGCCTCACACGAAAGGGCGCCCGAGCGCCCAGCAGCAGCACGGGACTCTCGTCCGAGCGATAGGACACGACCTCGGTCGGTCCGAGCGAAACCGGTCGGAGCCGCGCGGGAGGGCAGAGAGGCGGGGCACCAGTGCGGAGCCGGGTTCGGAGCCGGTGGGGAACGCGTCCGGCCTTGGGACAGGTGAGGAACCGGAGCTTTTGGAGTGACACGTTTACGATTTCTGGAGCGTGAGCGTCCATCAAGTTCGGAGTGGGAGGCCAAAGAGGTTTCAAGATGTTTCAAGAAGAAATAGAGGGATATGATCTCAGACGAGGTGTTTCAAAAAATGTGTATATATACATATATATATACAGGACCTTCTGACTGGAAGGTCTGAGATATGAAACGGCGAGCTGGAAAAAAGCACCAGAAACACCACTGGGAGTAGGGCATCAGACCGACCAGAGATAGTCCAAATACATTCCTCTTAAACTATAGAGGTGATGAAGAATGGCACGAACCATCTCATGAATCCTCCAATGTTCTCCAAGAACCATCCAAATTGACCAGCTCAGCTCAGTGGCCCCCGAGCAAAACACTCTAAGAATCCAGCCTCGCTCACCTGGCGCTCACCCCAGCCCCCCACCCAACCGTGCCTCGCCCACTGTATCGCTCTCGTGCGTCTCGTGCGCGACCGTTCGGGGCGTTCTCGAGGTATCCACGATGAGTGCATCCAGCTCAGGGTAGCGCTTCTGGTGCACCAGGAAGGGTAAACCATCGAAGACAATCAGCTTGTGGCTGTCCACACCTGCCCGTTTTCTGTATCTATCTACAGTGAGGTCGTAAGATGGCAGATTTCAACAAACGTGAATCAATCTCAGAGTGCTCCAGGGTGTTTGGGCCATCCAGTCATCCAAGTCTTAAATCTGTTAAAATCTTGTTTATAGTCTTTCAGTCTTTGAGAGTGTGGCTCAACAGCTGTCCTCAGTCTGCTCGGAAATAGAACAAGACCATAATCCGGTGCGCTCAAGGAATGCGAAGCGTCATCAACGTCGGATGTCAGGTCCTTTTAGGTTATTCTCATGCAACCACCCACAAATCAGGTGTCTTTTTTAATTAGGCATCAACGTCGCACATGATCTGCCTCCAGATGCGAGAAAGCAACATGTCCAGCAGACCATGTTCCATTTGAAGATGCAAACTCGCAGTTATTTTTTTTAATATTCATGAATAGTCGACTCCTTATATGCCAAACATCGCGTTGTTGAAAAGAACGTATATTCAGATATATATTCAGATATAGGTCGACGACTATAAGTTCTGTGGGTCATCTGGTGGTAGGTCATGCTCGTCATCAGACCACAGTGACCAGAGATTCTGATGTCCGCTACACCGACGTCAGTTCCGCTATCGACCGATCCACCTGCCTATCACTGACTCATCTGTTTCAGCATACCTCGTCTTCGGATGACGTTCGTGTCCGGCACGCTTTTTTTTTTGTCCGGCACAAGAACGTCCAGCACATAAGGTCATAACATAGGTAGCCATGAAGACCATTTAAGAATATTTAAGACCTGACCATGAAGCAAATCCTGAAGCACCTTCACTCCTTGGGCCTTTTTCACTCCTGGGGTGTCGCAGCTGTTTGGTTGAAGAACGGAATCGCAGCTGTTTGCAACTTGAAAAGAAACGCTTCCTTTTTTTGCCACCAGCAGCCACCAGCAAATTCTTGCACTGTCTCATGTCACTACAAATCCAGTTGCAATCAAGGAAAGTCATGTCAAGGACTCAACAAAATCATCCAACGACACAGCGGCTTGGTCCTGAGCAACCTGAAGCTCAAGACGCGCAATGTGGCGCTCCAAAATGCTCCAAATCAACAACCCTCAATCCCTGAAACAATCATGGAAGTGGAACATGGCGACTGGGAAGGCGACTTTCTTTTACAAGCAGGGAGTTGTCCACTTCCATGTTTGTTGGAGGGAGGGTAATCTCTCAGCCATTTTGAAAAAAAATACTTTACAAATAGTGGTTGCTGTATGTTGTTTTGGGCAACTGTGACCGTGCTCATGGAGTCTCTGTTGAGTTCTTGTATCCATGTATGTATAGAGTACGTATGTTTTTTGTATATAGAAATAATCTATATTGATACTAATACTAATATATTTAT
Organism: Durusdinium trenchii; assembly: GCA_963970005.1. Taxonomy (NCBI): domain Eukaryota; class Dinophyceae; order Suessiales; family Symbiodiniaceae; genus Durusdinium; species Durusdinium trenchii. The sequence goes on from CAXAMN010025951.1 coordinate 439,661, forward strand.
AGGTACAGTCAGTATATATCCCTCGGGCCCAAATACATTGACATCATGGCTGCCAACCTTCGACTTTCGGGCCCAAACGAACTGCTTCTCTTCCGGTGGATGGACGGCTTGTGCAAGCATAAGCCGGTCCGTGGAGTCCCTGTCAAAACCAGCAGACTTGACTAACTCGTCTTGATCCCATTCGAATGATCTACAGTGACCACATGACATGTGACCACTGTAGAAATGGTGTGGCGCAAGCGCCCCGAGAAAAAATAGGTGATGTTGTATTATTAGGAACCTTTGAGTTGTTTGATCCCACTGGGAACACTGGGGAACCCTGGCAATCACTGGCGACTCCTCTTTGCAGGTCTAGAGACATCTTGAGGGAAAACTGAGGTGTTCGACCGTGCAACTCGACCCCTCCCCACCCCTGCCTCCAGCTTTCATGCTTGTTATCAGCCCAAGTCACTCTGCCAAAACCTCCAAAGTATCACGTGCCACACTCGCCCGCGCCAGCCGCTGCGTGGGCCGCGGCCACTGCGATGGGCGGCCGTTTTTGTGTGCGCCGCTTCGCTGTGCGGGCGGAGCGACTTGGGCGCAGAGCTGAGCGAAGCAGGGCAAAGCCAGGCGCAAAGCACCTCGAGACAGGAAGGCCTCCAACCTAATGGCGATGGCCTTCACTCTATCATCCTTTCTATTTCCAATCTCGATCAACCATTGGAAAAGGGATGAATTCGAGTGGCGGCCTGTATAGGCCCAGAATTCATCGCATTCGCCGTGGTTGTACAATTTGCATGGTCATTTCACTGGGGAAAAACCAGAAGCTTACTCGGGGTGATCAAGTCATCCCTTCTAGCGCATGTCATAGAAATGGGCACCTTGTGTTCATCATGGAAGGATTGGTGTGGCAGGTTGGAAGATGCTGGAAGACAACTGTCCGAAGAACAAACAGGCACTTGTCCACTTCCTTGTTTGTTGGATGACATGATATGACATGTAGACCAGGAAAAACTGCTGCTGAATGGCAAGGCTCCACCCGGCAGGGTTGGAAAAGGCTGGATTCTGCAACAGTTCGTGCTGCCACTCTCACCAACAAGAATAGAGGATGTTTCGACAGAAACACAGGAAGTCACCCAATGCCAAACTTTTGTTGCCGCATTTTGATGCTCAAATTGTTGGGTGTACAATAACAAACGACAGAAGAGCTGCTGCAGGGTACACGGACTCCGCTGCGTGCCGCTTTTGTGATGGTGCTAAGGAATCCCTCGTGCACATCGTGAATGAATGTGCTCACGCTCCAAGCTACATTAAGGAACTTCCCAAGCATGATCCGGGCCCCAACTTTCCAGGCCTGGGTATAGTTGAGCATCCAGCTGCGGTGGTCAACCATCGCTTACGTTTGTCTTCCAAGCCCAGCTTGTCCGGTGCTGACTTTGATGGTGTTTGCCTCCAATTACATGGTGGACAGACGGTTCAGCTGTCTTCCATCCAGGAGTCATTTTGGCTAACAACTGCAGCTTTTGCTATCTTTAACCAAGAAGAGCAATGTGTGGCAGCGGGTCCGGTATGTCACCCGGCACTCTCTGCATATGCTGCTGAATTGATTGCATTTATGACTGCGCTGACCATTGCACCGAGACGCCTTCAGGTTGTGACGGATTGCAAAACAATTGTCAATATTATGTTTGCGGAGCTAATGTCCACAAGAATTGTTCCCATGCATTGGAGCCATAGGCAGTGGTGGCTTTGCATTTTGGAGGCAGTACAATCTCACACCCGTGTTTGTGAAAATCCGTTCCAGGTTCTTTGGATGCCGGCGCATTTGAGTGATCACGTTCCATGGCCTGAGTTGACACCAGCTGCTGCATCTCACATTGGATGGCCTTGCCAATACTTACGCTGCGACAGACTCGCTGATGAAAAGGCCAAGCACATTGCCAACCAAAACGCCCCTGTTCATCCCCAAGTTTGGTCCCAAGCGCAGCAGGCGGCACTAGTGAGGCAAACTGCACTTGTTGAGATCAACAGGTTGATTGGCTTTGACGGTGTCGTAAAGCAGTGTTTTGGCACTAAAGAAGATGCTGAACCCTGTCCCGGTTGACGACGTATTTTCGCTTTCCGGATTGGAACTGGGAACCTGCCTTGACCCAATTCAATTGGAAACCGTGTATGCACACGAAGCTTCGTTGACTGCCCCTGCGAAAGTTTGTACAGGTGAGGACGGCCGCATTTTCTGTGACTTCCTTCTATCACTGCAATGGCATATTCACCGAGAGGTTTCCATTGCCTATGTTGAATTGTGCCATCTGTTTGCGTATCGGAAATACACTCTTTCTTGCGTTGAACCCAAAACCACTTTTGGCCAACTTGTACGTGTGCTGAAGCGATGGTGCGACATCATTTTCTCTGTTGATTCGCAAACACTATTGCCGGGTGTCCACAGCAGAGACGACAGCCACCCGTGCGGGTGGGCACTACCGAGAGGGGTGATTTGGGGCGCTCGCCCTTTCTTTTCCAAAGAAGAGCTGCGAGCTTTCGCCTTGAAGTTGTTGGACGGGGGTGCGCGAACCCTCAAATCGTGGGATTTTTATCTGGATTGCTACTGTGGAAATTAGGTGCATTATGTTCTTTGTGACATAGGAGACTTTTCCTCACTATATATCCGTCCTGAGTGTCGATAGTGATGCCGTTTCGAGATATGGCTGGAGAGGTGTATAGAGGGCAAAACGGAGGGGTCCCTGTGCATGTGGTCAGTCGACAGGTTGGGACAGGTGGAAAGGTCAGGACGAAGCTCCTAAGGTTAGTGATGCCGCGAGTGTCACTGCGTTCGACTGAAGACATGCCTTATCAACACTATATGTGGCGCAGCATCCGCAGCACCAACAAACATCCGTCTACTTCGCTCCATTTTGGTTCCAAACAGTCCCATTTTGGCTCCCGTTTCTCTCCGTCTTCTCCCTTTTCTCTCCCAAACCCCATCGTCACGGCTGCCAAACCTGTCGACAAGTGGCGGGTGGCTCGCGAGGCGGAGGGATGCCCGTCTAAGGCCGACAGCAACAAGACGTCCAAGGCCTTCTGGCTGACCTGGGACCCGCCAGGTGAGGCTCGTTCCGCCGCTTTTACTGTCATCATCGGTGCGTAGGGAGAATAACTAGGACAACGACGTGTTCTTCCCCAGAGACAACATCACCAAGCGACTTACCACGAGGTATTCCAACGATTTGCTTGTACATTGAGGTAGTGGAACCTTCAAGAAGGGGAAGCGCCACCAGAGACCGAACGAAGCCCCTTGGCCGTGAGGCTTCAAACGACGTGGTTCTGGAACAGGTTTGGGTTCAAACACGGGACCAAGCCTCGACCTCCCAGTGATGACTCACTTCAGTGATGACCAGCTGTTTGGATGGAATCGCCTTGCCACCATCTTAGAGCTGGTGAACTGTTCCAGAAAATCCACCAACCCAAAGCAGGATTTGACACCAACCAAACCAAGTCAAACCAATTGTGGAGCCAGGTCTCCACCCGTTGATCACGGCGTTTGCTGGGCGTCAGTGCAACATCTGAATTTTTGCGAACTTGGCACAGCACAGATCATTGGTTTGGGGAAATCGACGCAACCCATTTACTAGGAACCATGTTTACTACTAGGGGCTCCTGGCATCGCTACGAACGGAGCAAGGACGCTACTAGGGGCTCCTGACCTTACTACTAGGAGCAAGAAGCTACTAGTAACAAAACTGACAGCATGATAGGTTGTGATAGGTTGCGGTGCCTGTCGAACATCTGAAGCATGTGTCGACGTAGAGAAAACATGAGAAAACAGAAAAAAAAAAACGTGCCGGTGTGTTTCTTCATTCTGGAAAGTCGATGAAGAAGCTCTTCACATGTTACCATATGTCCTGGGCTAGAAGTTTTGGAGTCGAGGTCCTGGATTAGAGGATGAGAGGGAAAAAACACGTGCACACGGTGTCTGTTCTGGATCGAACATCCCACTGGCGGCTCAAAAGCAGTCCCCAAATCATGGTACCTTCACATCTGCCAGTGTAAGAATTCAGAACACTCTCAGGAACTTCATTTTTGTTGATAGCCATGGAACCACTGACGCGTCACGCTTGAGACGTGTCTGTCTTTGGGTAGAAACCTTCGGCACCCAGCGTGGTTTGGTCCAAATCCGACTTTTTGCGGGCCACCAAAGCCACTGCCACTGACGTTGGGGTTTTGACTGCGACCCTCCCACCCGTTAAAGCTCCCTCGCACCAAGGCACCTTTGGTGGAGCACCAGTGGTCACTGAAGCCTGAGAGGCGACACTTAGGAGCTTCGAGTGCATTGACCAAAAGATCCAACGAATATGCAGCAATTGAATGTATAGTATAATTTTGTATATAGTCAAACGTCTCAAAAACTCACAGAATCTCAGAAACATCACAAAAAACATCAACAAACAATCCATTTGCAACTCCAAAATAGCCGCCTAAATGTTCCATTTTCATTTGATGTTCATTTTCTTGAAACCTACTAGTAGTTTCTTGTTAGTACTGGTACTAGTAGCTTGCTGCTACTAGCGATGCCCTTTGTTAAAAGTAGCTTCTTGTTACATATCACCGAAATTTCAGCCCCCAAAAATCCACCGGTCAACTTTGCCTGGATGGGCACCTCCCAGATCGACGGCGCCGGCTCCGCGCGCGTGGCGCAGTCCGCCAGGAGCCTCGTTCGGCGCCCCATGTGAAGACACACATGTATAGTATCTGCATGTATGAAAATGATTCGTGTGTGTGCGCGTTTTTGGTTGATCCATCTTGCGTTCGTTGCAAGTTTAAAAGTATTTCTCTGAGCAGAAGGAACATCCTGTAACTTTCCCTAGTGACGACATGTGCGAGGTGTGGAGTACAACAAGGGATCTTTTCTGAAACTTTTTTGTTATTTTTTCAGAAACGCCTCGTCATCTGAAGTGGGGGGTAGAAGCACTTCCTCCGCATCAAGATGGGAAGCGTCCTGCCTCTTGCTTTTGGACAGATTTGAAACCACCTAGCCACCATTGGGTCGGTGCACACGGCGCCAGGACCAAAGGGTCGAACGGTGGTGGCCGAGCCGAGCCGAACAATGCTTGGTTGGTGGCTCTGACATGGCCTGAAGATGTCTGAAATTGTTGAACAAGTTGAACGACCATCTCAGCAAGATGGGTCTGGCGGATGGCGAGGACAAAAAAATCACCGAGGGAAGTCAGTTCAAACTTTTGTGGAGTCATCGGGTCGCGCGAATAAATGACCTGCTGTAGATTGACTGTGAACATGTCCGGCAAGTTGGATGATTGAGTGAGTCAACTTGAACCTCATGCCGCATGCCAGTCAATAATCAGCAATGGCAACGAACGATCAACTGTTCGTTTTCCACCACTTGTAGCCTACACGTTGGTTGAGATGAATTGGGTGTACTCAGGTTGGCTCAGATAGGAAGGTGAATCTCCTATCATTTGCCTAATGTCGGAGACCATTTAATCCTGCAGCAACCTGCGACATGCAATCACCGCCTATTTATGTTAATTTAGACTGGGAGGGTGCTGGTGTTTGAAAACAAGTAAGGGCAAGGGAATATAAAGTCCAGTTGTTTTGTCCATTCGCGCCCCCTCTTATCCACCCCACTGCACCACCACATGCCCAGTCACCACTGGCCACAAGGAGCCTTCGGTGAGGACGACGCGTGATGCTCGTAGAGCCAGCGACTGGTGTCATCCTCCACCTGAAGCCGCCGGAGCACTGCTGGTTGTATGAACGGTCAACGGATCTATACAGATTTGAATATATATTTGGTATATTTGACTGGTCAATTGTGATGAGGTTTGGTCTGGTTTGGGGATCACTGCTTGTTGCACCCTGACTGTCAGCTAGCTCACAGAATTCCAGCCACACATGACCAGGACCATCGGCTATTCTGGATCTTTGACTTGAGCCAAACCCGATGACTTTGCTCTCACGGACTGCTTTGCGCAGTGGATGTTAACACCGGCTCTTTGGTTCATAACGAATCTCGCTGCACAGGAAAAACAGTGACATGATCAATCCGCCGGACCCGGTCTGGGACGATGAACACGTGAGCATGAGCGGAGCGGGGCCGGCGTGTTCCTGAGAGGGACTCCGGTAAGCGCTGGGCGATGTCGGCCTGCCGTTACATGCCAACACATTGACAATTGTGTATATAACTAATGACATTCTTAGTTCCTCGCTGGCTGACCATCGAGATTTTGTGTCCGGGACGGGATTTGGCCTGGGTTTCGACCCCCTTTGGAATTCAAGCGTGGGGGCCATTCTGTGGTGCGGCCGCGTGCCCCAAAGAAGACCAAACATGGTTGGCTGGGGTGCATTCTGAACCGGTGGTGTTCTTCGGTGTGTCGCGAGTTCGGCTAAGTCCGATAATGACGAGTGTGTCCGGTGCGACGAGTGTGCCAGTCCCATGGAATGTCGTGTCTGGGAGATGGTTTTGAGGTTTGTGTGTGTGTCTGTTTGTCTGTCTCTAAGAGGCTCTATTTGGTGTGTCTTGCCTCCATCTTCGCGTCTGCTGATGCTGGCTCTACCCTTTGCGACCATTTCAAAGCATGTCGACTCAAACCCCCCCAGCAGGTGAGAGCTCGGAATCCTCGGGCCCTTTCCCAACGATAGCAGCTATCGGGCATCACAAGAAGCTACTAGTTCTTCACAAGAAGAAACTATACCAGGGCCCTCCAAGGGGTGTCCAATAATGGACTACCCCACGCTACCTATAGGCTTCCATTGGGCACCCCTTTGTGACTCCTGGTATATATCATTTCTCAGGAGTCCGGACTGCGATGATTGTGCGGTGCCGACCCCCGGAACACGTGGCGGTCTGGTAGCCCAAAAGGTCTGAATTTTCAGCATGCGCCAGCCCCCGTTCACCAACAGCCGCCCAGATACATTGATCTTCCATCCATCTTGGAAGTAGATGATCGACTCACCATTCTCTTGCTGATACTTCGGCATCTCGTTGTACCTCATGCGCAAAACTGGCGCCTTGCTCACATGCGGGCAGGAATGGAGGTGATACCCGTGGATCTTGTCAAGACCAGCAGGACAAGTGACCCTGACAAGTTGACTTCTCACTTTCATCTTGTTGGAGGGCGTCCACCCTCCTGCACGCGTAGACTTCCGGAGATTGGGGTTAGACTCGGGTCTCTTGTTGGTCGGGGAAGCGTATGGCGACCTAAGCCATGGGGTGCAGGGCATCCTTTTAAGGAATTCTCACATGAAAAGAACCTCTTAGACTGCTGGACTGGCTCACCAGTCAGAGCATTTTCCAAAGCCAAGAATCACCTGTGGTGAAACCACCTCTGGTTATGAGTGCCACTCAGAATCTCAACCTCTTATCCCTTGCCCCGAATACTATGAACCCGCATGGAGACGTCGGTCACTTCCAGGGTCTCCAGGTTCAAAAAAACTCGCTGCTCAGATCTGCATTGGTGGCATGTCTTGTGACCCCAAAAGCGAGGACATGTGAACATCTTGGCATCCAAAAAAACGAGTTCCCACCACACCTGTTGGAGGTCTCTAGTCATCCTAAAGGGTCATGGTATAACATTTGGCCCTTGCAAACGCCTCAACGAGTCGGTCCTATCCCAGGGCCACATCAAGGCACAAGGCATCCAAGGCCAAGGCACACGCCCACTTGCTGAAACTGTCCATTTACAGTGACGCCAATTCCGCCAGCCCAAGCAACTTCCATCTTGGGCTTTTGAACCACCTCATCTGCGAGTCGAGCAAAACAAACCCTCCACAAGAAATCCCGAGAGAAATCAGTCTCTCCCACATCCACATCCACTCTAAACTGCCCCATGGTGGCCTTAGATCGCTTGGCCCCCCAAAAAAATCGCCGGGTTTCTTCTCCAACTCTCGCTCCGTCAGGTCCGTCAGGTCCATTACATGCAAGAATGAATCAAAGGAAGTAGAAGAGACGATCTCATCTATTTCACTCCCAGACACGACGGTCCATGGGACTGCCATGTATGCTGCCCCATTGACTAATAAAACACCTCCCCGCCAAACCTCGGCATATGGATTGTCTGGGACTAGTTCGAAAAGGATTCTTCGCTACACTGAAATTTGCTGCCCAGGTCACAAGGAGGTTGTACTTCCCATCTGCGCCAACCCGCCCAAGGCTCTCCTGGCATGCTTGAGGCTAGATTTGCGCTGTTGCAGGACGGGAGCCTGCTTTCTGTCCCAAACTCCCTTGAAGAAAAAAAACAAGTGAAGAAACTGTGATATGCAGCCGTGCCAACTGCATTGTTGTATTCTGGTGTGAGATGACGCAAAATGGCGCTCCCACCTCTTTTTGGAGAATCTTTCTCCCCAAAACCCTCACAACCCAGAGTTGAGACCCTCTTTGACTCGTTGATCACTGATGTCTTTGGACCCAGCCCTTTAGGGTGTCAGGGCCATGGCAGCCACACCAGTCTGTCCAGGACTCGCCATTCCAAAAACCAACTGAAAAGGAACACCTTCGCCGTTCGTGCCTTAGTTCGAGGGTGGGGGATTCGACCCTTGCCGTTCGAATCTGACATGGTCAACCTACCAGGGCAAAGGCTTTTGAGGGGGGGCTCTGGGTTTCTCAAAACCCACCATGTTTGTTCCAACATGTTCCAACTCATCACAGATCCCACTCACTCACTCACTCACTCACTCTCTCTCTCTCTCTTTCTTTCTCTCTCTCTCCCCCTCCATCCCGGTCTCCTCTCCATTCTCGTAGCAGACTTTGAGGAAGCCCAACTGCTCTGAAACCTCGGTGAGGCCGAAGCCCTTCTCCGGCTCCTGCCACCCGTTGGGCCGGTGCACACCGTCGGTGGGAGCTTCGGCCCACTGATCCGCAGTGATCCGCAGTGATTCTGAAGAAATTAGAGACGAATCCGGATGTGACCAACGGTTATTTTTTCAGATTCTTCAGAGGCTGCTCAGTCAAAAGAAAACAGCGTTTCATGGGCTTCCCCACGACTTCTTTGGGGTCTCCCCCCCCGGCGACGTTCGGCGAAGGTCGGAAGGCGCTGTCCAGTCGTCGACGTCGACGTCCGCAGATGTGGGCGTTTTCTCGGTGAAAGGCGCCGTGGAAGAGACGTGTGGCGACGCCACTGGTGACACACGAAAACGCCACTAAAACCAACCCATTCCTCGTTTTCGACACATGAACAGGTGAACAGTTAACATATTACAACCCATATATTACCAGTCATGCAGTCATGTCCATCTCCAAAAACCACCAAAAACCCATGTCCACCCTTGAAAAAAGATACCATGTCCCAAAGCTGGACCCCACCACAAAATCTTCCCTGCAAGTATTCTGTTCATTTTCGCTGGCCAACCAGGCCAAGGCGTCTGAACACATCGAGAATCAATTCCTTCGCATGATTTCACAATATGGCTGGGCATGGCACTGGGGATCATGGATTTTGCCCACTCATGAACAGACTAGACTACGTGACATGGTCAACCTACAAGGGTTTGGGGTGACTCACATGCCAAACCCTTCACTTTCATATCCTTCACGCCCTCATATCATCGACCACTTCGCTGCACGCTTCGCGGGTCGAGGCAAATCACCCTGCCGTCCTCGAGGTGTTTGACTTTGACTCCCACCTCTGGCCACTTCAACAGCTGCCCAGTGAGCCGCAAGGCGGTCTGGGCGTTAGAGGTGAAGAAAAGGTCCAGTAAGTCCACTGAAAATTGAGGTAGGTCCACATCACTCCACTTTGTCAAGTAGGTGTTTCACTAGTGGACTGCCCCAATTCCTGAGTGGACCACTGGGTGGACCGGACCACCCGTCTCTACAACCCCGCTGTCCCGCTGTCCGTGCAAAAAGCACATCGTTTTTTGGGGGGGCACCACTATGTCTGGCGACTTCGCCTGGAGAGGCTTCGACTTCGAAGTCAAATGATGTCGACTTCGCCACGGTGAGAGGAAAGCGACCAAACCCGAGCCTGTTCTTCAGGTGAGAGGATGGCTGTGGGGTCTTTGACCAGCGTAAACCCTAGGACCCTGGTAGGTTGACCTTGGTAGTCGATTCTGTTCATTTTCTTGGTGATATCTGGGTATGAAGCTTCTTCCAAATTCTCATCTTCAGGTCGTCCGTTCGTCTTCACGTCTAAAAACGTGCCCATCAAGCGGATCCACTGGGTCTCCAAAAAGTGTCGAGCGACACGACCCGATGGGGAACATGCTATAACACGTGCTCATAGAATAGAAGTACGCCAAACGTCGAGGGTCACTTGGGAAAAAAGAACGGCGTGCCCAAAGTACCAAGAAGGATAAGCAATGACAAACTCAAAGGTATGAGCTATGAATGGAGTCCCTCCTATTTTGAGACATATCAACTTGATTCAACTTATTGATCTTTAGGACGGCATGACACGCCTGTGACGGGCTCCTCGGGACCTTCTTGAAGCTCAGCTCTTGGTGCTTCTGGGGCCCTGGAGCAACGAGTTTCAGCATGTCCAGTGGCCCACTCCCACACGTTGCCACATCATGTCACATCCAGTAGTTGTAGTGCCTCTGTAGGGGGTGTGTTTCCAAATCTAATAGCATCTTGCTACTAGTAGCGATGCCAGGAGCTACTAGTAGCTTCTTGTTACTACTAGCGGGGCCAGGAGCTACTAGTAGCATCTTGCTACTATGATCGTTTTGGAGCAGGGTGGTGCGCCTTTCTGTGAAACCGCAGCTTCATTAAGTCATCCCGATATGCACCTGTTGCGCAGCTGATCTGCCTGGGACCATCCACTCAGATCCACTCCCAGACGAAGCTTTCCCCCCCAAGCAGGTCCCAGGTGGGCGAGGGCCGGCGGACTTGCGCCACGGACTTGCGCCTGCCAGAAGATCGCCGGGCGCCTGCTTCGGCTGCATCATGACAGCCAGGTTCACCTTCTCGTCCGCCACCAACAGCTGGCCGGGTGGGAGGTCTTGACATCGGATGTAGGAGGGTGGCTGCAAGATACTGCAAGTAGTTGGAGCAAGGACCATGTTAGTTCCGCCTGCGAGTCTGGGGTGAGACCTCCGTGGTGACCTGGTCAGTCTGGGTGGAGCATGATTTCTGGTCTTCAGTTCTCGGTGGTGGGGCACTCCGAAAGTTGCTCGATTTCGACCTCCCTCGACATACAAAAAACCTCCCTCCGCCTGCGAGGAAGCCATGCTCTGCAGGAAGAACGGCTCGCCCTCACAAACCTCCCCAGCCAAACCGCCGAACTCGGCGAAACAAAGCACCGTGGCGCCATCGGGGTGGACGATGGAAGAAGTGACGAACCGAACGAATTGGACGAACCGAACTTCCTTATTCTAGCTTAGATGATCACCTGATTCAGCCCAAGGCTAGAAATCAATGAAGGCACCCGATTATTCAACTTCTGAATCTGACAAATGCTTCCACCTTTGCACACTTTCCCATCGTCATCGTGCCTCTCGCGCGACTCCACGCGGCTTACTGGACTTCACCACCATGGCGCAGGCCGCTGAGGCGCTGGGGAAATCTGCCTTCACCTGAAACGGACCACGTCCCCAGCGACCTGCCGGATCCTGCCGGTCCGTCCCCATCGACGGGACAGACCCGCCCGACCACGACCACGGCGGCGTTCGCGGTGGTCGGAGAACCCACGACCAAGTCATCGAGATGACGTTTCACCAAGAGAACAGCTCCCCTACATCCGCTGGTAGGGATATATGGGAAGTGTGACTCCTTAAGGCTGCACGACTTTCGGAGAGTCAGCAGGGTTGAGTCTTGAAGGCTATGCTATCATCTCTCCGCTGCCGGACATCCTCAAATCTAATCCACCTCCCCGGTCTCGGAAAAAAAAAAAAAAAAACATACACTATCATACATGATCATACACGTACTTATCATAGCAACCAGAGCCCAAGAAGAAGCTGTGTGACTCTCTGCCTCAACAGTCCAGAAGGCGCCCCGTCTCGTTCCCTCCGCCGTTCCCTCCCAAACCCGTCCGACCACCCGTGGTCTTCGTGCCAAAGAGGCCCAGCGCCGGCCGTGCGCGCTGAGGGACACCGAGCCGCCCTCGGCCTGGACAGGGTCAAAGCTAGAAAAGGCCAGAGGTTTCTGTTTGGAGGCCACTTGGTTGGAGCAAAGTGGCAAGGCTTCGCAAGATCATCTGCGGGCGGATGTGGCCGAACATGTTCACGCGTGAGACTCCAGAAGGTTTAGCATGGTGCCTGTGTCCCGCTGATGCCCAAGAAGCATCCAGTGCAAGCCTTGGCTTGCTGAGCACACACTGGAGATGAGAGATGGGATTGGACCACCCAAGAAAACCCTCAAAAAATGATAACATGGAAGGCCACACTGATCCATGCAGGACTGACACCCTCTCACACTCGGTATGAGGTATGTAACCATATGTAACCACGGGCGTTTGCTCCAGGCAGAATGATCAGTTGAATGGACCAATGACGTATCCGGGATGCCCAAGCTACTCAAGCTTCGACTCGAGGAAGGCTATTTGACCATGCTTCGGTCACCCTGTCTGGCTTACAAGGAAATACCCACAGCATGTGTCCAGCAAGTGTTCAACTGTTGTTTTACCAGACCCGCCTGATGCAAATCAAGCTTCACATCATGTGCTTAGAAATCTTCGACCTGGAAGACCACCCAGTTTGGACCCTTAAAACATAGCAGTCCACCTCCCAGGTTGGCGCAAACTTTGCCCTCCCTCCCTCTCCACGGAAAAAAAGTACAACAAGCTCTCTGAAACACTTCTCTCAGTTTTGTTCAATACTAAAAATACATGTTAAAAGGAAATACCACCACCTCCGAGCCTCATTCGCCACAAGTGCCATCCTTGGATTCCATTGTTGCCCTGAACAAATCACCTCCCATCCATCACGAGGACCTGGCTTCCTTTGGATCTCCCACCACACGCTCGGACAAGTAGCTCTCCACACCCTCACCCCCTAATGGGAGGCCGTAGAGGACCTAGGGTCATGTTGATTCATTGGAAAGAACCATAGCCCCTACTCCATACTCCACGGCTCCTCCACAGCTACTCCACGCATGTTCATCCGTGTCATCCCCTGGTTCCCCGCCTGGTTCCCCGTTTTCACCCATCGGGTCCACCACCCGTTGCCCGCACCGGTACCGGTCCGGGTCCGGTCCAGGGCGTGGTATGGTACCCGAATTGGGATCGGGAGGCCATCAAGCAAATGGCATCGCCATCCTTCACCTTTCGACCTCGAAAGGTCTTCGTGCTCACCTTGGCGGAACGTGTCTACGCACAGAAAAGGAGCTAAGGAGGGCGTAGGGGGGGAACAAACCACGGAAGAGCTTCAGGACCATCTTCACGGATGCTGAGCTGGCGATTTGGCTCATGAGAACTATCACAAAGCTTCAGCGGGGGGTCGTTCAGCTCTCTGCGGTGAAGCTGGGTCCGGCCCGGTCAAAAGACCCACTCAGAGACGTTGAGCGGTCCGGACCGGTTCAACTCTTCCCACCGGAACAGACAGCTGTGGAAGCTAGACCTTGACAGCTGAAACCTCGTAGAAACGTGGTCTGAACAGGTTCCCCCGGCGCCAGTGACCTTTTTCGTGGCTGGAATGGAAGTCCGGAGGTCCATCCTGGAGGTCCACCCAGCAGGACAAGTCTGAAACTTCATGGCCTTCTGCATGCTTCAATGGTTTTTTCCCATTTGAAGCCTCCGGGGTGCTCGCGGCGCTCGCCTCCAACCCCTCACCCGATCCAGAAAAAACATAAAAAAAGGGCGGGTGTTTCAACCGGTGGACACCGGTGGAAACACTCTTCTTCAGACGCGAAGAGGTCGGAAACAGAGGGGAACCATGTAGTACATCTACACGGTCCATCCCATTCCCTGGGCCCAGTTGATGATGATGGTTAGCTTCCAGGCCGACATCTCAAACAGTAATATAGATCATGTAGATTAATATAGTAGTAAGAGTCCAATCAACCGACTGTTGCAGATTTACTGGTACAGGCCGCACATCCATGAATATCCATGATCTCATCCATGTGAGCCCAGCCTCCCGTGTACGGCCTGCCTCCCGTAGCGAAACCCTTCGAAACGGAAAAACCGCACAGCCAGGCCCTTTGGCTCTGCCGGGCCTGACAGGGACAATCGGACAACCCATCCAGGGTCATCGACCAACCTGAGAGTTGCTTCCTCCGAATCAAAATAATGAACTACGATACTCCGAATCCAAATCCAAATGCTCAAAAATCCGAATTCACACCGCGGCGAATGTTTCAATCATCACCGCATCCGTCCTTCGTTCGCTCGCGAAACATGTCGCTCGAGTGGCCAGCTTCCGCTTCTCGGGTGCATGTTGTGCATGGTCCGGCTCCTCCATCGAAGCTGAGAGGGGAGCTGACAGTGGTTTACGTGCATGAGTGCCATTTTCAACATCATATGATTTCATCCAATTCATCCATGAAACCTTGGTTGGTAATGGATGCCCGAAGCAAACAGGCCTATCTTTATGTGAAATGGAATCTCTGGCAGAGCTGAGGCTGAAGCCACCTGTTCCCTGGTTCCACCTGCCCGTGTTCGCTCCCTCGCAGGGGTGTTCAAAGGATTTCAGACCTTTTAAGGAAAGCATTTCGTCGAGTGACGAAGTCATCACCCACTCACTGACACCCGGGCTCCGTCATGGCACCCGACATCTTTGGCTGACTTTTGCACAGAATGGGGATGATCTCAACATATCTCAACGATCTAAGTCTCATCCGTGCACGAAAGACTGTTTGAAGGTGTATCATATTTATGTTGTATGCCATATTTGGATGGCTATGGATGGCTACAGTCAGGGACTCGCAGCTTGGAGATCCATATTTCTCATGGGGGTCTTCCTTGGGTGCCCATGGGTGTCCCTGGTCCTGTGTGAGCCGTCTCTGAACCCTTTTCAGCCGCTTATGCAAACCATCACGAACTGATGAACCGACTTCCAGGGCGCGTGGCGTGTGACCGACTCACCGTTCGCGGTGAGTAGAATGGCGATTCTGTCCAACCCATCCATCCGGATGGATGGATCGCTGCGATTAGTGGATGTGAGGACTCTCGTTTGTCTGGCGTTTTTTTCATTACCTCCTGAGGTTCGGTGGGACTGGGGTGGGTGCCATAGGGGGTCTAACCACCGAACCTGAGGAGATGGGCTAGGAGCCCTAGGGATTATGAACCCCCCCCCCATGGTAAAAAGGGTGTTTCCATTCCAAAGGGATAGTTGGCCTGCCTTCCTTTTCCTTCTTTCCGGAGCGGGTTTTGTGGCGAACTGCGGTGTTTCCACCACCACCGGTCGTCCTTGTGGTCGTTCAAGTACGGGCACACCACGAAGCGTTGACATTCCTGGAAGCCGAGAATATGCTCGCTCTAGAAAGTCACAACATGTCACAGAAAGGCACACGAAAACGAAGGTCTGGGAACGTTCAAGAGGGTTTACTTGGCATATTGCGAAAGGAACTCTACTCTTCGTTCATGGTTTGACTTGATGTTGTGGACTGAAACCCGGGGACGTGCTCACGCCCGTGGTGCGGCTTGGGGTTTTCAAGGACACGCCCGGGTGGTGTGGGTGCCCTGGATTGTGGGACTAAACTGGCCAAGACCTCAACAAGGACACATCTGTGCAAAGTAGCCAACGTCAGGTCAGAATGATTCTGGAACATCTCAAATGCATAAACGTGCATAAACTATTGTCTTCAATGGTTTTGAGGATTCCTTGTCGGATTCCGTTGCTTGAGGAACGGGGGAAAAAACATCTTCCCCGGTGGCCCAAAGGGAAATTCACCCACGTGGAAAATGACCCCAAGCAAAACTAACAAATATATACATGCTATGCGCAAATATATATATATATATTATACCATGCATGTGTGTATGTAAATACTTGATATTTGTATACATCATTGCATCATTCATATCCTTTTTCTTTGGATGACCACCACACTCATCGCCTCTCTCCATTCCTGCCGTCCTGCCCACACCTGGCGTTGGGCGCACTCACCGTCGCACCTTCCACCTCCAACCACCGGCCGTTGCCCCGCAGATACCTCACAGCTGGTGGACACATGATTGGACATGAACTTCGGATTAGTCGAGAGCACTGCCTTCTTTGCGCTAGAAAAACCAAGAGAGGTTAAGTGACCGTAAATAGGACCTTGCTGGGGTACCGAACTGGGATAGGCGAACTAGTTCGGGTCCTGACCCACCTCTGTATCTTTAGAGAGAGCGCACAGCCTGAAAGATGTGATCTCGCAAAGCGTTGTTCACGCAGTGAGGAGAGCGAGCGAGCGAGCGTGTTTGGGTCTATTTTTTTTGGCTGCATGGCAATTGAGTGGGGAACCTGTGAGTAGTCCTGCTGGGGCTGTTTTCGACATGGAGCCGTTGCCCATGGAAATCTGCAGACACTAGTGCATCGCTCACTAGCCATGGACTAGCCATGAAAGAAACCAGGTTAAAGATGTTCAATTCACAGGGATCTCGGAAACGCTTCCAGCCAGGTAAAGACATCCTTTTGGCTGGTTTTATTTGATATTGTTTGATGCCTTGAAAAGTGTCTGAACTGGAGATAAAAGCAAACTAATTGTCCGTCACAAACTGATCGCTTGATGCATTGACCAAAACTGACCAAAAAAGTAGCTGTGCAGAACTTTCCAGCTTGGTTCCAGCAAAAAAAACACATGTTATTTGTTGTTCAATTCTCGACATCTCAGTTGAGGCTTTAACTCCAAGGGACACCACATCACCCAGGCGAATCGGCTCAGGGGCCGGCGGCAAGGGGAACTCGACCATCTCCTGTGGAGGTCTTTGGGAGGTTTTGTTCGACCTACCTACCCGAGAACATATGGACCGTGGAGTAAAAATTGGTTGACAAAGGGCTGATATGGACTGATAGACGAACAATGACACAAATTCATGAATATGCGGATAGCAGTATGATAACCAATTCCTAGTGTGCATAATTAGTTCCTGGTTTTGGATGTTTAAAAAAATTGTTTGGGTGCGAAAAGGTTGGAAACTGCGTCAAATGTCACAGAGTAGATGCCGCCCGTGGAAACCAAATCAGGGAAATATTCGATGTGTCCCAAAACCGTTCCACAAAACTGATGGAAGATGCTAGTGGGACCTGTTTGACTGCTGGTGTGACTGTCACTGTGGCTGAGGCACACGATTGTGCACATCTCTTCACCATTAGCAGCTACTCGGTTCCATTGCATGATGCTGTGTGGTTGAATCTGCCGACCGAAACTCAGTGAGCAGGCACACAAACGACCGGTGAGTGACGAGTGGCATAAAGGCAATGAAGATCTGCCACCAAAACATTGTATCTGGAAGCCACATGAACTGCGGCCAAAAATAGCCTTTGTCACTGGTTTCTCAAAAGGGCAGGGGCAGGATTGATTAAGTTTCCACAAAGAATCGCCAAAAAAAAATTGTCCACTACTGTACCTCAGACTCAGAACCTCAGGACCAACCTCCACAGCAACTGGGGTTTGTTTCCCACGCTCCTTCTTCCGCTTCAGTGGTCCACTCTGGGAGCGCGCCAAGGGAGCTTCTCCTGTCACAACCTGGTAGATCAGTCGAGAACGGTGGATTGAAAATGCACCAACACCTCCGACCTGAGCATCAACAACATGCTTTTTCCATATTTCCCCACCTGCCAAATAAGGGTTGTTAGCTTTTTGTCAGAGCCTGCCCCGCCGGTCCTCCTCCTTCTCCTCATCCTCCTCCGCGCCCTCCTCAACCGCAAGCGCTAGATCGCAGTGGGCACGGCCCTCAACCGTGAGCGCTTGATCACAGTGGGCACCGCCGGGCCTCAACCACGAATGCCAGCAGCCCCCCTAGAGCGGAGGCGGAGATCTCCAGCTCGTTGTGGGCACAGCCGGAACGTGTCAGAAAGTGCGCCAGATAGTGCCAGAGTATGTGCCGGGTAGAGTCCCAGAATACATGCCAGAATGTGTGCTAGATAGAGTGCCAGAAAATATCCCACATAGAATGCAAGAATATATGCCAGATAGAATGTCGGAAAATATGCCAGATAGAATGCAAGAATATAAGACACAGAATGCCAGAATATTTGCCAGATAGAACGCCTGAAGATATGCCAGATAGAATGCCAGAACGTATGCTAGATAGAATGCCAGAGAATATCCTAGATAGAATGCCAGAGTATAATGCCATGGTGGGGATCACTCGAAGTAAAGTAATCTATTCATTCTCGAAAATATGAATTCAGCACCTGTGGTAAAGACCTGGGCATCAACGACACATCAAAAAAAACACACACACAGTTCAACTGGTGGACCGTCCATCCAACCAAGGACCTGCCTACAGTCTGAGCAAGGCCCAAAATTCAGAACACTCAAATCCTGTGGAGCCCTGGAACAGTTCAACTAAGGTCCTCTGAAATAGAATCCGCTGGTCGGGTCACAGCGGGAAAGATTTGCGTCATGTTCATGGTTCAACCGACCAAACAAAACATGTTTGGTTTCGCTTTTGGAACAAGACCAAGGATCATGTTCCATCGCCTCTCTAGTAGCCTACCTCGGACTAACTATTCACTGCATGGAAGAATCATACAGCAAACAGAATACTCCCCCTAACCAACGTTGTCAGGAACTGGTGGAGGTTGAGGAACTCAATAAGGAATATCGTGGGTAGGGCTATATTGAAGCACCTTACATGCTTGGTTGGAGTGTACAATCAAATCAGCAGGCTAGGGGGAAGCTGCAAACAATGATTGTATAAATATGCTTTACTTCCTGCAACTCTCTGCTATCTTCTCGAGTCGCCAGCCAACTCCGCATGACCCTGCCGACCAATTCTGAGTGAGTGTCCTTCTTCACACTTCCGAAACTGACCTTATCAAATGGAGTTCATCAATGTTGATCAAAGAACATACACGACTCCACCTACTCTTACTCTACCAAGTCACACCTTATGAACATGCGCGACTGAGCTGTTCATTTCCGGCACCGTCATTGCGTCTTCGGTCCGCCTTGGACGACGGCACTGGAGGACTAGCGGTCAGCTCCGTGGCGGTCACCTGCGCGGGTAGGCGCAGCGCGTCTGTCGGTCTCAACGGAATGACAAACAGAAACCTCGGTCCGTGGATGTTTAAGACGGGTAGGAAGAACATGTTGAAGTGGATCAACACAGGTCGGGTTGGATTCAGGTTGGGTAGATGTCTTGCTATTCACAGATATTAATAGTGGATGATGATGGTTCCTGGTCATAGAGGTGTTCTCCTCCCACTGGCGAAATAAAAGAGCAGGAAGACATGGAGGATAAGTTGGTTGATTCCATCCAACGAAAAAATACGATAAGAAAACCGATGAAAACACCGATGAATTGGTGGATCCTGTCCAACAGCACCTGCGGACTTCTTTGCACCCCAACCCTTCTTTGCCCTCCGGGTCACGGAGAAAAAAAACCACTCCGGGACTCGCAAAGGAGGCGTCGTCGCTAGCGGCGGAGGGGTCCTCCCATCCCATCTGGAGCTGTCTGTGGCACGGCCAAACATGGAACCCCAAAACCACGTCGGGTTGGTATTTGGAACATGGTCGAAACATGTCGAAACCACCGGTCAATCCTCAGGTTTGCATGTGAGTTTGCGGGGGTGTACTTATCCTGCACCTTAGAGAAGTGTCTCCTGCTGTCTCCACGTGTTTCGGTCAAAGGGTCTTGGCGTAAACGGAAGGTGGCTGGAAATCGTGCCTATCCTTCAACATAGATTTAGTCTGAAAAATTAACATGGGAACATGCAAGGCATTGAATTGCAAGAAGTTGCCTTCTTTGAGGTTTGTGGTTGTTTTTGAGGGGGGCATGCACTTCAGGTTTGTAGAGTGAATAACCTATCTCTTTGTAGCCCTATCAATTGCGTTCCCTTCTACTGGGGAATTGGTCGACTTGCTGACTTGCTCCATTCTGAAGTCGTTCTTTCCTCATCTTTCCTCACCATTCCACGCGCCATGCTCCCCTAACGACGAACTGCTCACCTGCTCAACATACGTTGAAATGGTTCCTCTTTCCTGGATCCCTTCCATCGCAAGTGTCCGCCCTTCCCTTCCATCCGTCGATTCCGAACGCCCGCCGCTTCGCGCCCCTGACGCGCGCTGGTCGACGCGCGCTGGTCGACGCGCGCTGCCGCCTGCGCCGGCGCTGGCTGCAGCGAGGGCGAGGGCTCGCAGCGCTTCCCGACGGCCGTCGCCCAGCGGCCCAGGGGCGGAAGCGGGGAGGCGGCGTCCAGGTGCTGATAACACCATTGCCTGCGGATGGGAGGTGAATGGAGATGAGAGGATGGAGTTGTTACAGTTGTTACTCCCAAAAGAGGACAAATCAAGCAACAGATGAATCATCTGATAGAAAAAATCCAAAGCCTTCCTTCCAGCAGGACGGGAGGAGAGGTAAACACAAAATATAGTATATATTATGATGACCCCCCCTTCATATATATATATATATTAATATATACGTAGTTTAAATTTGTCAAAACGATGGGAAAGGGTGTTGTCTTGCAGTCCACTTCTATAGGAATAAGGACTTACTACAGGAAGTCGCAGAGTGTTTCCTGAGTGGTTGGACAAACCTTAGACCAAGGTATCCACTTGAAAGAACTTGGCACGTCACCAGGCCATGCGGCCATGCGATTGAATGCGCTGGGCCGGACCCTGCGTAAGCTTCAGAATCCAAAGACTCAGCCATTCGACTGGGCAAATGACCCTGCCCCACTGGCGTGCCTGTCCCTCTGCTACTTACAACGATGCAAGAATGTGGCACGTAATGGCCTGGTATCGTCCTCCACGTTCATCTTCCAGCCGTCATCTTCAAAGAACATGATGGCCTTGGTGTCTCCGACGCCAGCACACACTGCGCCTGCCGCGTTACTTGGTGTCACTCTGAGCTCGCGTGTTACTGGGCTGCTTGCACTCACAAACCATCAAAAGAATACCTCCAGCATATAGTTGGTGTTTCCAGCCCTCTTTGACCCTCTCAACACTTGGCCGTGACTCGGAAAACGATGATCTTGCCAACTGCTCATCTGCCTGGCCGTGTGTTTGACCTCCAAACAAACATAAACAAACCATCAAGTCCCATCCAAACTACACTTTAAAACACGTGGGGTCATCAGCTCGAACTTCCAAATCTT
The DNA here is from genome assembly GCA_963970005.1 of Durusdinium trenchii. Taxonomy (NCBI): domain Eukaryota; class Dinophyceae; order Suessiales; family Symbiodiniaceae; genus Durusdinium; species Durusdinium trenchii. Next base: position 460,781 of record CAXAMN010025951.1, read on the forward strand.
GGCCTTCCCTCTCGCTGGGAAACCCCCCACTTCTGTTCGGCCCAGCGTCCGAGCCAGTGTCCTGTCGGTACTTGGGCATCCCATTGTGACAGCCCACACGCACGTAACGCCCATTGGCACGTTCCCCTGCACGGCCTGTGAGCTGGGAGGCGGAACGTCAGTGGAGTCTAGAGATTCGGATGGTTCAAATGATTTCCAAGGATATGCTATGTGTATTAGTGTATATGTATTCATATACTGTATAAAATGATGATTATATATATATATATGTATGTCGTGACGTCGTGTATATTATATATATATATACATACATACATTCATGTCATTGCTACCTGTGGTACCTATAAGGCACAAACTGCTGCAATTGTCCAGCATAAACATATGGACACCAGGACCAAGACACTTTGTTGAACAGTTGTGGGTTTTGCAACAGTTTTCACGTCAATTAATATCACGTAGTATACAGTAACAAAATTACCGCATGAAATAAAGAAGGATGCACAAGACTGATGCATTAAACACTGAGCGTTCTACCGCCCTTATATTAGAATAGAATCGTTATAAAGGAATGTCTTCCTACGACCCCCAACACAAAATGGTGCGTTTTGTGTAATAAAAGAAGCCTTGCTCTACCATAAGCCGGAGCACACACAGGCACCCCATCCCAATATTAGCCCAATATGATCATAGTAGAGTTTTATCAACCCTTGTCCCAACGTCAGTCATACATACTGCACCCCCTGCAATTGAAATAGAATCTCTTGCAATTGTGGTCTTGTATCATAAAACCAATCCACCCATGCTTTGCCAAAAGATCCAAAAGTCTTCGTTCATAAACGGCCCTGCATCCCAATGCCCGTTTGTCCGCCTGTTTGTCACAAGTTTCAGGAGACATTGTCTAAGATTATGTTCCCCGGGGCAGCCACGCACTCAAAGAAACGAAATAACTGTGTAAAGCAAAAACGGAAAAACAAAAACATAGTAGAACAAAAGAAAAGTAAGAAACACGGCAATCAAGTTGAATTGACCTCCAGCAAGCATGTCCTTCTAAAATCTATGCATGCTTGCTCTTGGTCTGTTGCGTTTTTGGTGTTGTTCAGTGTTTATGTTTCTTGTTATATTATTGCTTTGTTATACGATGTTCTTTACCTTTTTTGTTAAGGGTTGTGCGTTCATTAACTTGTAAAGTTGCTGTTGTTTTGTTTATGCCGCATTTTTTCTGCAAAAACTATTTGAGGTACATAAGTCTAACAAAAAGAAACCAACGTCCTACATTGAAACCCGCATCCTAAATCGAGAACACACGTCTCAAACATAAGCACGAACATTCCTTTTTGGCTGTATTAGAAAATGTTGACATTGTTTAGCCAAGTGCACAAACAACTACTGGGGCTGCCGCCTTGAAAGAATGAGTATTCACGGCAAGACAGCATGTCCTTTTACAGAAAATTAGTTTTTTTAGGGCTGCTCGTTTTGAGTACTCCCTATGGCAGGAGCTGCGCAAGAGACAGTATCAATGAGTTGTCTAAAATGAACTAACTCCTCTAGATAAACGGCGGATGCAAAAACTATAAACACTTGAAAAGGCGGTTGCAGAAGGAGCACGGTTGCCTATGCCAGAACCTTTTGATGATACCCATATATCATATACCCGCGATACCGCCAATCCAAGGAGTCGCAACTGAAAAAGCACGTTGCACGGTTGCACAAAAGATACAACAGAAGACTGCAAACCCAGGAGAGCTTGCCAAAACCTTGCAAAGTACTCAAAATATCAATGTATTTAGGTCCATCTCTGGACCAAACCAATCAACAATATTGAAGAGTACCAAACAACCAATCCGAACCAATCAGGGCTTGCAAAAAACTCGAGAGGATACAAAATTGACCAAAATACCAAAGGCCCATCTAGGAAAACCTTACTCTGGTAGTCTGGCCTGCACCGGTGGCAGTGAACGAGGGCAAGGAGATCACCAGTAAGTCACAGCTCCTCAGCACTAATTGCATCAAGAAGCAAGGGCATTTGAGGCTCAGAGGCGTTCTTGTGCAAAAGGCATGTAGAGTCCTCTTCATACGAGTAGCTACTTTGAACGGACATAGGTTGCAAATGAGGGACAGGGGTCTTTGGACTAGGATTCTTTTGCTTTGTTGCAGAACATGACACCTTGCTGACCTGGTCAACTGTGCACCCTTGGAGAATTGCATGTGCGATCTCAAAATCGGCCCAAGAACTCTAGCAGAACCGTACACCCCGCCATCACATTGAATGATAAGCCTAACCCATACAAGTGTGTGGCCATCTGTACACAAGCTCACATGGTCTCCGAATGGCGCGAAGACGAAAACACAGCCTTATGTCTCAAGTCCTGTGATGAAGTTGTCTCTTAGGGTATTTTTTGTGTTTGTCTCTGCCAACGGTATCTCCGCTGCTCCGCTTCCGCTCCGCTTAAGCCGAGGGGCCCTTGAGCTCCCACGCGGCAGCTTTCCTCCTGACCGTAGTCCCATTTGACCTTCACCCATCCCAAGACCTCGGCCTCCACGGTCATGCCATACTTGGAGGTCTCCTCACGTTCGAACGTCGCCAACCAAAAACCACCAAACCACACCGCCGCAACTTCGGCGGTGAAACCGCGGTGCTGAACACCGCACAGCGCGTGTTCCGCACGCTGGGCACGGGTTCTTTCCGCAGATGCCTTGATCTGATTTGGGATGCTTCAAGAGGAACCATGTCACTGCACTTACCCTGCCCTGCAAGTTTTCTCCCCACTTCAGGACTGTAGTCATGTGAGAGTCATCCACAGGCTTTTCAGACCTGGCTCGGATTCTCCTTGGCATGGCGAACCCGCACACCCACTTCTGGGCTCTTCAAGAGTTCCCCTTCCAACGAAATGCTATCCACCTGTGGTCGAGACCAGCGATACCGGCGGAGACACCGGTCGATGGCTGGCACCAGGGCACCTACGAGTGAAGTAAATAGAGAAACCAAAGAAACAAGATCAGGCGGTGATTCTGGTGTCGCGAAGGAGTTGGAAAGGGTCCAAATTTGGCCATTGTAAAATAAAATATTGTACAGTAATGCAACGATCCGTGGAAGATGGGCTATTGGCTATTGATTGGCTCCCGGCTCGTATCGCCACACGCCTTTAACCAGCAAAGTCGGGCTGTGGAATTATTGAAACCAACGTGCCCCCAGGACCCACAGACCGTATATACAAAGATTAGTTGTCAATGGCCTCCACACGTGGTTCTTGTGAAGAGACTGGAGGATGTGAAGATGGTATGAAATGCCTGTTTCTCCTATTGTAAGGATCGATCTTGGGGGTAGAGGGTGGGGAAGTTGTACGAATTCGTGATATGTTGTGGATTGAGAGTAGATGGCACAGACCCCAATGTCGGTGGTTTATATGGACCCCCTATAGGATATCTTGGGGTCTGTACCATCTGAGACCACTGTAGTCTGAGCCAGGCACGTCGGTTGGATCTTTGAGCCTTTTCAGCCAAAAGAAGATGCCAGGAGGTCGGATGGACCGAAGAGGCATATATAGCGGCCTTTTTGGTCGCCACGCGCGACACGTGTTCGAAGAACATCGTAAAAAAGGTGGTGGAGTAGACTCATCTATATAATATAGATTAATATAATATCTATCCAAATACTATTTTATATTAGATCATTATAATAGCAATGGCCTCCAACCTAATAGCCAATATCGCAAAAAAGGTGGAGTGCTTGCTTCGTTGGAACCCTTTCAATTCGTCCTTGTTCCGGTCCATCCCAGGGCCACACTCACACGCACCATGCACCTTCCACCGCCGGGGCTTTGGCAAGGACTCAATGACCAAGTAGTGCTCTTCTTGGAAACCTCGGTCAGGACTCTGCCGTTTCGACGTCAGGTGTCGAAGTCAGCGACACCACCAAACCCAAACGCCAACTAGAAGCACCCCGACTCACGGTCGTAGCTTCTGAACGTTCTTGGTGCCTGGTCGTCCAGGGCACCGATCCGTCGTAGGTCGCCCGGATTCTGCTTGGCCTCCATGGTAGCAGGGCCCTCATCAAAGCAAAGCACCTGGGCGTGACGCGTGCCACGACCAGTTCCGCAGGTGACTGTAGGAAGCAGTGGTGAGATGGTGTGTAGAGGGTGACGCTTCGGCGTTGACAGTTCTTGTAAGGCTAGCGGCTGACACAAAAAAAGTGGTTCCACTGAACTGCACCTGCCACTTCCCCTTCCCATGGATCTTTAGAATGGTTAAACCAACTCAAGCATTTTCGGGGAGGTCCAGCTCTCCGCTTCATCATGCCGCAGAATGGGACTCACAGCTTCATAATGTGTAGAAAGAAGGCTTGGGTGTGACCTTATCCAAACCAATGTTCTTTGAACATATGGGTCCAGGAAGAGGAGACACTAGATATGGGTGTGTCATGGTGTATCTAAAAATAGGAAGACGCGAGACCGCCCTGGAAGAAGGTCGGTCGGTACATCCACCAAACCCACCGATCGGCGATCGTTCTCACCTCAGGACCACGTCTGCCGATGACCGTCTTGTTACCTTGTTCAGTTCTGTTCGGTTCCGTTCGTGCGGTGCTCGTCCGGGCAGTCCTGAACGGATCCGTCGCATGAACAACATAGTGCATCAAACAGACCACAAGATCCACCGGCGAAATCCATGGTTGTTTCAGGCCAGCATCCGGTTGAAGTAGTTCACAGACTAGCCAGTTTGGCCAAGAGAGCTCCTAAAAGGAAAAAACACCACATCTTTGAGAAGTTTTTATTAATGCGAAAATCTCGCGTTTCCCATCAGCCGGCCCATCCCAGGCGAGCCGCCTGAGCCGATGCTAAACTCTGCAGGACTATGGTTTGGCCCTCCAGGACCTGGCACGTCGCCAAGCGGAACCTCACCACCTGGACATCTGGAACCAACTGCCACAGTGGCGCGTCTTCTTCGGTCATGTTTCATGTGTGGCACTGGGACAATCACATGTGCACTGACTGGTGACCCTTATTAACATCGTTGGTGATCTATAGGAGATGTTTACTTTACAGGTCAGGAACTGACTGGAGCTCATTATCGTTTATCTTGATTTATTTGGAACAAACAGTTCAGGCTGCGTGTTTTCAGAGATCGGATTTTTCAGGGACCATGCCATTCACTTCCGAGCCCCCACTTGTTGCAGTTGCTTCAGAGACCTCTGAAGCAGGGGTTTGTCATCTGAGTAGGCGATGTGCGCGCGTAGGGTGGCTTCATCTCGGACTCTCGAGGCCTAACTCCCTGGTGGTTGTCCAAAACAGGTACTCTCTCCAGCCAAATCCCACTGTGCCCATCTTCGTCCGCTGCTCTGACTCATCAGTCCGGTCACCCCAGCCATCTATCCGGTTTTTCGCACTGTTTCTGGTGGATGGTTGGTGGTTGGATACGGTTTGGCGAACTGCCGGACTAGACCCAATCTCCACTGAAAAGAAAAACACATGCAACAGCCAGCGCACCTGCTTCTGCTGGCTAGTGCTCCGCACCACCAGCGCGCAGGGCGGAGAGATGTCTGGGAAATCGGCCTTCACCTCGGCCACGCACGTTCCAGGACTCAAGCGTACTCCAAACTGCCGAGAACAGTGCACCAGAGATTTCGAGGGTAGGCCCCTTCATCTACACACCTGATTGAAGGGTATAGAGGGGTAAGTGTTTTGTGTGTGTTGTTTTCCCCCCACGGATTCGTCTTTGTGGATGATCCACAGAAACAAACAGGAGGGTTTTGATGGGTTTTTCCATCAGACATCACGAGTGTTGAGCTCACCCCACGGGGGAACTCCTTGCCGAACCTCAGCTGCTGAATCCAACAACACCCCATCGACTCGCTCACGTCAAATACTTCCCGCCGGGCTCGTTTCCGCGCGTGCAGTTGAAGACATTTGTCAAGCCTTCACGTGGTTAATGATGACGAATGTCTGGTGTGTGACTGTGCTTTGCATTGATCTGAAAGGTTTGTTGCAGCATGTAGTACATGAAAACAACTCAAAAATCGTTGCGATTTTGACATCGAAGTGCTACGAGACTGTGGTTTCGTGCGAAAAAAAGGCGCGCTTTTTCATCCTCCAGCATCATCATCACAGTCTGTGGGACAACTTCTGACCCAGCTTCGTCAGAAGATCGTCTTTATTCTGGTGCCCCCCACCCAACCCTCCCTAAACCCCCCCACCCCTCTTCCGCAGCGTGTGCGTGTGTGGCTTCCTAACAAAAATGCACGCAACATGAACATCACTAGCCGCCCACCCAACCCCCCTGTGTTTTGTAGGGTCCTAGGCTCCCTAGGCGTGTCTACGCTGTACGTGTGTGGCACCTGTTGTCCGTAGTTACTTGCACATATATATATATATATATTCTCTTCAGTCAGCTGCCGCTTAATTCATTTGGCTCAAGATTTTGAAGCCCAATACTGCACTCCGTGCCATAGAAAAGTGTGCTCGCCGCCGCTCGCACACTTGACACACAAGAGAGGGTCTTACTTTGTGTTATCGATCAGGTCCTGTGTACTTCACTGCCACTTTGGGGAACTTACCCCTCACCCCCCTCCCCCCTAACCCCCCCGTGTCCCCATCTGCCATATTCCAATGCGTGTGTTTGTGTGTGTTCTTGCCCCCCCAAAGGACTGTATGAAAAATCAGTTTCACTACACGCGCGGTTTTAAGCCCAGTAGCAAATACTTGACCCCAAGCCGGTGCCCATCAAAGAAGATCTGCCAAAAGAATAAGATGTGTATATATAGTAACTTTTCAGGCCCCACCTCAGCAAGCCTCGAAGTAAGCTTAGTTGTGCTTTTCGATGGCTTCGCACCCAAAAGCGTGAGCGCCGAGTGCCATGGCTGGAGCATACTCTGCCTGCCGCACTGCCTGCCGCACTTCCGACGTGAGACGTCCAGTGGACAGAATGACGAGTCGTTGACACACAAGAGCGCACGAACTGGCGCTTCGGCGACTGCCTGAAGTCTCTGCGCGCGGTGAGGCGCCGTGAAGAGCATGTGCTACTGGAGGCGCCGTGTGGTATCTGTTGAATTCCTTCTTGCAGTGCTTCGGCAACTACAAGAATACATGCATGCGGGCCATGAGGGTGCCAGGTCCTTAGGTCCTTGCTTCAAAACCTCGGCAACGACCACACCTGACACCCTTGCAAACCATGCGCTGATCGCGTGTGTGGAGGCGGGCCGGGTTCGCAGGGCCAGCCGGGTTCGTGGCGGCGCTGTGCGATGTTGCGCCGGGCTGTGGCGAAGTGGCGCCGGCCGGGCCGCGCGCCTGCAGGAATACCATTGCACTTTTGGAGGATCAATGGACTACCTACAACTTTCAAGTTCTGCCGGTTTTTGTCAGCAACCCAGGGGTTGGCCTTGTTTTTGCTGCCTGAATTAAGCTGCTTTAAGTTTGAAAGCAGCTGTTTTGTTTTGGTTTGTAAAGCACTCCGTAGCTAAAGAGCTTGGAAGAGCATGCAGCCCGAAGGAGCCCCGTAGCAGTGTGCGTTGGGGGAGTTTAAGCCTCTCGCACTGACTTATGTCCTCGACTTTTGCTTCTTTTAGGGGTGCTGACTTCAAAGGGGTGCATGAGGACAGAATGCAAGGCGCGGAGTCTTGGCCAAGACCCTCCGTGTGGAAATGGAAATGAACAAAATGGACTCCCCCACCTCACCAGGTGGTGGTTAGGCTTTCGAAACAGACCCCTTCAGGGATGCGGGGGGGGGAAACCTGCCCCAGGTCGCCGTCCCCCTCGTCCCAGTTGAGTATACACCAAGTCACACTCCGACGGCCGCTGGCCAGGCTGGACTCCTCCACGTCATCCTTGATGATGGGCCAATGGAACAGCAGAAGAACGAGAAATAGGGTCACGGTCCCTGCAGTTCTGAATCCGCTTGGAAGGGTTAAGTTCCAAAGATGCACGGTCAGTGAATCCGTTTTCACTTAGAAAAACAGGAAAAGGCTGGCTTTTCCGGACCTTCTCTCTTGGGAATGGGGAATGGTCGGGAATGGTTCATCAAGCAGGGTCGCCTCTTGACCCACCGACCTCGCGACAGGGTCGACCATCAAATACTTGCACCAGAAGAGGCATCAGATTTCAGGCATCTACCTTCAATCACCAAATTCATGAAGAAAGGTGTTTTTTACCAGGTGACAAGGAGAGTTTCTCCAAGTGGAGCCCATGTTTTTCAGGCCCGGGCCGCGAAAAGTATCACCGGTTTCACCAACTCTTACCTTCGGCACCTCCAACCCATGGGATCGACTATACAGTGCACACATGTTTTACAAGTATAGATATGTGAGTTACAGTATATGTTACATAGATGTGCAAGTCAGCAAGTAATATGTGTTACAGTCTATGTGGTCAGTAACTATGGTCTTACACACATATGTTAGTTAGTGACTATTTATATATATGTTTAATATAGTTCCCATCCGTGGCGAGCTCTCTCTCTCTCTCTATGCGGGGTGTTGAATCACTGACAGACTGGGTCTCTTCCGCTTCCACGTCCATGGGTTCCACCCTTCCGAACACGTGGCCGGCTGCCGCCGGCGCTGCCGGCTCGGGACGAACACGAAAACGAGAGCGAAAGCATGGAACCCAATGGAAGACGAGGATGATTTGGCAGTGGTTTGGCTTGACTTCCCCCTTCCGAACAGCAGAGATTGACCCAAATGCTTTGGCTTGAAACCAGCACACGCACTTTGGCTTTGCTTGCGAAGTCGTTCTTTATTGGTGAATCAAGAAGTTTTACCCAGCCCGAAAACAGACCCAAAGTATCCATCCCTGCGGTGGTCAGCCCCACCTCACTGGTGATGCCTACGAAGCAGCCATTGCAGGCCTTGGTGCACCACAAAAGCGCACGCGGAGAAAGCGCACAAAACGCTGAGACAGCACCTAGTAGGAAGTGAAAGTAAATGAAAAGCTAGTGGGGAATCCCGATATACAGTGCTTGTAATTGCACAAGAAGACGCACATCAAGCCCAAGCCTCAGGGTAAAGCAACCATCCACTGTAATTCATTATTCATGAGTCATGAGCTCAAAAGTCTGGATCTCATGTGCGGATGAAAGAAGGTTTCTGGTGGAAGGCTACATATGGGTACATAACTGGGTACATGTGTACATATGTATCCCTAGACCGTCGCAAAGCACCAGTCGGCTGACCACTCCATTCCACACCGAGTCCTCCGAGTCACCAGTAGGCAGACGGCATCCCCGTCGCGTACAGCCATGCCTTTAAAGGTCGCCGTATTCACCTTGGGCGAGGGCGGGGCCTCTCTTCTTCGTGGTCAATGTCGCCATGAGGTCCTTGAGAGTGCATGATCTTCCAAACATTTTGCTTGAACTTTGGGACTGGGACACGTGCAATCATTTGCAAGATGCTGAATCAAGTGGAGGCAAAACAAACGTTCTTTTTCGAAGCCATGGTGGCCCATGGCGGCCCACGGTTCAGCTTTACTTTCCTCTCTCACGCCAAGTTGGTTTCAGAGCAAGCGAGCTTTGGAAGGATGAATGATTGACACGTGCTCTGATCAACTGCAAGGACAGGAGGCCGTTATACAAAAATGAATCGAACATACCTAGAGCCATAGGACTATATCTGATCATATAGGCTAGATCGTTCCATCTGGCCATCGCCCACAGCTCCAGTCCTAAGAACCCCTAGGAGTGGATGCTACTAGGGGCTCCTGGCCGTACTACTGGGAGCATGGACGCTACTAGGGGCTCCTGGCCGTACTACTAGGAACAAGAAGCTACTAGGGGCTCCTAGCCGTACTACTATAGGAACAAGAAGCTACTAGTAACAAGAATCCAAAGCTCCCAAGATCGTCGGGGAAAGAATCCCAGCCCTGACCCCGACCGCCCCGACCGCCCCGACCGCTCTGCCCTTCGTCCTTTTCTAAGTGGTGTACGGCAAGAGTTGAAGCGAAGGAAAAAGGCATGTCAAAAGATGTCAAAAGCAACTTCTCCAAAAGACTCCCTTGGACACTGGTTCGACTGATTCAAACACTGGTCGACTGACTGGAGGGGGGGGATGGTCTCTTCCGGCGATGCTGATCAAGAGTCGAAAACGCAATCACAATGACCAGGCAAGGTGTTTCCTAAAATACCATCCCTGCGGTTCGCGAAGTATGTATATAGATCGACCATGCCACATGACCAGCATAAAGAAAGGAGCACTGGTGAAAACACCCGTAAACCTCTCGTAGCTTAAGGCCTTGAAGCGTGACCACTTCGGTGCAGCTCCAGCCACGTTCTTCCTCATGGGAAAACTCTCATCGGCTGAGCCGGGTGGCACCTGTAGCCGGCGAGTGAGTGCACCACCGCGCGGGCGATTGGTAGCACGTCGCGTCTCTAATCCGTTCGATTCCATTCTAGTGGAACGTTGAACTCGGCAGTGGAAGAGTGAACATTTGGTCCTCGTGAACTCGGGGCACCGGACCGAGGGGCGCGTGCTTTCTGCGAGGGACGGTTCTGGACCGACCACCGCCCCAACCGGGAGTTCGGTCCGAGCCGAGCACCTCGCAAACAAGTGAGGCGAAACTGAAACGAGGTGCTCGGGAACGCCAAAAGGGCACCGCGGTGTCCACCACCAGCGGAAACAGAAGCATGCCCGTTCCCTCAGAAGGATGGCCACCAAATTCCGGAACGAGACGGCTGAAAAACATATCACATCATGATCTGCTCAAACCTGAGTAGGATATGCATGTCCTATTTCATCCTATTTCTTCTAATTATAACTTGTTCTTTTTTTCGTACGCTGCCAGCCCACTTTTGCTTGAGGCCTTTGCTTTTGCAAGCTTTCACAGACACGCGACCGGACGCGAAACCTGCCTGGAAGTTCAAGTAGGGGCACACCACAAAGCGCTGCTGCTGGAGATTCGATCGGCTTCGCCCCACAACCGCCTCATCGGAGGCGTCCAGGTACCGGTCACCACGGCGGATCAGCCTGGGTCGTCAACGAAGTGATGGAGGGAACATGAGGGAACCGGGGAAGTCAAGGATTGAGTTGGGTAAGAAGACCAAACACAAACCCAGACCATGTATCGTAATATGGAACATGAATGGGTAAATGTGTGGAACATGATGCAACTATTCTACCTTCACCAAGCCTCAAGAGTTCTGCAAGCTTTCAGGGCGACTGTGGAGAGGTTCTTCTCTGGCACATCAGCGGATGATTCCTGGCACCTTTGTTTTAACTCGGTCGGACCCAACGGAGAGAAAGACTAAACCTCACTCACGCTTCGATGTGGAACCTCCAAAAGTTGACCTGGACAGGTGTTTTAAAATAGCAATGGCCTCCCACCCAATTGCAATGGCTTCCCACCCAATAGCAATGGCCTCCAACCTAATAGCGATGGCCACCAACCTAATAGCAATGGCCTCAAACTAATGGCGATGGCCTCCAACCTAACAGCAACGGCCTCCGAGGCCTCCAACCTAATAGCAACGGCCTCCAACCTAATGGCGATGGCCTCCAACCTAATAGCAATGGCCTCCAACCTAATGGCGATGGCCTCCAACCTAATAGCAATCTAACCTAATTGCGGTGGTCTCCAACCTAATAGCAATGGCCTCCTAATGGCGATGGCCTCCAACCTAATAGCAAT
>CAXAMN010025951.1:482547-496755 GCA_963970005.1 Durusdinium trenchii
AGAGATAGATAGATAGATAGATAGATAGAGATAGATAGATAGATAGAGATAGATAGATAGATAGATAGAGATAGATAGATAGATAGATAGATAGATAGATATTATATAAAAAGAACAAACCTTATGCTAGCATGATTTAAGAACATATTCACGTCTTGGCCGTGGGCATCCATGCCACGCAGTTTTGACCCTGACCAGCTCGCCACACTCTCTGGTGGAGCTGGTGGCCTGTCGATCGGACCAACCTGTGGATGCTGGAGGATTCGCCCGCTGGCGGAAAAAGAGAAAACAGAAGGGCGTGCTATGGCGTGGTGATTTTCGATTCGGAAACGTGTCCCATTTCACGGATTCGTTGATGTTCTAACTGTAACCCTCACAACTAGGGTTTTGGACCGAACCAACATGTAGCAGTTGGTTCGAGTCCAGCCTCTGGGAACTAGGAAATCCTACCCGACAAAAAAAGACGCGAATGGTGACAGCTCTGCCGTGCACCCGCAAGAGCCTCATGACCGAGTGATTGCATCCCGCGGGAATTGCATTCAGCGATGAAAACTCTTCTCAAAGTTGCAATCAGCAAGTGCAACTTTCGTCTGCACATCAATTAGCGTCCATTCGTCTGCAGGTTTGTGGCGTCCCTCAGTGGACATTGCCGGAGAACTCCGGAAAAAGAAAATTGATGCGAATGCGTGCTGTCTGACGAGTTCAAACACAGTGACACCGGCGACCCTTATGGAGAGCAACAGTTGAAAAGTATTCAATTATATGCTCAAGTGGGTTGAGTTTGGACGGATGTTAGATTGTTAGATGGCTCCTTCATTCCTTCTACAGTATACGGACCTGAGTCACTAAGTCATGATTGCTTTAAAATGGTCATTGGTTCCTCAAAGTCATTCTGCTTTGGTCGCATCTACTCTCTGCTGCTGTTTTCCAACAGCACGAGTGCCGGAGTCAATTGCTTCGTGACTCCAGAGCCCCAAAGAAACTCGGAGAACACTTGCCACTGGGCGACTTTGGGCATCCGATTCGGCCCAAAGAGTCTGTGCGTTTTCGGAGAACATGAATATGGTGTAAGCGTCGGTCAACAAGCTTCACCAAGTCAACGATGCTGGAAATGGATTTCTAAAATGTTCTTAGTTCCGTCCACGAGTTTTTCTCGACAGGTTCTCCGTGTCATGCGTTCTGATCTACATTCCATCTTGTAGATCGCTGGCCTTCAGAAAGAAAGGCCGTCACGCACCTGCGCAGGTGGACCTTCCCAGCCACAAAACACGCACGGCCGGAAGGTCACCAGGCCAGAAATGAAAGCATTTCCGTATATAACTCTTCAAATAGACACAATCAAATTCCCGTCCACCCTGCGGACATCGAAAGGTGGTTTATCTAAGAGACCTTTGATGTAGTTCCAGGCAAAGGGATGGCTCAATGCCTCATTTTGCAGGAGTTGGCGCTTCTCACCCTCATCCTCGACCAAGAGGCACACCTCGAAGATCCTCTCTTTGATCGCATCCCGCTTCGCGCGCCGTGGGCGTTCCGACTCGGCCACTCGAGCATGCGGAAGGTGGCAGAAGCCGCAGCTCTCGCTGGAACAGCCACGAGATGAGATAAAGAAGATGCATGGATGGCAGGTGCCCCCTTCATGAGACCCCCGGCTCATCTGTCCAGACGATCCTGTCGCAATCTGGCTCTGTCTCTGCATTGGAGCACTTGGGGAGGCGTCGGAATCAGCCATGGCGCTGAGCGTTTCGTCCCAACAACGGTGGGCAAAACCAGGTGAAACCCCGGAAACAGAGTGACTGATGTGGAAAAAGATTTTGGAGGGTGAGTGCAGGGGCCGTGTGCGTCCGTCCTTAAATTGATCTTAAATGTATAGATCTGATCTGCTGCATCCTTCACAAAACATGCTTCCAATCGCTCGGGAGAGGCCTACCAGTCGTCCTGGAAGGCCTTCCAGGCCCCAGAACTCCACATCGTGAGCCGGCAACAGCATGGTCTCGACGGGTCTCGACGGGTCGTGGCCCTCCTCCCCTTGTGGCCGGACCATTCCAAGTTAAGATCAGAGGGATCTCCAAACGATCAACAGCGCGAGGTAGACTCACTTGGAAATCGCGAGGGCAAAAACCGGCAGAACTCAGGAACTTGAATCCCAAGAGTGCATCTCTCACCCTTTGGATCTCTTTCTTTAGAAGCAAGAGACAGATTGGCGGACAGAAAATCGACCAGGGTTCCGTACCTGGGTACCTGGTGGGTGAGTGGATTGCGAGTTCCTCAATTTCGCCACACCGACTTTTAGGGACCAAAGGGTTTGACAGCGCGAAGCGCTTCCGCATGTCCCAAACATCAATAGAAGTCAAAGAAACTCAGAAATGGTGTTCAGTAATCCATCTCATCAGTAATCCATCAATAGATCGGAAACTCCATATCCCATCAAAAGAAATGGTTACTCCAATGTGGCAAAGTGAAACCGGATGATTTCACAAAAAACGACTGCTGGGGACATTTTGGGATACGGTTTTAGGGGTGTGAAAAAGGGTGATTCCGGGCTCAGCCTTGCCGGGCAAAAGAAAGCAGTTGACACACCAGCGCCATGCTCCAAACAATGTTTGCCTTTGGGAGAGTGCTATAGACGTTGCGAGTAGTACTGTGCCATGCTGACATCAGGTCAGTCAGTTGATCCAGGTCGGCACCGGAGGCAGTTTTCTGTCATTCCAAAAACCGGACTCAAGAGCTTCCCTCCTTGGGGGGGAACCCCCACCTTGACCAAATCACCTGGCTTGGGAGGTCAACGCATGAGTTTCTCTCATCCATCCATCCGTCTGCACTGGATCGTTTCGCGTCTGCACTGTCTGCTCAGCGCTTTGTTTCGTCTTCGCTCGAAGTCTAGGGCCCAGCTGGCACGAGATCTGGGCTTTCGTACTGGACAAAAATTCATCACGGTCTTGGCGAACCCATAAGTCGATAAAGCCAAACATCATCTTGTAAGGATCAAGTGCTTGAAATCTGTGTTGGCTTACGTAGTTCGCTATTAGGTTGAAGGCTATTGCTGTTAGGGTGGAGGCCATGGCTCTTTGGTTGGAGGCCATTGCTTCTAGGTTGGAGGCCATCGCTATTAGATGCCTATTAGGACCCTGAAGCTTTCCCTTGTTTCGATTGCCAATGGGCGCCACCGTCCACGATGCGACAAATCCCAAACCAGCCACCCAGTCACCTCAGGGCCTCAAGGCCAGAGTTCCGCTGGGTGCGCTGGGACCAAAACCGCACCGCGTTCAGGGCCGAGGCGCCAGGACCTGCACAAGACCTCAGTCGGGTCGGCGAGTGAATCCACTTGGCGATCCAAAGCCACAGACCACTTGAAGAAGTCCTTGTGTTTTAAGCAAATGTGGCCGGATGGTGATCCCAAAACAGAACAGCTGAACAACCTGTCTTATGCTCCAGGCCGAAAAAACATGAGATTCACGGACCTCGAGGTCTTTGATGGGTCAACAAAGCATAATCCCTAAGACCCCCGCAACCCAACCCAACGTCACCCGCAGCCCCCAACGAGCTCTCCGGGGTGCACCACCTGGGGTCCCGGGCGTCTTGGCAGCACCAAAGCCACGGTCCGAAACGAGTTTTGAAGCGAGTCGATACTCGGCGGCAAGCTGGTGTTGCCCGGCCCGAGGAGAAGAGCCCCCCGCCCAACTGCCAAGGAAGAAAGATGCGAAAAAAACATGACCGTTGGAATGTTAGGACCGTTAGGAACGATCAGGAAGGGTTACCTTGAAGGAACCAGAGTTGTTTGGCACACTTCCCACCCAGCAAAGCGCATGCTTTGCTGGTGACCATTTCGCAGTCCGACCCGAACCCATCTCATCTTTACCCTGAAAGAAGTTTCAAACCTGCCCGTGTCTTCATGTACATGTGTTTGTAGAACTCAGAATTGATGCACGCAGCAAGCGGCAGTTGCTTGCAACAAAAAGGGGGCTCTGTTCAAACGAAGGAAACAGCTCTGCGGTGCTCATCTCAAGCGCAGATCAGGACCAAGCCTCCACCGTGTAACCTCAGGTACCAGTCCGGCTCGGGAACCGTCCGTAGACGTCGCCGCAAAAACGACGTCGCCGCCGCGAACGACGTCGCCGCCGCGACGTCGCCTGCGACATGGATCCCGTTCCTTCACAGGTCTGTGACGGGATTCCTTCACAATAGCTTGACCCCCTCGGCATCTGAAGAAAGCTGCAAGACTTCTTCAGAGAGTTCTCCTCCAATAGCAGCGGCACTGAGGCGGATTTCAGATCAAACATTCACAGGGGATTCCAGAACAGGAGCCCTCTACAAACTAAGAGTAATTGAAAGCTTTGAGGACCAGAATCAGTCAGACTGGTCACCATGGATGACAAACATGTAATGCCTGACTTTCCCTGCCCAGATGGTCGGAGCCTTAAGCCACACCCTGACCATCTGCCGCTCAAACCATCGCCTGTTCGCTCAAAACCCATGGCCGCATATGGCCGCCGAGTTCCCCCTCTAAAGAACACTGGTCCGCGTCGTCAAGAACATCCGCCAATGTGTTTTCTCCCCCAAACAAATGGGTGTGTATTTTAATAGGGAAACATCCAACCAATGAGTAGACTGGTCTTTGTTCCTTCTTCCAGCGGGCCTTTGGGAGGTCTCCCTGTTTCAATACGCACCCAAATATTCAAACATGTGGTTGGCGAAGATGCACAGGGAGATTGCCACAGATTTGCAAATGACACCTCTCTCTTGTCTTGGGTCAATCCAGTTTGTCACATTGTCGGGCCGGGCTGGTGGTTCGTTCAAAAATCTCACCAATAGTCAGTCCATGCACCGACCAAACTGGTGTGAGTCCGGAGATTTCTCCACCGAGAAATCCTCCATTTCGATCCATTTCGCCCAAGCTACGGCCCTCCATCTTCAGGTTCGAGAGGATGGCCTCCGCCTCATCCTCATTCACCCGCTCGTTCGCCATCATCACCTGCATGTCTTGCGTACACAGTTTGGACATCAGCGCAGCTGAAAACCACCGGCAGCTGAAAACCACTGACCTGCCCAACTCGTCATCGGCGTCGGGGTGGTCGGTGGAAGGTGAGCTTGGCCCAGTGCTCTCGACCAGCTCGCTCCACCCGCGGGGAGGTTTAGGGAGGTTCCCGCGCTCACTCTGAGACTGGTTCGACCTGCAAACAGAGGTTGCGGTGGCCTGATAAACAGGTGTTTCTACTTCAAATCTTGTGTCCCAAGACGCTTTGGTCCACACCCATCATGTCAAATCTGGACCAAGAACAGGATCCAGCATCCCACAAAATTTCTGGCTAATGCCCTGTTATTGAATTGGCAACGGACGGCCCGAGAGCAAAAGATATGATATCAAGGTGCGGTGTTTACATTCATTAAGAGACTCCACTGGCATGGAAATGTGTTCTCTCACAAAGAGAAAAACATGTCTAGAACTGCGGCATGTTTCTACTCAACACGAAGGTCTCGACCTCAAGTCAAAAGTTTAGAATGCAACGTCAACGTGTTTGCCCATGTGCCACGTTTGCGGCGCGTTTGCCCAAGTCAGTGCGAGGTGTGTTTTTGGTTGTTTTTGTTTTTGTGATGTTTGCTAAAAACCAGTTGCGGTGTGTTTCTGGGAATGTGGCATGTTTCCTCAATGCCGCTTATATAAATATCAGTGTTTCATGATAACAGCAAAAAAAGCGCAGCAAGATTCCCTCAGCATAACAAGCAGGTTTGTTCTAAGAAGATGTGAGGGAGGACAGCCGTCGTCTGTAGAAATGAAGGCATTAGAACTGCTAAGTGAAACAACTCAAGCATCTGCAGCATGTGGTGCCTAGACAGTCGCCAAAACGGAAATTCCTGGCAGCACTTGTGCTCCCGGGCGAACCCAAAGCAAAAAAGCACATTTTGTTGTCAAACTCTCCTTGCTCATCTGTTCGTCAGCAGGCTGAATGTCATCTCATCATCCGTAGGGTCGCACTAGGCGCAGGTGGCCAATGCGATCACCAATGAAACGCGGGCAAACTCCTCAAAAACGTGACATGTGAACATG
Organism: Durusdinium trenchii; assembly: GCA_963970005.1. Lineage (NCBI taxonomy): Eukaryota > Dinophyceae > Suessiales > Symbiodiniaceae > Durusdinium > Durusdinium trenchii. The sequence goes on from CAXAMN010025951.1 coordinate 488,591, forward strand.
CAAGACGGACATCATTCCATGAGTCAGCGGCTGTGCTTGCAGGCATTCACATCGGTATCGCGATCGCATGCATTCTCATTTGCAATGAACCTGAGTCACTGTCATAGTCACTTTCAGGACCATGGAACAGTGCGGTCCCCACTCGGCCAATGCCACAGCCACATCATCTGCGCGTTTCGTTCGCCAACGATTCACTTCAATCCGGTGATGCCCCTTCCGACAGCGAAAACGCACGACCCGAGCGCGCCAGGCCGACAGCCACAGGGGAAGCGACATTCACTTCAATTCATGTCTACGACCCGCACGACCCGCACGGTACGAACTACCGTCCTGCTCCGTGGGGCGCCAGCGCCGCCCCTAGCGGCCCTAGCGGCCAGTGCCGCTCCCAGAAGCGGCCGTACATGTCATCCCAGTCGAAGAGTCGAACAACAACGGGTGAAAGAAGCAGTGAACCGTGGACCGTGCAAGGTGGCCACGGTCCCGCAGACGGACAGTCCAACTCGCTGCTCCAAGTCCGGAAAACACGCCGTGTTTCACGGTGTCTCTGGCACCGAAGCCCCGATGCGCAAGCGCAAAGAGACCAGCAGCTTCTGATGATCAACCCAGGTGGAAAGCCCCATGAACTCCGAACCAGTTTCTGGAATGTCCGCCCACAACGAGTATGTAGGAATAGCAGCTTGTCACACTGGTGACCCCCAACGAGTCAAACCCACAAAGGAACCAAAGGAACTTCGGGATCCTTTTTCTCATGTCCGATCCAATGGAATGAGGTGGAGCCAGTGTATTCAGAAGTGGGAGATCCCCTGACCGCTGGCCTAGGACAAGGATATTCTTCTAGGCAGGGTCCCTGTGGCACATCAAACCCCCTTGTTGCTGCCACTGCCACCACCTGGATCCACTCTGCCCGATCTACCCCTCTCCCTCTGCGCACTCTGCCTCCTTCATGGCAGTGTAGATGTCCTGATGATGTGTTCAGTTGACAAACCCACTCAGGTTTGGGCTGTTTTTGAGCGCTGAAGCTAGTAGTTTGGACACAAAGGTGGATAACAAAATCTGCAGACCTTGGACGACATCATCCCTTCGATATGGATTGAGGTGCATTGCCAGAAGGAAAATATGAGGACATCATCAACAATTCATGTCACGCGTCTGATTTCAAGGGTAATATGTCATATCAGTCATATCATATCAATATCATATCAATGTATCAAGGGGCTTTAAGGGTTCTACAAGTATCATCGTGCTGGAAGGAGACCCACCACTCACTTCGAGGCATGGACGAGGGGCGACTTCTGACAGTGTTTCTTGCGACCGACGACCGTGCAGACTGACACGTGACCACGATCGCACGACTGGGTGAGTTAAAAGAAAGGCGGTGTGGCTTGACCATCAAAACATCTTGGCAAAAAGACACTGGAAAACATCTGGAAAAGTACAAGACATCCCTGGAGAAATCCCATCGGTGGGTTGATTGATCGAACCTTGGGATTTTGGTGGGCCAAACAATGAGTTCTTGCAAACCCATCTGGTTAGAATGGTTTGAGGATATCATGGATATCCCAAGTTTCCTTATGGGTCATGGGGTCATGGGATCATTTTGGACGAAGGCTGCTTTGCGGAATCCGGCTGTCCTGCGACTTTTTTCCTCCGGGTGAGAGTCCTATCCTGTATGTGAACTATCCTGTAGTCCTCCCCGAACTTCTGTATCAGGATTTTCTCAAATGCTGCAGGGTTTGGAAGATGATTTTCCTTTATCGAATGGCGGCGAGGCGTAGTGAACTGAACCTCCCGCAAGTTCCAGGCACCCTCTCTGAACAAGGATTATGTGCTGAGTGTGGTCCGATGATACAGAGTTACAACCAGCTAGTTCATTGAAGATGAATATTAAAGCACAATAATTAAACATTCTGCCGAATCATGTCCATGTTTGCTTTAGTCTCGGCCCAGCAACCTGGCTGCGGGTCGCGAACCATCCTTCATCCACACAGAGAGTGAACATGTCAAATATGTCTCTCCCAAAAATGAACTCCCTCCCCTCCGCGACCATGTCCTCCCTCTCCGCCCTCTCCGCACCTCAGGGACTTGTCGCGCAGAGCCGCACACGTAGAAGTGACCCTCCTGCTTCAGCATGCACTGGTGGACGGCCTCCCCGGCCTGGTCACATGGAGAGCGTGTTACAGGCCACGTAGTGCGCCGGACCCGTCGGTCGAAGCGCCGAAGCGTCGAAACTGTGGCGACTCGCGGGCATGGACTTCCCACGTCTGAGCCCAGAATGGAAGAGTTCCATGAAGATCTTGGAGGATTCTGCTTTTTCATGCCTTTTCATGGTTGCAGCCTAACACTGTTCGACTTGGAACAAATGCTACACTGATCAAAAGGAACATAAGATTCGTCAATCAGAAAATCCTCTGCCAACCGTTGCCAAAAGGGGTTGGACGGAATGACTGAATCGTGACAAGCATTGCTCCAGGCTTTCTACATAAAAAACAGCACAACTTCAGATTTCCCGCTGCAAAGACGTACCTGGACCATCCTGGACGCAAGAATCGCTGGCAAACGACGTAGGATACGTACGTACCGACTCCCAATAAGTCGAGAGGTTCTTGTTTTCTCGATGTGTCTGGCCCCCAAAAGTGCACAAGACTCATGTGCACAAGCAAATGAACAAGAATCGCTGTGTTACAACAAATCCCTCCACCAGACTCTGGTCCTGTCTGAATGTGTGAACCACCTGACTTAGCGAAACGAATGCGAAACAGTTGCCTCCACAATCTTGTGCTGCACATAGATCTTGCGCGCCTGGCTTCGAAGAAGACTGGAGAAGCATCCAAGTTCGAGAATCGATGGTCAAGGGTTCCAACCAAGTGAAATACCTATGTGTGAAAGCCATATACTACCTCAAGATCCTCAACCGTGGATTCCACCCTCTGATACCAGGTGTTTCCAGCCGGAAAACACGAAAGATCAGCGAAGCGTAAAGCGCCGTAAAGCGCAGGGAGCGACAGCTTAGGCTTCGCGATGGCCTCCAACCTAACAGCGATAGCCTCCAAGGTATGGTCCTGTCATGACTCCAAATGGTTGTGCTGCCCCAAGAAAGGTAGTTCAACGACCATGCCGGAGAAGAAACGCCTCAGAGGTGTCCGGACAGAGATCTACGCAATTCCTTTCGAAGAGGTCAAAACCAAAGAGACTCCCAAGCACCACAGTATTGATCTATACATGTTTTCCTTACCTCATATTCCTGCTCGAGCAGTGCTTCCTGATCTTGTGCGTTCTCCATGTCCACAAAGGGCCCGCAAAGAAAAAAGGCAGGTATCCATCTTGCCAAAGTGTTTGGCCCCTGCATGACCCTCCATGCACCCTTTCCATGAGCGGGGACAACATGAAAAGCGTCTCGGTTTTGGGGCCAGAAGCGTGATCCATGAGACCTTGTCTTACCCCGCCGGTCATGTTCCAGGAAAGCGACAGGATCGAAAACCAGCACTTGATCGGTCTTGGTGGGTGGAGGGCGTCAAATCGGTCCTGGCTGAGCTTCGGATGTAGACTATAAACCGCCTCCATGTGGATGCACGCACTTGCGGACGATCAACGCACGCGCCCACGGCCATCATCGGCCATCCCTTCCCGGCTTTTCTTACCCCCACCCGTACCGCCTCCATCTGGATTGAACTGCCTCTTCATACGGGGGGGGTTATAAATCAAGAGTATACATGAAACTGATGTGTAAAGTGTAAAGGTCCCCGTACGAAGAGGTTATACAACCTCTGGCGAATCGGGGCGAAGGATTGTGTGTCCGAATCGGGCCGTGACGCGGCGTTTCGTGGGCAACAAACCGTCCGAAAGCGAGCGCGATAGAAGAGGTTTTACAATCCAAATGGGGTGGTATGACGACGCAAGAGTCTATACTTTTAATGTATGTTACCCCTTTGGACCCCAAAAGACTTTGCTGTATTGTCCGACAGTCCTTAGCTCTCGCTGGATCGAACCTTCGCAGCGAGTACTGGCGGCAAGAAGTCTCTCCGCGCCTGCTCACGCGAGAAGGCCGTGTGCATAGAGAGGACACCTTCCTTGATGTAGCTCTCAAACTCGTCTTTGTAGAGGTATTCCTGGAATTCTGCGCTGCGAAGTGAGGATCTGAGGATCAGAGACCCTTCGACCTTGTGGGAGGGAGAGGCTGAAATAGTAACTGTATAGACTTAGTTTGGTGTCTGCCTAGGCCTCTTTATCTGTTGAAGCCTGGGACTATCCTGGACTATTCCTAGACCTATTCCTGGACTATTCCTAAACTATCCTGGACTATTCCTAAGATAGTCCTGGACTATTCTCAAAATCATCTTGAAATGATCCTGGAATATGTCTTTGGGATTCTAAGAATCTGAAAAGATGCACTCACAGCACGCTGAGTTCCCTCGCAAAAACCGCATGCCGCATGCCGCATACATAAATACTCTTTTTTTTTCGAAGCTGCGAGCTGACTGCTGAGTTGCGTCTTTGCTGGTCTCATGTTCATTTGAGCCTCTCTATCCCCCCATGCTTTCCCCAGCCTGGAAGGCGAGGCTCGAATCAAAATTCAAGATTCAAGCCGCTAGGTAGAGCTTTGGAAAATTCAGTCTCTACTGCCGCGACACGGCCTTTGCCTTTGCCTTACTCTTCGGCTCTTTGGAAGTCTGAGCTTTGCCCCTTTTCTGCTTCTTTCCCAGCCTCAGCCAAAACAATTACATTAAGTAACATTGTAATTTGTAATTGTAACATTGTAACATTGACGTCTACAGGTCACGAATGGTCGGAGTAGTAGTCGGAGTCGCCAGAAGGTTGAGTTTATCATTGGCCGCTGATCACCGATCTCCCATCACAACTTCTCTGGAAAGAAACTTGCAGTAACGCACACGTCATATGACCTGACGTGGTTGAAAATGAGTTGGAACTCTTAGTTGTTGAACAACACTTAGAAACATATTGTGTTTCCAACAACTTCAAAACATCGAAAACACATGATCCACGACCGTATTATTGCATGTTCCGTATGTATATGACTCGAGTCTATGGATTATGTCACTTGCATCATGTGTGATAGATACAAGATACGCTAGATGCTAGACACTACAGCATGATTCATGATGCTGATATGATGATATGATATGACTGATATGATTCAATTGATATGACTCATGACTTGATATCAATATCATTAATTAATCCTGGAATCCTGCATCTGAATAATTTTTAGTCAATGTCAATGTCAATGTCAATTCTGATTCCCGATTGCCAATAATTTTCATACTAACAATTAACATATATCATGAACTGAACATTAGTAACATTAGTCAATAGTCCAGAACGGTTCCGGACGGTTCTGAACTATTTCATGGACTGAAGTACAAGCGATAGTCCAGGACGGTTCCGAACGGTTCTGTACTATTGCTGAAACAGCTCCTGACGATAGTCCAGAACGGTTCTGAACGGTTCTGAACTAAAAGTTTTAGCGATGGTTCAGAACGGTTCCGGACGGTTCTGAACTATCCTTAACCCCGGACTATTCCGAACTATTCCGAACTAATTGGTGGATTTGCTATGGATAGTCCAGAACGGTTCTGGACGGTTCTGAACTATGCCTAAAACACGACGTCCTTTTAGTCCAGAACGGTTCCGAACGGTTCTGGACTATTTCTAGAGTTACCCACATCACTCGCATCATGTGCAGTATGTTTTTTTAAAGTATTTTTAGTTGATCTTCTACAATGTTGGATTTCCCTGATGGTTGAATGGACGGATGATCAATGGTTGGTTGGTTGGTCTTAGTCTTGGTCTTAGTAACTCTTTCATCATGTGTTTGCCCTGACAACCCGCTCTCCAAAGCAAAGCCAACACGAAGGTAAGGGCTCAAGTTGACATCTCATCTGGCCAATGAATCCGAGCCACAATGAGAGAAGCGAACTGGATGTCAAGACTCTCCAGCTCCCGGTTGTTGAACAGGGCAAGTTTAGACGAGTCCAAATGGCGTTCTGAGTAGCGGGTCTTGTTGCCTCCCTCTCTCAGGCCCAGAGCCCTCTCACAACGTTCCACGAAAGCGGTCCTGCGACCTGTAACTCTGCCATCCTGACAGGGTCAGATGGCACACTTGAAAAAATCTAAAGTTTCTCGATTAGTCCGGGGTGGTGTTTTAGGAATAGTTCGGAGAGGTTTAGAAATAGTTCGGAGGGGTTTAGAAATAGTCCGGAGTGATTTAGAAATAGTTCCAAAAGGAAAATCCTTACTTGGGCTGGGGGGGTTGTTTCTGGCAACCTGAAATCCTAATCTGGTGGTCTTGGGAGGATGGCTGACGCGCCCAAGCCGAAACATGGAACCTGCCAACTGATCCCACCCGCAGCCTTAGACTTCTCTGGGTAGTGGGAGTCACGTCCCAGGAATTCCTGTACCCGCTCCACGTACAAATTAACATCTGCCAACGTGCTGCGTGTCTGAAAAGTGTGAGAAAGCACATTCCGGATCAGGTCACACAGAGCCAGGACTCGATCTTTCGAAGTCAGATCCTTTCGGACCATCAGGATGTAGCATCGCTTCCAGACCCGAACCACGCTGAACTTAGTTGGTGGATTTGGGGGCTTGGCTTGGAATGAATGAAGCATCTTGCATAATGTAGTACTCACTCAGTGATTCAGGCTATAATTATGACAGTCCGGTCAGTGGTGAGTGTTGTCATTAGTAAGAGCAAAAATTAAATGGTTGCCAACTACGTTAATAGTTTCAATAATAATTACTATTATATATATGACAGCTCCCTGATAGTCCATGGCAATGACAATACAATAGCCTATAGCCTATAGCCTAATAGCCTATACTTGATGCCACCAAGAGTCAATTCTTTGATCCCAAGCCGCTTGCAGTACTCCAATGGCCAGTTCAAAAAGGGTAGAGTCTTGCCTTCCAATGGCACTTCCAATGGCATTACCCTTGGCTTCTGATTCAATGCAAGTCCAAGTCCAAAAGACAACTAACACTTGGCCCCTGCCCAGTGGTCAGAATCAAAATGAATGAATTGAATTCGCGGGCCAACACCCAGCAACCAACAGTGATGCTGATGCTTCGATATTCGTCGATTGGCTGAACCCGTCACTCAGAAATGTCAAGTGTGACATGTCCGTATCTGGTCTCAACGTCAGGAGTCAAGTCACTCAAGTCAAGAGTCAAAACAATGATAACAAAAAACAATTTCGATATTTACTATATAGGCCCAAGGTTCCTCTCAGAACTCTTGTCAAACAGCTGAGACATTGGACCCTCCGAGTCAATCGAGCTCTCATCATCACCACCACGATTTGAGAAGCGGCGCATCATTGCAAACTGGGCTACGTGCTACGTATGTACTGTAAAAATGGACTAACTTTATCCCATGGTAGTATCACTGTATCACCACTGTACTTTTGTGACACAGGTGCCAACCTAATCACCAACACGCAGCAAACCAGAGCCTAAACAGCCGTGGCACATATAGGCTTTGAAGAAGCTCATGCAGTTGATCTGGTTGATCTTGAACGGGCTGTGCGGATAGTTGCGGTTCTGCTCGTGGAGGAGGGGGAGGTGGGGGAGGTGGGGGAGGTTGAGGACAACGCCTACGTCGCAGTGGTGGTAGTTGCCGCTTTGCTGGCAGGCGTGGAGGCCGTGGTGGAACAGGTAGTGGTGGAGCAGCTTGCTTTCTCTTCTTTACTCGCTTCCGTCTTTTAATCTTAATGCGGCGTTGGCCTTGGTGATGTCGCCCTTGTTTTTGCTGCGCGCTGCTCTTTCCCATTGCTGGACCAGTTGCACATGGGACATGATTGAGACAGGGCAGTGCAATGCTGCAATGCAATGCTTTAGAGCTCAGTTGTCAGGTGTAATGCAATGCTAGTCTGATTGCCTGTCGCAAGTGGTTCATGGAATGTAAACACTGTGCTGTGAAGTGTTCCTTCCAAAGATGCTGAAAATCGAAAAGCATCCAAGCACAAACAGACAGACCCTCACCAAGACCCAGTCCAAAATATTAATTTAGATAGGCTATATATAAGCTAGTAGTAATAGTAGGTATTTAAGAATAGTTCCACAGCATTTAGGAATAGTTCCCAAGTATTAGGGAATAGTTCCCAAGTATTAGGGAATAGTTCCCAAGTATTAGGGAATAGTTCCCAAGT
>CAXAMN010025951.1:496765-519843 GCA_963970005.1 Durusdinium trenchii
CAAGTATTAGGGAATAGTTCCCAAGTATTAGGGAATAGTTCCCAAGTGTTAGGGAATAGTTCCATACCTGGAACAGGATTGGCCAAACAAACAGGCCTAGGCAGCCTCTAAGACTTAGTGACTTAGAAACTAAGACAATTTGGCGACTGTAGATTGCATTTTATGGAGGGTTTGGCAGGTAATGCCCCCTACCTTCTGGGTGGGGAGAAGTGGTCCCCCACCTATAATAGACACTATTTTGCAGGTATCCCACCCCCCCCCACCCCCCACCCCTAATTATTTGAGATATCCTCACAGGTGGTTTGAAAAAAAATGGTTGTTTTAACATGTCATCAGATCATCATAATTCCTTTACTGGCAATAACGGACGGTCCTCATGTACCTTTACAAACAAACTTGTTTTTGGATACCTATACCCCAGTCGTAAGCAAATACAAGGGTCCCCACCACCCACCCCCCTTTCTCAAATATGTTCAAACAAAATTAGAAAAAAAACATTGAGCGGTGACGGTATACCTCAAAATAGTTTCTCAAGGGAGGAGCCATGCCAGGTACCACTTCACAGGTGCCCAATCTCTTCACAAAACGAAAACCACCGGACACCCAACCCCTCATAGGGCTATTCATGCCAGGTCCGTTTAAGGACATGAACTCAATAGACCGAAATGTCTTTTGCTCAACTTGCTCAACTCCTTCAAACCTCTTTCTGACCGCTTATATCCCCTCTCCACCGCCAGACCCTCGTGTTCCCCCCGGTCTCCGCGTTGTAGCGGGCGCCGAAGAAGAGGTGGCAAGGGCCCACTTTGAGGCCTTGTCGATTTTGACAAACACGCTCCTGGTCGCCGGACTCAGGCATGCACACCACGGCAGATGGACGAATGACAGGGGCCAATCCACACTCTAACGGCCTGGCAGCATGCTTCCCACAAAACACCTGTCAAGAGTGGGATATCTTCCAACTCTAGTGCCCGCTTTGATGGCGAGCTTCTCCCATCCCATCGTCAGGAGGGTGCTGCGAGACGTAGATGAAACAAACTGGGCAGACCCGGTACCGGGATCGCTGGTCTGGTGCAGCATGAGTGTTTCTGTTTCGAGAGAGAAGGACTGACTAACTCCTTGAGAAATTCAGGGACCCACATCAGCCCTCTCTGCCTTCCCCACGTTCAACCTATGGGCGCATGCTCCCCCTCCTGTGTGACGGCGCGCCATGGAGCAAGACCAGTGCCCATGCCCGCCATGATCACCGGCTTGCTTGGATCCTGGCGCCCGTCCCCGCGGGGCGCTTCGCACCTTCGCTGAACGGACACACCACGTAAGCCAAACGTCACGAAGGACGCCCATTCGTGCGACCCGACACCTGGCAGGGATGGGACATGGGCGAGCCGAGAGCGTCCAAGAGAGCGTCCGGTCCTTTGAGAGCGTCTTGTCTATTTAGTCACTATCACTATATACTATCAGTCGATTTCCCCAGCGGCTACCTATTTCTGTGGTTTTGGTGGTTCAAGGGCAAGGCTCCAAACATAGGGGCGTCTTCCTTTGATTGCAAAAAACATCATGTGATCTGCAAGCATGGTTTCACTTCTTCTTCATGAACCATTCCAGCTACTAGCAGGAGCCGAAGTCACCCAACTCCGCACAAGACTGTTCTAACTTCTCGGGTCTGGTGATTCAACGTCATCGATGTTTCTCCGCAGTTAACCCAGGTCGACCCACGTTTCAGGAGTGTCTGGAGGCCTTCGGCAAGACAATGGCACTCTGCCGCACCGCGCACATCATGGTGGCGCCCGGCTTCTGCTGTCGCATGTAGCCTCGAGCATGCGCGGAGCGACCGGGGCCGCGAGCATGGTCGGGTGGAGCCAGCACGCGGTGGAGCCCAAAAGCTAGACGCGATTGATCCGGGTGAGTTTCTTCAAGGACCCGCAATGATCCGCAATGGCCTGCCCCCCTCTCTTTCCTCTCTCGTTCCTGATTTTGCCTTTGTTGCCCTGGTTTTGCAAATGCAGCTCTGCTTGAGCTTTCGCCGTGTTCCACCTCTATTTACTCACTGCGCTTGAGCCCTGTCCCACACCAGGGCCAAGGACATGGCCAGGTGGAGAAGCTTGACAGGCGAAGCGTGTGCGGAAAGAAGAAACTGAGCGGCTTGTTGTCAGCTGGACAAGCTGGTGTAGTCAAGGACTTGCACGGTCCAGGCTCTGTGCTTTACCCGGGGGCTCATCATCTAGGTTCCAGCAATCATCCCCTAGACTCTAGACACAAACTGATGTGGATGTGAATCTCAACTGTCATATGTAACTATGGCGCCGGACCGCTCTGGTTTTTCTGGAGAGCCTCCAAGCTGGATCCTGAAGACATCTGAAGACCAGTTCTGCCAGCCCTTGATCAACAAGCCACCCCGAGCCACCCGAACGTCCGGGCGCCTCGCCTGTGCATTCGCCCAAACGAAGCTCTTTGGTGCTTTCGACCGTCCAATCCACCAACACCACGCACAGCCTGACGCGCTCGACTCGCGGCCATCAGCGACCCCGAACACGAACTGAAGACTGACCGGGGCAGAACACATCACGAATGATGCTGAGAGTTTGTGACCCATGGGGATGTGAATGTGTTGTGTTCCACTGGCTGACCAGTTTTGGTGGCCAAACATGGGGGACAAAACTGCTCATGAAGATCTCTGAAGTAACTAACTACACCCTGGAAGACGATCCCATGGTAGAGGAAAACACTCTTCCAGGGGGCCAGGACGTCAGGGTCTATGTGAGTTTTCGGGAGTGTATATTGGCATTGCAAATCTGCAACGGTGGACAGGACCCACCACCTTCCCTGCCATTGGGTGATGCTCATGAACTCTTAGGTTAAGAGAACGGGCATTTTGAGCCCTTTTGTTTCTTTTTCAAGGGGCTTTTGGACCATACGTTCCACTAAATCGTGGAATCATCCAAGATTGCACCGAAACTAGAAAAGCATGCTGCAGCATGCTGCTAGAACAAGAAAGCTCCAAAAGGACACATGGATCAAACAGCTTCTGGGCCAAGATGTCCTACACAAGCACACGCGCACAAGGCCTAATAACACTGCAAGAAGGTCAGAGGTACTTGTGGTACTTGTGGTCAGAGGTACTTGTTTAGGTCGACGCAGCAAGGTCTTTCTAGATGGCCAGAGGAAGTGTTGATCGCATAGAAACAATGCAATCAACACGTCCCGCAATCTGAGGGACGAGTAAAACTGCGAGGAACTTGACATCGAGTCATGTTCGTCAACTATTCAACGTTCTTGGAGACCCGGTCTGCAAGTTCATCAGGTGTTTTTTTTTCTCTTCATCCGCTCTTTTGGCTGGGAACTGTTCTTTTTCGGAAAAACAGAGGATACAGTAGCAGCGTTCTTGTGGAAAAGAGTTCCAGTAGCATCTTGGGGTCTGTTTTGCAAACTCAAGGGCCCTTGAGTCAACTTGAGGACTGCGCGTGTCGCTGGTTTTCATGGGTTTTCCACCAGGTGCTTCGCCTCAAGAGATACACTCCTTGTGAGAATGTCCCTTGGAATCAGAACTTGCCTCCAAACAAAAAAACAAACTCAGGCTTTCCTCCTGTGGTTCCTGAACAAAACGAACTCAGCTGCAAACGAAGCGGCTGGATCTTGTCCGCATGCATCAACGGTGAGCTGGCAATGGAGTAGCCTCAGCGCGATGACAAACTCGGCAATGGAGTAAGAAAAGTCAACGAGCCGTGCCTTTTGGTTGCTGAAGACTCAAAACATCATCTAAGCTAAGGTGAGCTTGTGATCCGCATGCACATACCCGTACGTAAATAGCAGCAAAAGCCTTGTTGCATGTAACTACACCCCAAATCTGACCATCCGTTGATGCCTTGTGAGCCAGTCCCACGAGTATCCGTGAGTGTCACCAAAACAGACCGTTCAGTCCCGTTCCAACATCGAAGGCTGAAAAAACACCCGCTCCCCTCTTGAAGGCGGAAGAGCACCCATGCATGGAAGAGCTTGATGAAGAAGTTTGGGGAAAATGACACCCTGGTTGGTGGTTACAACTTGAAAATTTTTAGTCGGTGGGTTCAATCATCCCAAGTAAAGGTTGGGAGAACATTCACTACCAGGTGAGGACCACTTGTCACTTGACGACTTCGGAGATTTTGCTTTGGGGTGACCAAAGCCGGGCAGGGTCGTGGGAAACATGGAGAGGGAAGAACCTCCATACTTGTAGAACATAGGAGCCTAAATGCAACAGCCGCTTCTGCTTTTGTTTTATTCAGGGCCATCCAACACATGCGGACCAAGCCGCCAGCCAAGTTCATGGAACCTGATTAGGAGCTGGAACTGCAAACCGCGAATCCGCCGTGCCACTGCATCCAAAACACTGCGGGGCTTCAGGACAGGGATCATGTTCAACAATTGCTCGATGGGTGGCCGCGCGCTCTTGAACCTCGATAGGGCGGTTGGTGTGCTTGGTGCGGTGCGCCAAATGGAGTGACACATTGCTGATACATGATGGCTGATACAGGAATTATACAGTACAATATCACTGTACAACAGACAGGCACCTATATCATATCCATGTAATCGGAACGACTTGAACTGTAGCTGTCACATTTTTCGGTATCTTAGGTTGATGGTAGGCAGGCCACAAGTCTGACAACGGAGACAAAAGGATAAAGCATGAAGAAATGACGCGAGAAGCTTCTAGGTTGGAGGCCATCGCTACTAGGGTGGAGGTGGAGGCCATTGCTACTAGGCTTACGTCCAAATGATTGTGCAGAGTAGGAGTGACCGTTTTCTAGCCATGCCAAAAAACGCACGCTGGCTGCCGGCAACCGGACTGTACTTCTTCGACTCACATCTTGTTTTCACGTGCGAATGCTCATTGGGAGTGAAGACCGACCGCGTGTAAGTGAATGTGCAGACCTTGGTTTCACCGTGCGAACAGACAAAGAATGTCTTCAACGTCGGCCATTCCGACCTCGGCTGTCGGACCTCATGTTCTCAGACTTCATCGTCCGACCTCTTGAGAGCTGCATGGGATTCCCATAAGAGTTTCAGAGCTGCGTCTGACATCTCTGAAGAGAAATCTAGCTGCGCTGCATGCAGGCACCAAACGGGCAAACGTGGATCGGCTGGGGATTGGCTGATCAGAAGGTCCTTCCGAGTTTGGACGACGGAAGACTTGGTTCGATCGATTTCGTTCCCAGGGCCTAAGGGGACAGTCCTCTATCCTCTATGACCATCTCCTACCCTTTGATAAATCGACGCCTAAGCTAAGGATGTTCCTAGGCCGAAAAAGTGATGATCCTCTACCCTCCCCAACAAGCTAAACCTCAGAACCTCCTCCTCCCCCTCCTCCTTAGCTAAGGAGCTTCTTGAAGACGTCCGCGTGGTGTGCAAAGTCGTGGGTCAAGTCTCGGTACAACGCCTGGCCCTCGGCGTTGTTCTCCACCACGCTCTGCAATGCCTTCTTGTCGGCCTCATCCTGGAGATGCAGACGAGGTGGAAGAAGAGGTGGAAGAAAAGGTGAGTATGGTGCCAAGCACCAGGGTTGAGAGAAGAGACAAGAAGCTAACAGCCAGGGCGAAAAAACAGGTAAGATTTCAGCTCCTCTAGGTCTTTCAGGGTGTGTGCATTGTAGTACCCGCGAACACAAGCAAAAAGAAGAGAATCAATCCTCTTGGGTATGTTGTGCCGGAGTGAATAACATAGACGGTATATGTTAGAATGAAAACTGGTCTCTTTAAATGGTGGTTTCTGTTTTATTTGTCCATTTGGAAATCCCTGTGTGGAACAACCCATGTAACAAGAAAGGCTTTTGAGAAGCCCTTGTGGCATAATCCATGTAACAAAGAAGGCTTTGGGCCTTGCACTTCTTTGGAGCAAGCTCTGTTATAGAAAAACCACTGATGGGCTGTCAGCTGATTGGCCCAAGCACAAGCACCGGCCAACGACTGTGGCAGCTATGGCTGGAAGTTCTGGAAGGGCCCAAAAGATTTGGCAACAGATGCTCAGAGAGTCACGGCATCAAGTATACCCTGTCCAGCCACACATGTACCCTAAGTTTACTGGTAGTGGACTTGTGTTGAGGGTTCACCTCTTCTTGCCAAAACTAAGGAGAGGCTTGAACGTCCAATCCCCCAGATGAGTGTCCTACCGGACGTATGGCTGGCAGCGTAACTTGTTCTTTAGAGTTGCGCCTAATAATAATGATATTATTGAAATAGACTAAACCATCTCAGCACTGTTCAGCATACTGAGTGGACTCACATAAGCTATGAGAATGATATATGATGTGTGTAGAGTCCAGGGCCATTAACAGGAAGTCAAAACAACGCATACTTACTGATGCAAGAATGATGAGTTATGGAGCCTGATCTAAAGAATCCTAGCCAGATCAGCCAGCTGGTATGACTGTGACCCTGTCTCAGGTATCTCGACCTGGCTGGGATTGATGAAGAAGACCTGAAGGTTCTCAGGAGCTATGCCGAGCAACGCCCGTGCCCCGACCAGTCTGCAGATTTGGGTTGAGTTTTGAGTTATTTGGGTTGAGATATGCAAGCAAGCAGTGCAGGTACTACAATTCAATGTATTGTAACATCACATAACTAATTATAATTTATAATTTATAACCTACTTTGTTGTCCTTCATTGGCAAGTGTAGAAAACCAGTTGATTGAATGCAGTAGGGAGAGGTCAGTTTTCAAACAGGCTACAGGCTACAGGCGTGTGCATGCAGCAATACTGTTTGAAAAAGAGCCAGGCTGAGTCGTGACTGCTAGCCGTGTTCACATTTGACATGGACAACCGGACAACCCCTTTCAGATTTGCTTTGGCCTTGGCATTGGGCTTCAAACCATACATAGACAGAGACAGACTTGTAAATCCAAGGATAACAGTGTGGGGAGCTTGTGAGGGAGCCGGGACGACCGCTTACCTTGCGAATCTCAGCTAATTTGTGGAAGCTGCTGAATTCCAAGCTTTCCCATTGGCACGAGGTGGAACTGAAATGAGCCAGGCTTTGATTAGACAACTTGAATTCCTGAATCCTTGAAGGAATGTGTTTCTGGCCATGGGCCACGCCCATAAGTGTTGTCCAGCTTTCAACTTCTGTCTGTTTATTCTCACTTAACCCTGCTTGACCACTAAACTGCTAACAGCAACTTTCTGATTCTTAGCTGTTTTGCCCTTGCCGTTGCCACACCAACCTAAGAAAAGTCATTGAGCGGGTCTTACCATTGAAGTTCACAATGGAGTTCAGCAGTGAGATCGACAAGCGGTTGCAAGCCTGGAACGTCACGCACTATGAATGTAGCTTTCCTGCATTACAACCCAGCTGAAACCTGAAATATGAAACAAAATCAAGTTTCCAGCGTTCGCAAATTGCAAACTAAGGGCAGCATTTCTTTGCAGATGTGGCAGAGGATCAGGAGGGAGGCGACTGCCAAGTGTGCTTCAAGGTTCACAGTTGCCTTTGCCTAGACGATGCTTGCCTGCAACTGCAACACTAACAAACTCCACTTGTGCAGCCACAATTAGTTCCATCTATATAGATCATCTAGCCTAGTTTTCCTTCAGAACCCTTCAAACATATCTTTAGTGCGGAGTTGGCAAACAACGTAGCTTGTGTAACCAGGAATTGCGGCATTCACGTGCAGCCAAGGACGACATCGCCGTCATGGGCATACCTTGCCCACTGTTTTCTAGGCTCAACTCGCGTACTGTTCAAAGGGGTTACAACCCTTTCTTGGAGACCCTTGGATTCAACAGAAAAAGCAATCTGCATGCATTGCCATGTTGGCTAGCTTTTTCAGTTATGTCATGTCATTCCTCAAGAAAACAACTGGTGACTGGTTGTTGGCTGAAAATAAATTGAAATTAGTCACTAGTCACTAGTTCAGTTGTTACAGCAGTTTATTGATGGTAAACCAATGTGTTAAAGTCAGTCATCGAGCTCCCCTCATTGAAGAATGGAGCCCCGAAACAGTTCACAATATGCCCTACCAAGCGTTCTAATTCTGCATTTATTCTGTCTTTACAAGTTCTCTGAGGCCTGGAGCTCGAACTGTGAAGGAATGTTTGAAGAAGCTTCGAACCAGGAACCCCAAGTCTTTCGTTATCGAGGAAGCCACCGGCCAGCATTTTTGTGACATGCATTGAATGAATAGATTGAAACGTGGGTAACATGGGCGGATCACATATTCATATTCATATAAATTATAAATTCATATATTTATATATTATATATATATGTTTCTGTGAATGATTTAATTTAGATTTCAGACTATTGATATATGACTGCAGGCACCGTGATATCTAACTTTATCTCTTTTTGAATATCACTGATCAAACTGATCCATCGCATTGGTTTGCCTTGTGTTCTTGTCCACGTGGGTTTGCAATTGTGGAAAGCTGGAGCTGCAGTGGTATTTCAAACCCGGCAGTCATTGGTGCTTGCAGTTTGGTAAGGCATGTTATGCTTGTACATTATGACATCTGTTTCAAGTGCTAGTCTTTGCTGAGCTCAGCAAAGAAAATGTGTCAGTGCTTCCGTGTTTCACTGTGGAATTCCAGTCTGGACAGTCTGGATTATATTTGTCCATGCCCAATCTAAGGTGTGGTCTATCACGCAGCCTTTTCCAGAATCGCTTCCAGGAGAGTGGATGCGCTATCAGGCTGAGAATGGCCCGAGGGGAACGTTTTTGACGGACTTATTTTCACTGGGGCGGGAGTGAGAGAATCCTGTGCCTGTATGTGATCGCAGCTTTGAGGTTAGGAAAGGTCGGGCAACAAGTTCAAATAAAACCCGCTAGTCACTAGTCTGTTCAGCAGTCTATGAAGTAATGTAATACAAACAGAATGCAGTCTGCACAAACCCCAAGTGTTACCAAGCACTTCAAACTTCAATCTTCTAATCAGCCAATAGAAAGTAAAAACAGTAAAGTAGTCGCTTAGGTAAACTGACAACACAGGAGCTGCTACAGTGACACTACTCCAGAAGCATTAGACCGTCAGCCACGAATGCCATTCTTTGAGCGGTTTTGCCGGCATCTCGAAACATCCCAATCCCGAAGAGAAGCAGTGCCCGTGGAATCTCAGGAGTCAGATTCTGAATCTTCAAGTTTTGGCATTGCGCATGCCAGCTCCAGTGAAGAAGCACCAAATGAGTCCATCGAGAGTGAAATGGGTGTCCATGGTGCAAGTGACAGTGAATTGCTGAAGCTGAAGCGGAGGGCCCAAACAGAGAAGGCCCGTGCAGCAGCTTTGCTGGCACGGGCCAAACGGAAGTCACAGCCCTCTGAGGAAGCCCCATTGCACCCAGCTGCTATGTACAAGCCTGACCTGCAGCCACGGCCAGAGGTAAACAAACCTGGCCATTCTTCCCTTCCAGAGAGGTGGAGACGATTGAGAGTAGTCTTCTCTTGGATGAAGGCTTGGTGTGCAGCTTTGGGAAGCTTCCTCCAAAGTGCAGGGCCAACTGCGACTCACTGTTTTACCACTACTGTGGTAGACGATACAAACATGACTCTGTCAGAAGCCATCGATACCGACTGGCGCAAATCCAGAGTTGTGAGCGTCATGAATATGATGCAGTCGTTGGTCGTGACATGCAAAGTTGATGAAGGAGAATCTCAGCGTCACACGTTTTTGGTTCACTCACCACTGATTGTGCTACCAAAAACCACCGCTGGAAGCATCGTTCATGAGCTACGGAGCTGGCTGGTCACCTTCGCTGGAAAGGTGTCAGCCCGTTTCCAGCTTTTTGGTCTCTGCTCTGAAATGTTTAGTCCGATTCCAATCCAGGCAACTTTGATTTGCTGGGACTCTCTAGTCACGAACCTGGCAATCTTAAAATACCTTCGAGTGATGGTGCACCTGAAGCACTTAGAGGACGGATTCAACATCCTGTACCCCTTACTGGCAAACATTTGTCTGTTACATCAGTTGGGTTTGGCTCGGAAGAGCATCACTTGCCACTATCCCGGGTTGTGGTCGGCCATCGTGCGCCTCGCCCATTTGTTCGAGATGGGATCCTTCAGAAAGAAGTTTAGAGGAGCCTTGATCAGTGAAATTTGCGATAGCTATAGATCAATTCCAGTGGCTGCATTGCCAGAAGAAGCAAAAACATGGCGTCAGGCACGCAACCGTGTTTGCAACCTTTTTTCTACAGATGGGTCCTACTCACTCAAGAGAAGACGATTGCATTTGAAGCTGCTTGAATGGGACAATTCAGACCCATCGGGGCGTTCCTTTTGCCACTGGTGCCTCGGTCATTGCTGCCGCGGAGCCAATGGGGAGGAGAAGAGCAGGTACGCACTTTTACAGCTGTGCAAACATTACACCCTCCTTTTTGGCCACGGCTTCCCCGTTCCCCTTCTGTATAGATGGATCCATGGATATCGCGCCTTGCAGTTCGTGAACGTGCTTTGGTTGGCAGCTACCAAATTTTTCAGGTACAGTGTGAGTTTTCAAAGATGTAGCGAGTCGCAGTAGTGTCAGTAACCCTAGCAAACCACCAGACACACAAGCCCCACAAGCTTCCGATACCAAGTTATTGTTGGCTACCAACATCAGGGGATATATATAGGCAGTATAGGCTGGGACGTGTGCCACATTATTATGACAAGCAAAATAACAACCGTGTCCTTGTTGTATTTTGTTTGAAACCTGTTGCAACCTAATTAGCCTAAGGAGGCATGCAGTTTGCATCGCATGCTGCCGCGTGTTCTCGAACGCCTGTCCAAGAATGATCCAATTGACGAGCAAGCTTCGGCCATTGAAGCAATGATGGAGTCAGTTGGCTTGATGGTGGATGAAGGGAGCGATGAAGCTTCAAAAAGTGACGAGGGCTTGCAGGCACTTCTGGAAGAACTTCAAAACACAGAATCCAAGTCTTTTGCAGCGACCAATGCAAAGCGGAAGCGTCTGACCTACATGACTTTCTCCAACCCGAGTGTGCCAGCAAAAATCCAGGTTCTTGAGAGTATGGTGGCGCCAAATGTTCAGCTCATGGAAACACTGTTCAAGCGAAGTGGTTGGATCGCTTCCCTCTACCACCTCCCAAAGCATGAGAAGACCAAAAGAGCTGAGCTCATGGAGAGGCACCATGGCGCGGAGTCTGTTAGTGTGTAGTAAGTAGTAAGGTTTATATAATGTACAGCAAATAAGATAAGACACCCGCCACATAATTAGCGACATGTCCTAGTAACGAATGTTGTAATCCATCCTGGTCCATCCCGCCACATCCCGCCACATGCCTAGCTAGACCATTTTGAAGCAGGCAGCAGGCAGTTTTGTTTCCATGCTTTCTGAACCTACAAGCTGTCTGAATACATATTTACATATGATAAACACCTACCTACCGCATACCAGTACACCTACCTACTGACTCTACTGTACTCTTTCTCAGGTGACCGTTCTCACAGGACGTCTTGGTTGTTCACTCTTGTTACTTATCAAATTGACCTGGCATAGGATGCAGTCTGTAGTTTGGTTTGTTGCGATCTTTGAACAGGTTATAGATTACACGCTAGTTATAACTAACTTAATATATTATAATGTATAATTAAATTGTATGGATGCCGGATGCAACTGTGCTTTGTGCTTTGGTTTGATCATCAGACCACTCGAATGAATAGGCTGATCACGCCACATGTTTGTTCTAGGAATTGAGATGAATGGATTTCCGCATTCATAATATTCATATTTCTACTCAGGTCTTCACAAGTCTTCCAAGACTTCGCTTCTGGACAGATGGGACTGGACTTGGCAGCAGCGATTGTTGACAAACTCGTGGAGTTCAGCACTTTACACATTCCAGAGTTTGCACTCTCCTATTTTCAGCTGGGATTGGAACAACTAGGCGAGTCATGGCGGCGCTTCTTTCAAGAGCAGCAAAGGTTCCCATACCACTTCTTCAAGCTACTTTCACTGGAGCAAGATGATTTCATCAGGGAGTACAAACGCATGCAAGCTGCCAGAGCAACATGCTCGGATTGCTTCGACCAGGAATTTTCTTCCATTCTTCTCAGCTACATTTCTGAGGAAGATGGGAGCCACCATGATCTTGTCAGAGCCAAAGTTGATGGGCTCCGCTCATTCCTACAGGATTTGACATGCTATGCACCCATCAACTCAGACGTCGTGGAGTGCTTACATGGTGCATGCCAAACACGTTTGACACGGTTCAGGGGCGCCCGTCCCACTGACAATGTTGCACAAGAGATTGTGGTCCTTGACAAGATAACGAGTGCATATAGCAAATTCAAACGTTGGATGTTGGAGCGGTATTTTGACAAATGTGGTCTCCAAAGGCTCGCTGCTTATGGCCAGAAGAAGGGCAACGGTTACACGGCTGCTGACAAGGCCAAAGCTCCTACAGGCCAACACCTTACTCTTGAGGACTTGGAAGCGAAGCTAGCATCTGGAAATATGCCATCACTGCCTCGTCGATTGGTGGGTTTTTTGGCACAAGAATTAAAATAATCAACTACAGTAACTTTAACATTGTAACATTGTTGACTTTGCCGCAGATTGCATGCAGTTTTCTTAGTTTCCTCCTTTGGGTCAAATTTGACAGTCAGGTTGACGAGAGGTTCGTTTAGCTTAGTTTCTTTTGTTTGATGACGTTCGTTTGACTCATTTGTCTTTGAGCTTTTCCCATGGCCTTTACCTTTCCTCAATATTCAGTCCGACCATTGCGTCACTGCTTGCAAACAACGCCAGTGTTTCCAATGTCTCATGTGACTCATGTGTTTCATGTTTGCTGTTTGCTGCTCCCTTGATCTCTACATTCCCAATGTAATCTAGGTTGGAACGTCTTCCAGCGGCAAGCTATGGCCGACAAACAGCTTACGCCAGCGCAATGGAAACAGGCTCAACAGGAATGCAGCCAACAATGGAGACGATTACCAGATGATCAAAAGGAGGCGTATCATGCAATGGCTGCAGAGGAGCAACAGCTTCGCGAAGACGCCTTTAAACAACCTTTCGAGCCCAAGTGTGGCCCTCAATCTTTTGGAGAAGCAGGCTTCAATGCAGCAGCTGGGGTGTCCAAAAACGGACTGAAGTTGCTTTCCTTCAACCGACTTCTTGTCACCTACGACAGGTACAGATCACATGAAGGATGGAGCCAATTTGATTGTGGGTTGGCTGATGCGAATGGAGCTTTGCGCCTTGATGAAATTGATTTGGACACTGACAAGGATACCATGAGCTCTCGGTGGTCGACATTTGTTGGCCCAGTGAACCACAATGATGTGGACAAGTCCTACTTGGACATGGTTACTTGCATTCCCCACACTGTTTGCGGAGGTGGGCATGGCCTCTGCAAGCAAATGCCATACATCAATGTTGCCAGTAAGTTTGCTCACCGGCTTCACCAGTTTGTCAAGGATGGTGTCACAGTTGCAAGTCCAATTTTTTGTTGTTGATGTTGACTGACGTCCTTCACACTGACTGACTACTATTCACATCACTGGGCCACTGGATGGTTTGCAGGGGTGGTCATTGTGTTGGTCTGAACAGTGAACACAAAACATGAACTAACTATTGAATGAAACTGTTAGTTTAAATAACTATCGACTATCAATGCCTATCAATCATTAATTCAAATCAAATCGGATTAAACGAAGCCACCTCCAAATATTTTTGGAAGAATGCATCTCGTATCCCACATCCCATAACCTGGAAATCAGATTAGAATCAGATTGAGTTGACTTCTCTTGGTGTGCATCAGTCTTCTTACCGGCTTATGATGCGGCTTATGGCTTATGTTACGTTTGTATGTTTGGTCTTGGCCCGACAGCTCATGACCTGACTAGAGAAACAACTCTGAACGTGGCCAATGCATCCGGCCCACTAATGGTTTTGTTCAGCTTCTAACAGCCAAGGTGATGTTCCAGTTGGTTCCTTGATCGAGATCCTCGACCACAAAGACACCTCGGGTTCACTCTTCTATTTTGTGGCTGTGGCCATGAAGAAACCTTTGCTCCAGGTGTTGATTCGAGGGTTTGAGCGCCCTTCAGATGGTTCCAACTCTGACATTGTTCTGCTGCCTCCCGGGACTGTTGGGAAAGTGCCTTCATTCTGCACAGGTCACCAGGCCTTTCATCAAATATGTGCAGCTGAAATTGATGCCGGACATGAGCTTCCCGAAAGCATCAAGATTGCAGTGCACCAATACACTTTGAACCCATTTGCACCTTTGCTGGCAGTGAAACTTTCTACGCCTGGGAGCACATTCTTTGAACTTAGAACAAAGAATCCGCCGCCCAAGAAAGTTGAGAGAAAGTTGCTTGGCATCAGAATGAAAAAAAGGAAGCGCACAAGACCGGCCGGAAAGGGCAGTGGCAAAGGTCGTCCAAAAGGTTCTCCCACCCAAACCGATCATGCCAAGGACATTGACCATCAGCTTAAGTGTATGGCCAATCCACAATTGTCCGCTTCAGTGGAGCCGGATTCGGACATTGACATGGCCTTCTCTGACCATGATCAAGGTTCTGAATCAGAAAGTTCACTTTCAGGTCATGACGGCAGTGATTCAATCGATGGTGGTTCGCCGCCAACCCCTTTTGGTGAAGTGGCTGAAGAGCCAGTGAGGCCACCTGAAAAGATTGAGGAGGAGGCAGAACTGACACGTTTGGATTTGGAAAGAGAAAAACGGATGCAGGATCTCAGTGGCAACACTGGTGACAATCCAAGGCCAACGTGTTTGCCGAAGACAAGCTTCTGCAACCAGAGTCTTGGCCTGGTAGATGCAGGCATTCAGGTTGCAAGCAGATGCGCCACTTGCCGCCATTGCTTGACCAAGATAGAAAAGCAATGTGTTCGCTTTCAATATGCATGGAGCTTGAAGAAGTTTGCCTCGTGGCTTCACACAGAATGCGTCCTGCCTCATCTGATTCAGGAGGGAGCCAGCTTTCTACAGGCAAGCAATTATGTTTCTGGAGTAGTGCAGGATATGACTAAAGCACCTGAGGTTCGTGAGGCTGCAAGTTCTCTGAAGCGAAAGCTGCAGTCCCACTCGAGGGAGTCCGCAAGTGCCCATGGGGAGAAGCACATTGCAAATTGATCAGCACAGCACCTGTCTGTGACGGGGTTTGTGAGCCAGCCAGCCTTGATGCTTTGGCAGCCTCACTTCTTGCGAAAAAGATGTGTTTTGGCGGGATTGTATCACTATATATTACCGGACCCAACCACTTTTGCTTTTACCTATCTTCACCACGCTTCACTCACTCCGTCACACACCATACTGGTGCAGTGTATGAAGGCGAGTTGCTGTGCTGAGGGCTGGGACTTTTCATTCACAGATCCTGGATCCTGCCTTGAGCAAGTGGTGTTTAGGGTTTTGTGAGGCGGTGCAGTGCAACTCTTGTCATACAGAACCCACTAGCGCTAACAGTATATTTCTGTAGTTTTTTGGTTTCGGAGTTTTGTCTTGTGCATCTGGTATATTGTGCCAGACTCGATTGGTTGCTGGAAATACCAACATTGAAACTGGTGAATCTTTGTTCTTTATCCAATTCTGCACCGTGCACTTGGCAGGCCCCCCATCGACTTCTTCATGTACGGCCAGGAAGGGGAGACAAAGTATGGCATTCTGTTCCTTGGCGGCCACCATTGCCAAAGTAGCAATGAACATGTCTGTTTGATACAATATTGACAATACAGACTAATACAGACAGATACAAATACAGATTCAGATATATACATAAATTACACAATACAATACTACAGTCAGTACATAATATATATCTTGGAGTCATATAATGTCATATATCATATCATATATAATATATGTTACATTAAATTACATTACATAAGTGCAGAGTACAACAACTGCCTTGACCCTAAGTATTGCATGAACGTCCGATAGCACAGGGGTCTCAGTCAGCCTTTAGGTTGGTATCCGTATCGGTATCGGCCGGTACCGGTATTTGTTTGCAGTTCTTGCAGGTACGGACAAAGTGGTTGTTTGCCAGTGATTCAAGTGTAGCAAGTAGCTTGGATAAGCTACATTCAGAGACTCAGAGATTCGGAGATTCACAAAAAATCACCCAGGGAGTAGTCACAGAGTCATAGGCATAGGCTGAGTCATATGGAGGGTCATCACCATATAAACATCTTGCCGCTAGTTCAACTGATGTGTAATATGAATAGTCGTTATGGTTTTGATATTTGATAAATGATGAATGACAAACATGATTGATGAATTTGCTTTTTCAGGTTGGCAGATGCTCAAGAAGGGTACATTCCCTACCATGTGAAAATCCTTCCACTCGCGTGGCTTGGCTGCTTCAACTTTGTTTGGTCAAACTGCATCCATTGATCAATGCCAAATGGCATTGCCAGCATTGTTCTTTTCTTGGACACGGGTGAATGACACTTTGTTAGTGAGGGTTAGGGTTGTTCAAATAAGTTGATGCTTTGGAGGCATCGGAGGCTAAAGGTAAACAAATATTAGCGGACCTTGAAGAAAAGGTGCAGTTGATCATATCAGCATCATCATATGAATCATATGCATGCTGCATGCATATGAATCATATGTATACAGTGTATGACCCCCATAGTCCCATAGTTTTATAGTCATATGAGTCATATATTTAACTTGATTACTATTATGACTATGATTCTATGATGTTATAAGTTATAGTCTATAGTTATAATACTTTGAATGATACTATAATTGTTTGGATTGTTCCCGTCCATTTGAAGCCTACATTATACATACTGTAATTGGATACTTTCCCTTTTGCCATATTGCAAATACAACTACAACTTCAAGATCCTGCTTCCAACAAACAATCGTTTTCAGAGTTGGTTGGGAATCCAAGTGTGATACAAATAAAATGCTTTTTACTTGTCACCACTTTCGGATTTCCTTTGGTTCTATCTTGGTAAACACTGGCGAACAACGATGCCAGTGACCCGTTCGATGCCCGCCCAGGTCTTCCCACTTTGGTTCGCCAAACCATCGCAAACGCTGCTACATTATTGGGGCAAGGACAGACGTCACGGGCAAAGGCCAGTTCGATAGCATGTGTGAGTGGATTGAGAAAGATGCTCCAAGTGTACATGAACAATGCAGCCTCATGGACTGTTGCTTGCCTATTTGGAGCTTTGCAAAGACCAACCAACACTCAGATTTAAAACAAAAACACTACTACAGTAAAAATTGAAGACCATACAATCATGGTTCATGTTGCACACCCAAAGCCAATGCTTCCCCCGTTTCTCAGCCAAGGTTGGCTCTACTTCCAGCAATCCTTGCGCCGACCGGGCACACTTCCAGCTCCAGCCAAGGACAGCCGATCTTGAGCGAGCCAATGACGTTTTTGGTAGTTGTCACTTTAGCTGTTACGTGATGAGTTACATGCCCCCAGAACGGTTCTGAACGGTTCTGAACGGTTCTGGCTACCAAATCGGTATCTAAGGACCATGTAACAGTTCATGTAACAAGTTTGGTCGGGACAGGGTAAATTGTTTGGAAGCTTTCTGGCAGGACAGAGTCCAGAAAGTGGAGAAGAAGGCCAAGAAGGCCAAGACAGAAGCCGAGAAGTATGTCAGACAAATGACCCCGGAGGGGTTGTCCAAGCTGAATGCCCGCGAGTTGAACAAGCTCAAAGTCGAGTACTCAAGGCTTGTTGAACCTTAGCTCCATACTTCAGGACACAAATCTCCCCTCCCCTTGAAAAGATTTGATCCTTGCCCCAGATCACTGCAGATCACATTTCATATCACATATCACATATCACATTATCACATGTCATATTTTTGGAGTGGGGGAAACTGTGGGACTAATCCAAGGCTCAGCCATGCTTTCGCGACAGGAGTGATAGAGGGATAGAACTAGAACAAAAGTAAGGTAAGTCCTCTCTGGGTTCTCAGCTTTTCATCTGTGGGCAAAAATGTGTCAGTGCATCTGTTAAAGGTGTGCTACCATACTGTATGTAACATATCATATATGTCACATGCAGCAATATGATATATAATACTTGATATGACTGTATGAATGAATTACACTAACAATTCATATACAAAGGTATGATATGATATAATATAATGATAAATGATGGTATGCAAAAAATGTCAGGAACCAAAGGGTGTCCTCAGAACCGTTATTAACCGTTCGAGGCATACGTGTTACATGCACCAGGAACCGTTATTAACCGTTCAGCTGACATGGAACCCGAAAATGGTAATAGTTCAGAACCGTTCTCAACCATTCTGAACCGTTCGGGGGATTAGGAGTTGTTTCATGAAGCCTGAACCGTTATTGACCGTTCTGCTGGGTGTATGACACACTGGTTGGAACCGTCAATAACCGTTCCAATGGGATGTAAATATGAACTGTCTTGATGGCATATAATGGAACTACATACAAAGCATGTTTTACATAAGTTACATAGAATCTGATGAGTTAAGTTAAGTTAATCTTAAGTTTAGTTATGTTGTTGTTTGCAAACAGTACATGATGTTAATTTGTCCATATGTTACTCGACACAACTCAACTTATATTGTACCAAAACATAACTTACATTACATAACTTAAGACATCTATATACATCATCCTGACTGTGGTCAAAGTGTGCCACTCTCCTCACTTACAACTTGCAAAAAAACAAACTAACAAACAGTAACAATGACTGACAATAACAATCTATAGTAGTAGTAGTCTATATTCTTCAACAAACACAAAGAAGTAAGCAGTAAGCAGCAAGCACTAAGCAAGTTAACAGGTTGCAAAGAAGTTCACATACATTACACACAATCATGACACATGTGACACGTGTAACTAATGGGACTTACAGTATGTGCAGCATGCACATTGTTACATACATGACATACTGTGACATATGACATACACAATCCTATATTATATGACTACGACTACGACTACTACTATTACGTTACATAAGTTACATATGTTACATTTTGCTACAACTACAGTGACCGTGTACACCGGATACATAACATATACAGCCTGTCCTACGGGGGTCAGAGTCAAAGGCAAATCTGTTTCTGGTCCTGCTAGCTCCATGAACTGCTGTGTTGAATTCGGTGTTCCAGCACGTGCAAGCAAAGAGGCATAAGTAGCGCAGCCAGAATCAGTAGTCATCCCTTGTTTGTGTTGCACTTCTTGGTTCATGATGAAGTGGTGTCCAACACGTGCTAATCTTCGTCTTTCTGTACCGGCGACACAGCTCCAAGGATGAAGGGAAGGAGCCGCTCACATGCTTTGTTGACGTTGCCAGTGCTGGGCTTATTGGCTGTTGCAAAACAGAAAGTAAGTTTCTAAGTCTAAGTCTAAATGTGTAAAAAAAGGCAAGAAAATATCATTTTGAATGCGTGCAGTAAACTGTTCGAGTCTGAGTTAGACTGTACTGCAAACAGTCCGTTTCTACTTCATTGTGTCACTTCAATTCTTATGTTCACTGTTCGCACACATTCTTCTAGTCAAAGGCTAGTGAAGGTTTAGGTTCAGGCTATTGCCAAAACAAGGGGACCGACTAAGTCATTTGTCAGCCTTTTCCTAAGACAGCTGGTTTTTGAACAACAGGCCCACAGGTTTTCGACCTGTTTCTCTCTGCTCAGGAAGTGCTTCTTCGCAGATGGGTGTCTATTGCGATGATGGACGCGGAGGTGCATTTTGCACCTACATGAAATTATTTCATGTGGCTTTGGAACAGTTCTGCCCAGCAGAGGTATCCTGGCAAATTCTTGGGCAGCAGGTTGTAAATATTCCATTCCACAAATGCCAGTGTGGCAACATCAACCGTGAGCACGGGGTCGGTGTATGTCAAAGAGCGGCTAAATGCAGAATGAATTGAATGCAGAATTTGCAGAACGCATTCCGAATTGAGTTCATGATTCGGATCTATTTTGCCCGACAGTCAAACATCAACGTAACCAAGAGGGGTGGGAAAGGAGGCCTTGTGATGGTGGTCATGGATTGTTAACACCATGGACCGTGAACCAGTCTTCCATGCAGGAATTTCCTAAGTTCTCGATTCTCGGTCTCATGATCAGATTCCCGACAGTCATCACATGACCTCATGAAGAGAGAAGCAGTTGTTTGCAGTGCAGTTTTTGGCAGTTTTGCATGCATTAAGAAACAAAGCTGCTTCCGACATCGGTCAAAATAAACGGTCGAGTCATTGTCATTGCTCTGGAATTGTCAGTTTGTCACTGAGGTGATTTTAACTGCGCAGGGCTTCAACCCCAAGGACTTCCTGTTCTCCGAGTATAACTACTCCACGATCTGCAAGATGGCAGGCTCACTGCAGGTAGAATGTATTTAAGTAGTTTCTTTAGTTTGCCTTTGCCTGTGGCCTCGTTTACGAAAATGCTGATTTCATTTGCTCTCTCAATCTGTGGCAAGCAGTTCATTTAAGCAAATCCAACCAAACAACATGCCAG
This sequence comes from Durusdinium trenchii, assembly GCA_963970005.1. NCBI lineage: Eukaryota > Dinophyceae > Suessiales > Symbiodiniaceae > Durusdinium > Durusdinium trenchii. Next base: position 517,172 of record CAXAMN010025951.1, read on the forward strand.
GGAATTGCATGACCACGTCAGTGGTTGGATGTTGCTTCCTTGCACTCCTGCTGTTCGCACTGCCGCTCAAGGGTGGAGAGCCGCTCTGAATGCAATGTTCAGTTTTCTTCCAGTTGTTCCTTAGTTTTCCTTTCAGGGTCCTCCATCCATTCCTGCTTTTTGGGGATCATTGAATCGTCTCATTTGATTGAAAAGGGGCCAGGTGCAACCTTCTACAGTAGATCCAATGCACTTGTGATATCCCGTTTCTCTGAAGAAGGAATGGAATTTAAAGGAGTCAGGAGTCCTTGGTTTTATTGGTCGTATGCATTTCAGAGGTCAGATCTCATCCCAATTGAAGTGTCTCAAGTCCGCTCCCGGCTTTTTCTTCATATGATATGTATGATTATATTTATATATAATTCATATGCCATATAAAAGTGCAATACTGTAATACTGTACTGCAAAAGTTAAAAGATAATTAATCATTCATATAACATGTTCATATACTGATCATATACTAGTACTGGTACTAGTACCAGTCTTTGAAGCCAGCGTCTTGATGGCGCTGCGATGCGCGTCAAATGAAACCACACTGCACACAGTTCACATCCGTTTTCTCTTAAGTGTGTGTGTGTGCCTTTACTGCCATGTTTCCTGGAATCTTGAGCAGAAGAGATCAGAAGGAGTGAGAAAGAGTCCCATGACACATGTGTTTCTCTTTGTTTACATTTGTCCCACCCCACTGGTTCAAATCAGACTTCGGAAAGGGAGCTCATTGCTCATCAATTGTTTTAGGACTTGACTTGACATTGATTTGACCCGTCCCTACAAGCAAAGCTTGAAATCAAACGCGATGCCCCAAGCTTTTGATCAAAAATTTAACATTTCTCCCAGGCCATTAAAGCGACTCCCTCCTCGACCTTCGATGAAAACTACTGAGCTGTTCCGAGAGCCCAGCTCAAGTGGCAGTGGAATTGCCTCTGATGACCCGTGCGAGTCCGACTCATGGCACATGACGGAGGCTGATACGGTTGGCTCTGACTCCCTGGATGAGGCTGGAAGTGAGGCCACTCTGATCCTTGGACAAATTCCTTCTTCCGAGTCTGACGACAACTGAGCGAGATCTCTGAGAGGGGCAAGTTTTGAAGTGGGTGTTGGATTCTGAAAAGATCCCGATTTCAATCAGGTGTGCAGCAGGACTGGAACCAGGATCAGAATATGATAATGATAAGATGATAGTTGCGAGTAGTGTGTGATTCTAAAATAAGGACATTGGAAAAACGCTCCGTGGCATTAGTGGTGGAGTAGGATTGGAATTCTGGTTGATGGAACTGGAACTTATGAACAAACATGTGATATACTGCATTTGTAAACTGTGTCACTGTGTTTTTCTATTGGACAACTTCTGACTTGTGTTCCCGCAGTGGGACTGCTGCTTGTACAACACCTGGCAGTAGACGATGGATTCGGACGTTGAAAGTTGAAAGGGAATATTAAAGCTGCGCTTTTGCTCGTTGGCAGATTTGGGCATTATAGACTTAAGGGGCGACTCCAGTTGTGCGAAGGGAAGCAGGCCAAGAAGGCTGAGGCTGAGGTGCAAGTCTTGCATTTGACCTGCTGCCCCTTTTGTTTCAGGCTTGCTGCAGTCACATCTAGGAGTGGCAAGTTGCCTTGCCATTTGCATTTGCTCATCCCATGGGGGGGGAAGACCATGAAAGCGAGCCAACGGAGGCAAAGGCTGGCGGTTGTGAGGCTTGCTGCTATTGTGCACAATCCTTTGGTGAGCCAGACCGAGACGCTGTTTTGCATTTGTCCTCTACTGTCATGTGCATTGTGAAACTGATTCATGACTCATGAATGTAACTATTCTTGTATGTGGGAAGGACCCAGTTCCATATCCTGGAAAATTTGATTGTGTTGCTATGTCACATGTCAGTATGACATGTCAGAGTTTGATATGTCATGGGAGTTGAACTTTCCGTTTCAGAGACATCTGCCAAACATTGAACATGTCTTTGTATTCCGAGGATTGCCCAGCATGTGATGATGCTGACAAGACTCTCTATGTCAACCCTGTGAAGAACCACAGTTCCGCTTGTTCCATCTGCTTTTACGTGCAAAGGGGGTCCTTCAGCGGTGTCAAGCAAGGGGAGCTAGTGGCGGCGATGAAGGTCGGGCTCCGGGTTTTTGGTTCCCGGATTGGTGTTTTCGGTTCCCGCGGTGTTTTTTCTTCCCGCGTTGGTGTTTTCGGTTCCCGCGGTGTTTTTGGTTCCCAAGTGGGTTTTTGGTTCCCGCGCGGCGGTGTTTTCGGTGCCCGGCTCGGTTTTTTCAGTGCCCGCAGGTGTTTTCAGTTCCTGTGATGGTGTTTTCGGTTCCCACCTTGCGTTGAAGAGGGAAAAATTGCGCGGGTGTTTTCGGTTCCCGCGTCCGGTGTTTTCGGTTCCCGCGTTCGGTGCGTTTAGGTCTCCGGTGTTGCTGGTTTTCGCGTCCGGTGTTTTCGGTTCCCGTGTCGGGTGTGCTGTGATCCCGTGCGAAGTGGTGGGAGTCTTGTGTTGTCGCGGGACAACGCGAAAGAGTTTTTGTAAAGACACGAACAAACACGAACCACCAAAAGCCACAACCACTACCACCACCAGCACCTTCACCACCACCACCACCACCACGACCACCACCACCACCACCACGACCAC
>CAXAMN010025951.1:519853-547703 GCA_963970005.1 Durusdinium trenchii
CCAGTGTGGCTGAATGAAATTGGTGTCCAAGCAAATGGAAAAGAAGCAACGCTTCAGCATGGTTGCCCAAGCAGGAAGTGGGCAAATCTTTTTGAACCCCAGCGTCACAACAGCTAAGTCCTGCCGCACACGGACATGAAACTAGCACTCACACGACCTGCGTCGACGTTGGCCTCAGATGCGCGCAAGCTCACAACATGAAACCGACAAGCCGTAGAGAGAGACTGCAGAAGGCGACAATGCAACTTGTTAACCACAGTGATGTGTAAGTGACGCGTGACGGCAAGTGGCTTTGGGAAATGAACGTAAACATGTGCAGCAAAGCATGCAAAAAAAAAGCTGGAGCCCTGCAGACCAAGCTTCCACTTACTGCTTGGCGCGTTTGTGCTGGCGCCGTTGTTGGCGGGGGCACGGTTCAGCTTTCCGCTTCCGACCCTTTTGCCGGGTGGTGGCAGGCAATTGGTTCAAGTCTAGCTTTGGCGGCCGGGCACGGATCTGCAAACTATCGGCAAAAGTTGTGTGCTCACAACCGCCGTGCAAAGCAAAAATGCCACAGGTGCACGCAGCAGAACCATCGCGGTCAATGACATAGACAATGTCCTGGGCCAAGCAAGGCGTTGACCCGGGGGTGTATGAGTGGCAGATTGTATTTCACATGCACGAAGCTTGAACATAGGCGGCCTTCGGAACAAAGCCGAAAAACATCGAAAAACTTGAGGACATGAACTGCAACGACCAAACTGGAACGAACAGGAAAGCAGAGCCAACTTTAGGTTCTTTGGCCCGTTGAAGCCTGAAAAACTGCCCGCAAGCTGGAAAGGTTGAGCGCATTGGAAGCGCTCAGAATCCCGGTGTTCTGCAAGGACTGGGACACGTTCGTGCCTGCAATCAAAAGCGCACCAGCGGTTGCAGTGCGCAAGTTCAAAGGCGACCGGCTTTCGTTTGCAATCATTGCAACGGTTGTAGGATTGTGACCGATGATGGTAAAAGTGGTGTCCGAAGGCAACTCCGCAAAGCGAGCCGCATTCGTCCGGCCAGCGCGAGCCAGAGCGCTGCTGCTGATGAGGTTCGGGTCCACCTCCTGTCTGCCGGGCAAAACGAACTAGGTTATGCTGCGCGAAGCAGCTGAGGAAACGAAACAAGAAGCCGGGATCCAAGGTGACCAAGGAGCAGTGCAATATTGATTGTATCTATGCCGCCGAGAATGTGACATATGACATGATTGCGTAAGTCGGAGTGCTGCAAAATTGTGAAGCAAAAGAACAAAAAAACTGAAAGCAGGCGAGGAGCAGATGCCGAAAGTCGTAAAGGGTCCGAACTGTGCCAGTCATACCACTTCTCCCAATGCTGCGTGTACAGCTTTTGCATCACGCCTAGCACGTGGCTGATGTTGCCCTTACCTCCCAAAGCTTGAAGTTCACGCTGCCATGGTGCGTGCAAGGCCTCCGCAGGTTGGTTGCCTGCACCACTGCCAGCCACAGTGCCTTCGAAGCCAGTCCAAAAGCTGACATAAGTTGGGGGTGGCGAAGAACTTGCGTACTGCTGCGCCAAAGCGAAAGGCAGCGGCCTTTCATAGGTTCGTAACCAAGCGACCAAGTCATGCTCTCCATGTTCGGTAAGTCGACGAAGATACGCAGCCCACAAAGGGGAAAACAAGCGCAACGTGGGAAGCAAGCGCAGAAGTCGCACCGCAGCAACTGCCCAATCCAAATGTTCCTTGACCCATTTCCCCTTTCGTAAGACCGTTTTGCAGCACTTTGCAGCCATAGTCGTATGCTGCTTTTGGCTCCAATGGAAGAAATCATCACATGCACGGGAGTGTGGGAAGCAATCGACGCGGGCAGTTTCAATCTCTTTTTTGAAATCTTTGTGCAATTGGAATGGCAAAGTTGCAAGCGATGGACGGGGTGGAGATGCACTGTTTTGCCAGAGCTTGTCCACGGCCCGGAATAAGCGTTGGAAATTGCCGTGCGTTTCTTGATGGAAAATCGCTTGCACGACGGGCACGGTGTGACTTGTAAAGGCGAACCCTTGAGTTCGAGCAGGTGTGGAGTCCGTGCGGGCAGCACGCGACAAAGTGGTTTTTCGTAGTTTGTCGCGAGTGAGGAGACCGAAAGTCGCAACGCCATACCCATGCTCGGCAACTTTCATTTTCGCATCAACAGTGCAGCACAATGTAGTATCTTGGTAACGTTCAAAATGGCGAACCATGCCCGGGCAAGAAAAAATGATGCAAACTTCGTCCTGGGTCAGGACCGGCTCATCAAGTAAAAACAAAGCCGACAGTGTGTCCGGCATGGACCGCGGCAAAGCCGTGAGCTCCAGGCGCGTGACTTCCACCAGGGTCGCATGTCTCGACAGAGTATTCTTCTGGCTTTTCTTCTGTCGCTTCAGCCAGTTGGAAAGTTGCGTGGAGTTGGGCAAAGTGTTTGAAGCAATGTTCGCCGTAGAGAAAGCAAGTTGTAAACCTCGAAGGTCCCGGCCACCGCTTGCAAGAAAGCCTTCTGCAATGGAAAGCTGCTGCGATGTGAATAGCTTGCTGGTGGCTCGACGTGTTTCATGGGAATGCTCACCACACGTCTGCAAAATCAAAGTGCCTGGTGGATGCATGTCATGGGCACTGAAAATGTAAAATGCACGCCAACGCTTGCAGCAGTCAAGCCCATCCAAGCATTCGACTTCGTAGAAGTCTTGCCCACGGGACCGCTTGCGATACTTGATCTCCACACGGTGCTGCGCCCATTCAGGGCGAGCCCGCAGGCATTGCAGCAAAGCTTTGTGCTGCAGCAAAGGCAACGGAAGTTGTTCGACACTCAGAGGACGCCAATCGCTGCGCTCAACAAACGCATTCCCGGCAGCACGAGGCGTGGTTTCCGACGAAGCACCACCAGCACTAGCTGGAGTAATTTCTGCAGGAGCCAACGGCATATCCTCCGGAGGTACTGTGGCTTGGGAGACAGAGTCAGTGGACACGGGGATGGACGGCACAAGACCCCATGTGCTGAACATCAGCAAAGACACACGATGTTCTCGAAGCCAGTCAATTGCCCCAGCCGGGATGTCGTTCAGCGCCTCTTTGGTGAAGCTTGTAGAGCACCCATCGTTGACGTTCACCTTGCCTATCTTGCGGTCCTCAGGAGCAGGGACAAAGGCGAGAAAACAACATGAACAAGTGCACTGGAACTTCAAAACCTGACAGTTGAAACCGAAGGAAAAAAGCAGATTGCAACCGTGTGGCCTGCAGTGTGTAGAAAATCTTGTCCAGCATGCACTCAGCGTCAGCATGTTCTTCAGAGCGACCGCGTCGCCACTGCCAGGCCAAATCAAGGCACGCGTGGAAGACATCCTTCTGAGAAATGTGACGGAAAGGGATGGCGCGTAGCACTTGCAATATGTACTTTGTGGTTTTGTCCAGCGAATGTTTAGGGTCCTCTGCTATGGTGCTCCAAGATCGTTCGGCCACAGAAGTGGCAACAACCATCATGCCAAAGAGGTACCGCTGCGAGAGGAAGTTGATCGCAGTCAAGAAGTTGTTGTTCTGGACCGTGAAAAGGCGAGGAGCGTTAGGCATGGAGCTTGAGAGGTAAGCATCCATGCTGTGTTCCAAAAGAAAATTGGTTCTAATCATGGTGCCCAGCCAATACAAGCATTTCGGCATTGCGCCTTTGGCAACGGGGTGGATTTTGCGGCTTGACCCAAGCACTTTCAAGAGCTCTTCCATCTGAAAAAGGAGTTGTTCCTGCTCAGGCGTGATGCACAGGGGCTGGGTCGTAGCTTCTGGCGCTTTCGGACCAAATGTCGTTAGTGTGAACTGAAAGATGCTCTCCAGAAAGGGCAAAAAAACTTGCCGCCAGAAGGCGTTCCAAGATGGTTCGGGCGCTGGCAAGGCACGGCCGAAACTGAACAAGCATCGCTGAACCAAACCAATGGGTTTGGTGAAAGCTGCCAAACACCAGTACTGTAAGAAATAGAGCTCCTGCTGCAACCAGGACACCTCCATGTTTGTGGACACCGTCATCGGAGGTGGCTCCTGCACCGGATCCAAACGGTGGGTGGGCTCACGCCGTGCGGCACGCTTGCGGTCAAGCATGGTGGTGTGGCTGAACTCATCTCCATGCGCTGCGTCCAGGAACATTGTGAGATCCACGTGCTCCCCTTTCTTTGTGCCACCAGCTGACGTGCCACTGAAACTTAAATCCAAGCACTGACCAGCTTCGTCACTGTGCAGCAACAGATAGCCATCGGTGTGACGTAGCTTGTCAATGGCTGCAGCGGTGGTGCAGGACTGCTGCATGTGAAAGTCATCAGCTGATGTGCCATGCATCAATCCAGAATTGCTGCGAAGCACGTTGTGCGCACACTGTATGACTGGCTTCATGGCGCCTCGCTTTCCTTCTCCAGTTTCTGCAGTGCCCACGAACCAGAACCGGCTTTTGTTCTCCCACCGGCCCATATTCAAATGGAAGTTCTTGTTGACCAGGCTGTGCACGACTGCAAGAACAGTGTCGAGGAGCAAAGCAATAGGCGTGGCCGAAGCAATACTGGCAGCCATAAGCATGACTGCAAAAGGGTAGCAAAGTGTCTCTGCAATCAAAGGAGTAGTTTGCATTGCTGCCGAGCTGCTGATTCTTTCCTGCAAGAGCGTCTGCACGGAGCTTCGAAATTTCGCTATGCAAGTATCCATTGCAACGCTTGGAACATACTGCGGCAGTTTTTGCAAGAACTCTTGGACAGAATTTCCTTGAAGCCAAACGTCAAGAAGGAGGTGCGCATCAGCTCTAAGTTGTTCTTCCGTGCATAGGCGAGGCTGCTGAGCAAGCGGCTGCGTGGCTAGAATCTCTGTGACAGGTGTGGCACTGGCGCCACGCCCAAGCTTGCAACGTATGTCCTGTGTGGAGAACCAAGATGGAAGCATGGCGCAAGCAACAAAACTATGGCAGCTGGAAACAAAAAAACAAAAGCAAAATGTCCTCCCAAGCTGCAGCAACATCCGCATCGGGTTCTAGTCTGACCTGGGGGGCAGCATCAACTGGACATCTTGAATGTAGGAAAGCATGTTAATCAGGGACCCGCCTCAGCAACATCATCTGGAACTGGAAAAGTGGACATGCAGAACGCTGCCACCTGCTCGTCACTAAGCTTCTCTTCGTACAAGGCAAACGCACAATGGGTCTGCAAGCATCCAGGAAGTTGCGGCAACCGAACTGGCACCTCAGCATCATTGTAGCGTATCCAAAGCCCCGTGGACGGTTCCCGAACGAAGCAAAGGTAGTGGCCAGAATTGGTTTCGCCTCTGTGACACACACATGCTCGAAGAGCATAACAACGGCCAAGCACGTCGAGCTCTGCTTCCAAATCCACTGCTGTCTTGCTGCCGATGCTTCGAGTCAGTTGAAATAACACCAGGGGGCCAAAACTCCAAGCGTGCTTGGCAAGAAAGCCTGCTTGGGCGTCGCAGATAGGACATTTCATCGCATTCTCAGGTCTTTCTTCTTGCATCATACCGATGAGCGCTTCCATGTTCAATGGCCCATCTGCACTGCATGGCACTTTCAAAGGCACAATGTACTCCAGCTGACGGGGGAAGACGTGGGGCTCCGGCAGCTCAACGCCACACTGACACGGCAAGGTTTGTGTAACAGTGGTGTCCAAAGAAGCTCCAAACATGGGCGCAAAGAATGTGTGCGCCAATGCGCACAGCTTCAGAAAGAACTGCAAGGGATCCTGCTGCTCGCGCCATGACAGTTGTGCATCTTCAACCAAAGGTTTCCACAGAGACTGAATGCAATAGACCTGTTCAATGCGGCGGCTGTTTTCTTCTGTGGTGGTCAAAGCACACAAAGCACAGGGAAGCCCCGCCCGGCAACGGTGTAGCAACAGAGCACACTGCATAGCAGCGCTGGAAAAAAGAGCCTGCAAGAGGCTCCCAAGCCAACAGCTTGTGCCTTTGTTCAGGAACCGGCCACGGATACCAAACGCGCTGCTGCGCCGCAGGACTGTTGGCAAAGGAACCTCAACGCGTCGTTCGTAGAGGTCCATGTAGGATGGGCCTCACAGCAAGGGAAACAGAAGAGGCTGCTGGCACTACCGGCTCCCTCCCCACCTGTGGTGTTGCCCATGAGCGCATGGACCCGCCTGTTTCGATCCTGGCCACACGACATGAAAGCACAAGGAAGGTAGCGCGTTGGACGCCCTCTGCCTTGCCTTCCGCCCGACAAACCAAACAGCAATTGTCGGGGAACCTCGGGAAATTTTTGAAAAAGGAAGCACCAACTGCACGTGGTGCGCGGGTCTGAGGCCGGGACATGGCAGCATCCGCACCGACATGATGCGTGCAGCCTTGCAACAAAAGCAACCAAACCGAAATGGAAGCAGAGCATGGACCCCAGCGCCTCCAACCAAGTCATGATGCACACATTCAGGACCTGAACAACAAACAGGACGGATTCAGGCACCTGTGCAGATACGAGTGTCATGTCTGAGCAAAAGACCGGCAAAGGAGAACGCGCCTTAGACGGACAGCTGCAAAAAGACTAACCTTGGAACGCGACTGTGACGGAGCACTGCACCTGCTCGACCTTGTCCAGGAGCAGTCTGATTGCCTGTTGAACAAAGAGCATTGGCTGTCAAGCTGTGAAAGGAAAAGTTGCAAAAGGAGGTCCTCCGACCTGCCGGTACTGTGTGCGAACCCGACGCGCCAAGGATACAGCGAAGCTGTCACCTTGGAAACAGCAGCAAGGTGTCAACCTTGAACTCGTGAGGCTGCGGCCTACGGTTATCTTAGTTGATGCTTTCACGCGTATGGTCCTGAAGCCCAGCCCAGGACAGTCAGACAGACAAAGACCGAGCTCGCAGCACCAGGAATGCTCGATGTGCAAGCCAGACACGGCCTGGGATAGCGGAAGGATGGGCCACTGAAGGCTGTCAACGGTGAATCCTTAGGTACAAGCTTCTGCAGCATCCGCAAAGTCAAAGTCGAAAGCCTGCACAGATCCAAGAAAAAAGGCACAGGGCCGCACAGCTGGAACAGGGCACCGGCCTCATCTGTCGAGCACTGAGTTTTCTCTGGGTACCTTGGCCTCCATGGGCGACGTCGTGGTGCACGCGCCGCAGGGGCCTCCGCACAAACCAGAAACAAACACCGAGTCACAACACCGCTGCAAAGAATTCGTCACATTTGGCGATGAACAAGATTCAAACCAACACAGGACTGGTTCTTCAAAGGACTGGCTGCATGGCATGCGATCATTTGATACATTCGCCACACGGTCATGAAGGGGCTGTTGCGCGGGTACCTTGGAAGACGGCCAGGCCACTTCCAGACGCCTCTCCTGCCAGTGTGAGTAGCAAAACATCGATTGCAGACTCTGCAGACAAACATGCCATTGAATGGAGTAGAGGAGTCTAGAGCAAGCTTTTGGCGCACGAGCCTCTTCGCGCACCGGCTCATCCTGACAAGGCAGAATGAGCAACGCAGGACAGGCGACAAAGAAGGACAGGCGGCAAAGAAGAACCGCCGCAGCAGCAGCAGCAGCACCACCACCAGCAGCAGCAACAGCAGCAGCCGCATCCAGCAACAGCAACAGCAACAGAAGCAACAGCAACAACAACAACAACAACAGAAACAACCGCGACAGCGACAGGAACAGCGGCCGCAAGAACAGCGGGAACAGCAACAGCCAGCACAGCAGTAAGCACGGACAAGAGCGAACTACGTGCTGCAGAACCAAACAGTACTGCTGCAGCTGGGGGCCAAACGACAGCGAAGCGGAGGAATCCAACCTGGTCGGCTCAGACTTAGCCGCGCAAAGCTAAGTAAGCAGAAGCAGCTGCAATTAAGCTACAGGCTGGTGTTTTCACTGTAAGGGCACAGTGCTGGCGCAAATATTCTTTGGCGGTCCAGCACCAGTTGGCCTGGTACAAGGTTACATGCCAAATTGTAACGGCATGGTAGGAGCGATACACTACATGATAGATAAGTTTGTACCACCTGCCTCGTCTTCTTCGCTGAGGTTCTCCCAGCGCGTCATGGCCAAAACTGAAGCTCTGTGTGCTTGCGTCTATGTGTTTGTACAGTGCGGTGTTCTTTGTCTGTTTAATTGTGTGACACGAGTACGTGCTTTCAAAACCAGCGGTGTAACGGCATGGTAGGAGCGATACACTACATGATAGATAAAGCTCTGTATGCTTTCGTCTATGTGTTCGTACAGTGCGCGGTTATGATGGTGTCACCGGGTACCTTGTGTTTTTGCGGCAGTGGGTTTACGCAAACTGACATGTTTTCCAGCGAATGGCTTTGATGGTTTTGCGGTGTTCTTTGTCTGTTTAATTGTGTGACACGAGTACGTGCTTTCAAATCCAGCGGTGGGCAATGGTAGCCAGAAATTCAAACGAAAGCTGACAAACAAACACGTGAAAGGGCATACCAACACAGGAGCCGGGCAGGGAACACATTGTCCAGGACTGAAAACACCCAAACCTGGGACCAAAAACACCAACACAGGAGCTGGGCAAGGAAAACACCAATCCAGGAACTGGAAACACCAAGACCTGGGAACCAGAAACACCACGGGAACCAATCTGGGAACTGAAAACACCCAACCCGAAGGAGCATGACACGGTGCGGCAAAAGAACCTTTGCAAATATTAGCAATGGGCCATGGGTTTTTGATCATAGTTGACAGTTATTGTTATGCATGCTGCATGCGGAAAAAAGTAATTTTGTTGACAGGCAGCTGCCCTATAGTGAGTTTCTTTTCTACTGGGAAGTCGCACCCACACATCCTTATCATGTCACCATCCACGTGCAATACACGTGATATGATATGACACACGCCTATGACTTGTCCTCCACATTGTGCATTGTGAGTCATGAGTCATGAGTGAACACACATTCGATGGTCCAATGTCCAAAGACTCAATGACTTCTGTTCATTCCTCGCTGGTGCCCGCCCCAGGTTCTTCGCTTTGAGGAAGGAGCAGGTTCACACCAAGGTTGCCTTTCCTTCCAAGAAGAGCCGCCATGAAAAGGTTGACTTTCGCCATCTCATCAAGAAAAGCGAAGAATCTTATGTAGACATCCAAGAGGCAGGACTGTGGAGCAGTATGTAATGTAGTGACAAGAGTTTCTCAACCCACATTACGTTACTTACTGGTTCATGTTTTTGGTCTATTGTAAACTGTCAGTGACAAATGAAGGGACTTCCAAGTTCTGATTTGTCTGTTCTGGCAGGTGTCAGACTTGATCACCATGGACCAGTACATCACGACCCATCTCAAAGTCAATCGGAAATTCAAGAATCAATCCGAGCGGAAGAAGTTTTTGAAAGAAAAGGGTGTTAAGTTTGTAAAACATCCCAAGTCCGGTGTGGAGATGGTGGCTGTGGAATGCAAAACCCAGCTCCTTCAGGGGAAAAGGGTGTCGGCCAGCCGTGTCAAAGAGTATGACTATGATGCTGAGTCAAAAGCTGCAGCTAAAGAGGCTCATGAGAAAGCTGCTGCCGAGATCGATTTGAGCGACAAGGTCAACACGAAGGCCACGGGGGGGTATGCACTTGATGAAACTAGAGAACAAGTTTTGAGTCTCTACAGAAGGGGAATGTCGGGGATCTGTTTTGTCCAAAGTCAGAGTCATGGCTCATAGCTAAGGCCCGTAAAGTGGGTGTGCGCGCGAGGGTGTGTGTGTGTGTGTGTGCATGTCTGAAATCCAAACGTGAAACATGACGACATGTTGGAGGAAGACATTGACAAGATGGTGAACGACGAAGAGGGTGAGAGCAATTCAGATTCCAGCAGCACATCCTCCGAAGATTCTGGTTCAAGCTGGGGCAACCAAAGCGAGGGATCTGGCAAGGGGAAGAGACGAGCTCAAGCTAAGAGGACTTCCGCCCCAAAGCCGCGAAAGCCTGATGCCAAGACCAAGTCTAAGCCCAAGCCAGCGGCAGCTTCAAAAGAAGCGGACATGAAAAGCACATTGGAGTCTGGCAACAAAGTGCTTCCTTTGCTTGAAGAGCTTACTGCGCCTACCTTGTGGAGATCCTCAGTGAGGGCAAGTGAAGTGGACCGCCGGATGGGGAGAAGTGGGCCGCTTCTCAGGGAGATTGCAGATCTCATGACGGACCCAGCTGCTGACAAGGAGTCTGAAGATTACAAGTCTTTGCACACATTGAGCAAGAAGATGCAAGAGGAAATTGACCGCATCTCTGCCTTGAGAGACCTGTGTAAGTTCATCCGGGGCTCAACTTCGGATCAAATGGCAGAGGATGTCGCAACCAATGGTAGCATGCTGGAGAACTTCGGGTACTGCTGGAAGTCTCTGCTTGAGTGTGAAGGCACTCTGGTGGACATGGTGGGCCTCATTTCCAAGAAAATCTTGGAGGTTCGGTGGCGTCCCAACCAAACCCGTTTTCAATGCCTGCAGTCAACAGCCCATGATACATGTTGCAATGCAGTCCACAGTGTCCACACACCAAACTTCAGCTGTGGGTTCTTTTATTTGCTGTGTTGAATGATTGTTTGACGTTTGCCATTGGGAAAGTGTCATGGCCTCGTGCGATTCAGGCGCCAGACTACCTGCTGATCAAGTTCTTGCAGCTTTCAGATAGCAAGATGTGTGCTGTGAATCTCCAAGCACTTTTTACCACTCCACCTCATGAACACCGGAGTGATGGCTTTCACACGTGCCTGCGGAAGGCCCAGCACACTGGAGTGGAGCACATGTTCGACCGGCTGAAGCAAAACAATAGTGTTGCTTGGGCCAAGTCATCCTTCGACCCAAAGCTGAAAGACATTGACTTCGATGATGACAAGCGATGGTTTCTTGACTCACTCAAGACAGTTACCCTTAACATAGCGCGCGCGCACACACAACCAGCGGGGTGTATGTTACAGCTTCACTCCGCATGCTGCATGCTATCAGAAATCAAAAGTTCTTAACCTCATGGACCATAACGCGTTTTCTTGTTGGTAGTGACATGCAGTGACACTAAATAACTGCAGGGCAAAGTAGCATGACTTGTGACTGAGGAGTGGTTCTCAAACATGCAACTTCAACTAAAAGTGGCACAGGCGCATTTTGTGCCAGCCAGTCTATGACGATTATTTTGACGTGACCCATCCTAATCTTCATAACATAACTCATAACTCATAACTGAATGTTTGGCCTGTGGTCAATGGTCCAGGGTCTATGTCGCAGGGCTTACTTTTGCACCAACTTTCCCGTACTGAGGTTGCCCATGCCAAGCGAGACAAAGATAAACGACTTTGCCAACGTGAGTGGGTACACTTGCGGGAACATGCGAGACTTCCAGAAGATTTTTGCATGCCTCGACATGGAGGACGGTGGTCATCAGGATTCCAGCTTCTTGCGCAAAGTCGCCAATGCGGGAAAGGGCAAGGGTGTCTTCAGCACCAAGCTCACATTGGCAATGTCGCAAAGTGCTTGGAGGCTTTCGGAGGGCATTGTTGAGTGATGCGTTGATTTCTGTGAAACTGTCCAAACAATGGCAATGCCGAAACAAATTGCTGCGTACTACTTAGTCACTACCGACTTTCCAAATAATATGAAATGATATGGAATGCAACATATCATATACTGTATAGTGGGTGTGTTCTGTTCGCAGAGTGTTTGTCAAGGGGGTTGGGGTAGGGTAGAGTAGGGGAGGGTGCGGCGGTTGGGTTTGTGTGAGTGGAGTGTTCTGGGAACTGAGAACCTGTCAGAAATGATCAGAAATGACTACAATGAATGACTTCGGCCTGTTATTGAATTCCAATAACTTGGCACGCACGGCATGGCTACATGATACATGGTTGAAGTTCTAGCGGAGAAAGGGTCACGGCCCGGGCCACTGCAAACGAGCATATGCAGCATATGATAAAAAGGCTACTGATGATGTGTTTCTGTTTAAGTCTAATTTCATTGAACCCTTGACTTATTTTAGGTAGTCATATCAATGCTAAGGGCTGCTAAGGTGATTCATTCTGATTCATATTATCATTATTATCATTATCATATTAAATTAAAATTATATTCTCATATTCTCACAGGTTCTCACATTGATTCGTTGTATAGTGTATACTTTTGCTGACTGGCTGGTTCTGATGACAATCCGGCCCGGAATCCCATTCCATATATCCCGAAGTACAGCTACAGCCACAGCCTTGCAACTTACACCTTACAGAGGAGAACGACATTAGACTATACGGTACGACACTATGACTCTGACTATATAATTCATACACTTAGCAAACTGGTCAAACTCATGGTTTGGAAGTGTGTTCGCCAACTTTGGTCAGTTCCCCTAGCCAGGCAATTGTGGAGCAAAGTGCTTTCAGCGCATCGAGAAGTTGCTGCCACCGCACTGACTTTGAAGCAAGCTTCGAGTCTTGCTGACACTGCCAAAACCTTGGCAAAGACGGAGCCATCCTCCATTTTATCAGCAAGTTGGGATGACTTGATGAACCATGAAAAGCTTGTGAAGCAGTTGGCTGCCAGGGGTGCCGTTGTTCGGCAGCTGGAGGCGGCTACTGATGTTCAAGGAAGCGCTGATGCAAAGGCGGCACTCCAGGATGCTTGCACCCAGTTAGCTGAATGGGCGTCCAGCCAGCTTTGCCCAGAGTTCGAGAGCATTTTGGCTTCCCTTCAAAGCTGGGCTGCGGAGACCATCCAGCTCGACATGACGACTTCAAGCTTTGATGACAGTGTGCAAGCGTTTCCAAAGGAGATGTTCACGATTCCTGACAGTGTGGACAACAGTTTCTTGCTAGCTTGTTTCTTGGCCAGTCAACACTATGAATGGAAGTAGTTGAGAGTGGGGGACAGTCAGGTGTTCAGGTGTTCAGTTTCCAGGTGTTTTTATAACTTATTGTAATTTATTTATAGTTTAATATCTTATAATTATGATGACCTTTCACTGTCCTAGTCCGAGTCCTTTCGTCCTACCATACTCCCTGATAATCGACCATCCATGCCCATGCTTTCTAACATTCACCATTTGAAGCATGAGGCAGGACTGACAAACATGTGACGTGGGTATGATCAATTCTGAATTCTGCATTCGAATCCTTAAAGATGTAATTAAGTACTTTATATTATATTACTTGAGACTTTCAACGTTCAACTGTTTTTGCATGGCTTTCTCATTCAAGATGAAACAATGTGGGATCATGTCCAAAAACTATTGTTTGCCCAGGTATGATCAAGGGAGCTACCTCGACGTCACCGGAGTCTATGATGGCCAATGGGATAGCGAAGTTTGCCTTGAGTGCTGGCTTCCAAAAGAAGCTCTTTCCAGATGATTGCTTTCAGAAAGATGGGGAGGATGGGATGTCCTTGTTGAAGCTCGCCTCCGAGTACGTCTCCTATCTCAAACCCTTCTTGAAGCCCGTCCCATCCCTCCCTGAAGATTCTCTGCAGTCTGAGATCGGCAAGACTTTTGACGCCATTGGCGGCTTTCTTGACCGATTCCAACATGTGAAGGTGAGAAAGGTTCTCGAGACAATGTTCAGGTTCCCAGAGTCAAAGTATGACATCAACAGGCTGCTCCCGAAAGAAGTCCAGCCCATTGCCCACACAATCCTAACTTGGCAGAATGTGGGTCAAGAGCTCAAGGAGTTGGGTGAGGCAGAGCACAGCTGGACCTTCTTGACTAAGAAGCTCAGCCTTTTCGAGAGTCTGTCAGCCGCCGTGAATGACAAGTTGATGTCAGCCACGGTGTTTCAGGATGCAAAGGACCAATGCAATGCATATGTGAAGTCCTTCATCGAGGCATGCCAATTGGCACTCACAGAGATTGGGCCCGGCTTGGCTGAGCAGCTCAAAGGATTCATCGAGAAGTACCAGAAGGTTGGGGAATGTGCAGAGAGCTGGCAAATGTTGCCAGTGAGTTACGTATTTGAGCCTGAGAATGAGGAGGATTGCAATGCAGACCTTGAAAAGGTAGAAGACACGCTTCGCGAGTTGACAGAGTTGTGCAGCGACATCAAACTGTTCATGGCCCACACTTCGTGCAATTCCGCCTTTCAGGAGGTGATCCAATCCGCCCGCAAGTTTCACTCTGAAACTCTTGCCATGATGTCTTCTACAAGAAAACTTGCCACCATCCTCATGGTGTCTGATGTGATGCTGAAGGATGTCATTGACAAGGACAGTCTTCAGAAGGTGTTG
The DNA here is from genome assembly GCA_963970005.1 of Durusdinium trenchii. Taxonomy (NCBI): domain Eukaryota; class Dinophyceae; order Suessiales; family Symbiodiniaceae; genus Durusdinium; species Durusdinium trenchii. Next base: position 534,018 of record CAXAMN010025951.1, read on the forward strand.
GGACTATGCCGTGATGGCATAGGGACTTCCAAGGAAGACCTGCCGGTGAAAATGCGGAAGATCATGGCCGATTTGGATGGCAAAGCCAAATCCCAGCCTCAGTCCAGAAAGAGAACACCACCTGAGGACACTTCCGGAACAGCTCCCAAAAGGGCAAAGAAAGATCAAGGACCCAAGCAGCCTAAGGAAGTGCCCAAGGAAAAAGAAAAGAAGAGAAAGGCAGACAAGAAGTGATGGACGGAGTCATGGGCATGCGGCGTGGGTGAAGTAGCAATAGGCAGTGGAGCTCATAACTTCAGCTCCGATTTTGGCAGTGGCCTATCGTGGCATGAGCACATGCATTTGTGTAGTCAGGTTCAACCTCCGTTCCATCTAGTCTTGCAGTTTTCTTTCATTTGTGAGCAAACATGTTATATAATTTGTTCACATGGATTTCAACCTAGTTATAACCCCTTTGTGAACAATTTCCATCCAAATCATTTTTCCCAAACAAACAGTTTCATCATTGTAAGATCACTCAGTGCCATTGCCTCCTTAGTTTGTGCCAGCCAGGGCCTAAGGCCTATGAATCGACTCTGACTATGAAGTGGTGAAAAGAATACTGTGCACAGCAGCAGTGACTAGGATCCTGTCGCCCCCTCTCCTTGTCCATATTCACTTTCCTCTCAGCAGTCTGTTGGTAGCGGCCACTATACTAAAATAAGATTACACCCTGTGGCGTTCTGTGATGTCCACCTTTGCAGGAAATGAAGTGGACAAACATTTATTACATCTCATTCATATCATATCATATTTCAGTTGCATAAGGTGTTACGAGGAGTTAGGCCTCCCACAGGATTTGTTACATGAGGTAGTGTTGGAGACGTATACAGCCAACAGACAGAGAGGCCAGAAACCAATCTAAGGTATATGTCAAACAGCGGATCCGGCGGACCCCTGAAAAAGAAACCAAAAGAACAGTCCTTCAAGCCACTGGTCTCCTAAACACCAGCTAACAGTCAACATTCCTCTATCACCCGATCTCCCCCCGGCTGACCATCCGGAACCAGTGAGCCTTGGCAAAGAAGGAGAGTGTCTCGAAGAACTTCCGGTTGGGCTTGCCAAAGATATCCAGCACGTGGCTGAACAATTGCCGCACCGAGAGCTCTTGCGGGCACCAGTTGCGTGCGCCTCGCGCGAGTCCGCACTCCGTGGGAGTCTGCAAGGGTCTGCTTGGTACGTTCCTGCAGTATATAAAGCCTTTAAGGTACGGAACTACTCCGCCAGCTCCGCAGCGAACTCCGAATCAATCGAAAAAAAACGGCCGATGGCGTCCCCCCTCAAAGGCACCTTCCATGGGCAAAACCCGCAAGTTCTGAGTGGAGTCGAAACCCATCTCCTTGCAGAACTCCTGCGGAACTCGAGGACGGGGAGTTCAAACCGGTGTCGTGGGCGTTCACGAATGGCGGACCATGTTTAGGGTGTTGACTTCCTCCCATTCGGAGCCACGCGACTGTAGTCTTGACGAATCGACGTATCAGAGCCAGTCTGGTGTTAGTTCCCCGAAAACCGGCAGAACACCGGCACAACATGTTAATGGCACGAATGCAAACACGGCAATTGAGACATCCTGCCCTTCCTTGCACCAATTGAGACATCTCAAAATGAGGCCTCCCATCAGATTTTGGTCTATATATATTATAACATATATTACCTATATAATATGTAAGCCGAATCAGTTTGCCAGGGCTCCCCTTCCTTTCAGCCACATCGTCACATTGTCATACCCAGCCCACACACAGTCACTATCAAATCGCTCAGTGTAGTGTACAGAGGTGCACAAAAGCCAACCAAACCATGGACAAGAAAAACCGAATCAACTGCACCAGCCAAAAAAACAACACCAAAAAACATATCGTCAAAGTCCATAAACTACGTTTCGCCACAAAGCACCTGGTTTACAGCATGCCTTATGAGAAGTCGAGAAGGGCCACAAAGAAACGCCAAACCTTGACGCCACAACCACCACGACGCAGTCTCCACTACTTAGTGTCTCCACCTCGCCTCCACCTTGTCAACCGGGTTCCGCGGCCAAACGGCCAGGGAATCGCCGGTCTTGTAGCTCACGGGCGTGCCCTCAATCCTGCCGTGCTTCACAAAGAGGGGATGGCTCGAGTGGATAGCAGCAACCGGGATTCCTTATCTATCTACAAAAAAAGAAAAATATATATATATTATATACCACCTGTTGGAGGTGGCCCATCTACTCTGAGTACACCCATTACTATAAATATATGTTTGGAAAATCCTGGAATGATATGTCATGAATCACCATGAATCCCCACATCAGGCTGAGGCTGCATCCCCCACATAGAACATGTAATACGCGATGTAGTCCCGGAATCGTACACGGAAAAACGCAGGCTACCCTGAATCGATGATGGTACCTGATACCCATCGTTGATGGGAGGATGTCCAAATGTCCGAGTTTTAAGACTGACATTACCTGGAACCCATTTGACTTTTGGGTGGTTGGTGGTCCAGGACCTCAGGTTCCAGGACCTCCGCCAAGCCCAGGCAGTATGGCAACCAGTATGATCCAGTCGATTCTCCGCTACGAGGCTTCGACGAATCTGTAAAAAAAGACGAAGGCGGGCGGTGGCATCGGGCGGTGGCCCCTCTGCGAAGCCCCGCAGATTTCCGAGTCGAGGAGCTTGAACTCATAGTGCCTCGGCGTTTGGACCGTTCAACGGCTTCTTTCAAAAGGAGGTGTGAGTCAGATGAGGCAAACATGTTTTGGAAAAGATCCATCAGGAAATTGCATAGGTCACACGATGTTCACCACTACTTACTTGGGAATGCAGTCAGGAGTTTTGACCATGTCGATCATGTTTCTTAGAGATCGAGATTGCAAGCCACCGAGTGAGTTCAAGCCACACAGGACCAGAAAAGTGTCATTGAAAGGAAGGTGGTTTTCCAAACCTCGGGCTGCAAGGTTTGGATGACCTGGCTGCCGAAGAGAAGTCCGCTTGGCAGAAGTCCAGTACCCCACATGAAATGTCTGAAAATCCTTGAAAGAACAGTGACTGCCAAAAGCATTTGAGATATTTTAGGCAAGCCCTCGAAGTATGGCTTTTCACCACCGGGCGCCAAAAATTAAAAAGACTGAACACTGATCTGTCTGGAGACCGCAGAGTTTCTGATGCTATGAAGTTGGTAGAGGTGTTCACTGGATTCAATGGAGGTTTACCAAGTGTTACGCAGTCGCTTCATTCCCGATCAGCATCCTCATACATGGGCATGGTATCAAAACCGACATACGTAGATTCTTGCAATCCTCTCCATTCGAGTCCAGCCCCCCCGCGCACATCTCTGCACATCTCCACACATCGCGCGCCTGATGTCGCGATCGTACTTCTCCGGCACCAGCAGGGAGTTGTGCAGCAAGGTGAGCTTTGCGGCACCCGGCGGCACGATGTCATCGTCGCTGATGGGAGGCTTGCCGCTGCCACCTGGGGCGGTTTGCGGCCGTGGAGGGCCGTGGAGGAGGGGAGGAACGAAGGACATCAAAGACCCCAAGGCGGCCCTGGTTTTCTTGGAGAACATGAAGCTGTCGATGCGATCGGGACGTCTGTTTGCCACTTTGAGCTCTTGATAGACTGGAGCATCCTCAAACAAAGGCTCGAGTCTCGACGTGCCGAAGCTAGGAGTCGACAGGCCGAGCTAGCGTTGAAACTCCTGAAATACATGCGTCTCAACAGGCGCAAGCTGCTGAAAGAGCCATGTATTCTAGCTCATTTTCTAGCTCCTCACCCTGACTTTCTAGCTACTCACCCTCAGAGTTCAGAGACAGGTGAGTTCTGCAAGGCTGCATCCGCATTATGTGGATTCTGGGCAAATCCCTTTGACTCAGTGACTTGGGTTGCTCAATACGGGGATCACCCTCGTGAATGCAAAACCACAAGCGCGCAAAACCACGCAAAGGACAGGCCAATATGTGTGCAATGTTACACCCAAGCATTTAAGTGTGTATATATGTAGGGATAACTTCCTGGTTCACTACCACGGCGCCACACAGGGCAGAACTGCACTGCACTCGCCCACCCAAAAACGAACATACACACAAAAATTATGCCCTGCCAAACTGTCAGCTCATCGAGCCCGTCGTGGGCTCTTCCTTCCCCACCGAACCCGCTGACCCTGCCCAGGGCCCCAGCTGACGTCTACGCGATAGCAAGGGGCTGGCGCCTCCTGAAAAGCTCGAGGAGGGGCGCAGTCACGAACCTGACTGTAGAATCTATCATGTAAACTCTTGTTGACTAAAACCCCCCAATTGGAGTGTCAAAACCTCTTCCAATATGGTACTGTAGGGTTTTATTCATCGGGAATCTACATGATATATATTAAATATAGACGTTGTATTCAACTATAGATGATAAATAGCTCATGTGGTGAAGAAAAGAAAAACATATTTGTCAGCCATCAGGCACCCAGAAAAGGGCCACGAAGTCTCATGTTCGGTCATGAAGCTTTGAAAGACGGCCCGGGGCTTTGATCCCTACAGGGAAACGACAATGCCTCAGTCCCCCATGGTTTGGGGGTAGGACTTTTGTAAGTTGCCTGTATGTGGTCTGGAGAGGATGGCACAAACATCAAAAACACCATGTGCATGCCTCTCCTTTTTTCGGGGCATCGCAGGAACACATAGGACTTGGGTGCGCGTTTGAAGACAGCTTTTCAACATGCATGCGCAGGCCAACGCCTTTTGGAGAGACACTTTCACTAAACACGAACCCCCAAATTCCCCAAGAGCCCTCCTTCCCCCTCACTCCGATTGGCACCCCGCGCAACCGCATCATCGCGCCCGGAAATGGCACCATTCGCCTGCGAGAGAGGCATCTGTGGGAGGCCCATGACCTTCCAAAGCTCTGGCAGCCATGCCTCCCAGCCGGTGTAGTAGCGGTCCTCGCGGGAAACACCAGAAGCAGCAAAGCACCGTCTCGAAACGAAAGCGAGCAGCCAGCGGGTTGCAAGCGCCAAAATGTCGGAAGTCCAGAATGTCTGGTTTGGTTTGCCTGGAGCATCCCTACATTGTCCATGGTGGTGTAGAAATGACATTACGCGTATAATATGCAAAAGTTCAAACCTTCATCACCATGTGAAGAGAAACCCCCGGCGGGGCCCACCCCTCCATCACCTGAAAAACGACGGTTCACGTCGACCGACCTGACGTCCGCCGGTCCGCCGGCCCCCGGTCCTCGTCGCGGTCGTCGCCCACGCCGCGCTTCAGGAGGCGTTGGCCGCCCAGCTCGCCGAGGCGCGTGTCGAACTGAATGGCCGCCACGCAGAACTGGCCTGACCATCGATGGGTCCCGAAAGCACCCGTTGCTTCGCTGATGCTGCAACGATCAGAGGGTCGGCACATGCGTAGGCCGTCAGAAGTTGTGGTGATCCTGGTGGGAGGAGGTTCGGTGACTTGGCGGGTTGAAGTGGGGGCGTTAAGTGGGTTTGGACCCTCGTAGCACAAATTGGTCTTAACTCCATGCTTGGTGTTGACTAACACACAGTTTGATGGTAGCAAAAATGCAGCAAAACGGCAGCAACCATACAGCCACAAAAAGGAGACCCAAAAGATCAACACGGAACTCAACAAACAAGTTGGTCCTTTCTCAGAATCTACTCCTCATTTCTCTTGCTGTGCAATGTGGGTTGCAACCGCCTGGCTTTTAATCCCCGGGCCCTGGATGTTTCAACCACCCAGCCTGACCCCCCAAACCCCTTCCGCTGTCCGCCGCTGTCCCTCCGCTCCACTCCGTCCGGGACGCTATAGGTGGAGTCACCTAGCCCGAAGACGGCGAACTTCGTGCCGGAGAGCCAACTCATCGGTAGGTCCTGAGGTTCGGCCACCCGCAAACGGCTTTCTGGAAAAGAGGGCATGCAAACGGTTGGCTCAGCTGTAGGTGGGGTGTCTATACTGGTGTCTATAATTATCTATATATATATATATTTATATACTATTATGCGCATGTGTATAACTGTATATACATATATATACTGATATATATATATATAATATATATATATAGATAGAGCATTATATAAATATATTATATAATATATATATTGTCATCTGTGTCTGTGTATCAAGGCTTTCTGCACTGCTGCTATGTAAATGATTTCACTGTATAGACTCTCTTCAAAAAATACCCATCGGAACACATCCGAATCGGCACATGATGCTTGATCGCAAAGAAGAACCCTCGTGTGGAGTCTGAAAAGTACCACAAGACTTAGCTCAGGTGTTCAGCTCCTGGGATTGGAGTTTCAACCAGGTCTGCTTGCAGTTGGCTGGGAATTCGCCCAGGCCACAAGTGGACACCACCAAAATCACCTGGGTGCGAAGCATACGCGTCAGACGGTCACCCGAAAACTCATGAAGGATACCAAGGGTGTGAGTCCACAACCAAAACTTGCCGCCCTGGTTCGCTTGACGTTGACAAATCCTGCATCTTTCTCTATTTCTGTGGGATGCATGTACATGTATGTCCCCTACAGACCTGCAGTCTGGACTAATTCTTATGCATGAGACCCTAAAGACTGACTTTTGTGCAAATGAACATGGAACCCCAAGAACCACCAGCTTTGTAGAGGAAAATGCTCTTCCACCGGTGCCATCAAGGGAGAAACTCGGAATCTGTGAAGCCGCGGCCAAAAAGTGCTACCTTCTACCAACCTCTGTCGAGTGATAAAGCAAATGGCTTGGGATGGCTTGGGTCTATCCGGAGTCTATCCATGTCAGGGCCCAGGCGGATGATTGATGGTTTAGTTGCAGACCTTGTTCCAGTGATTTATTTGTGAAACCTGACCGTTCGGTCAGGTCGGACAGACCCAACGGATGCGCAACGGGAGCCAGTCCTAGCCGAAGCCCAAGACCGCTCTGAACATCACGAAGCCCCGCGGCAGGGCCATTTCGGCGTCCGGACCCCATCGCCCATCGCCCGCCCAAGGCAACACCGCAGGCCGCTCGGCAACGTGCCCCGCACCACCGTGCGACACTCCGCCGATCGGCTCCGCCCCGAAAACGGAGCCGCTCGCGGCCGTCTCGGTTGGCTCAGACCCAAGGGGCCAACTTCTGGTTCGGCAGCTCCTCGAAGTCGAAGTCGTCACAGCTGCTCACCTGAGCCTTCAGTCCACGTGCGCGGATGTCCTGCGGGTCTTTTTGGGCCCGATTCGTGCGGCTGCCGATTTTTCTTTCAGGTTCACCCGAGTCTGCCAGGTAAAGAGGTGTGGGGCCGATGTTGAAGGTCTGGTGGCCGGATGTTTCAGGTACCCACAAGGGGAAGAAGGAGAAGAACGCCACTCATGAACCAACTGGGCCACAAGCATAATTAGTATCATCATAATATCGTATCTTCATTGTTCAGCTGTGAAAGGCAGGGTCTAAGACGGTTCTTCGGACGGTTCTTCTTCAGCTGTTTCAAGATCTTACGCAGTGTCCCCTCGAACAGAACCAGAACCAAACTGCTCAGAGGCTGAACCTACCTCTCCTTTGATCCAGAACCGTCGCCTGTGCCATGTTCGACCGCACCTTCGCGTGGTTTCGGGGACAAGACAAGTGAAGGAGTCCATCTTCCCAGCTCTGACCCCACTGAGGCGTTGCTGCGCTCAAATGGTCCCTTCTAAAAGCCCCATGTCTCGACCTTTTTGTCGGTGTGAGTTCTAGCCAGATGTTCATCCAGATCGTTCCGTACAACCAGAAATTCCAACCACCAGAAACGGATGGACGGTTCCCCACACCCAGCCACTTCCTATATATGTAAAGGATCTCAACTGCCGGAACAACGATGTGTTTCTGGTTGTTTGGGTTTCCAGGTAGAAGATGCAACGACGGACGACCATTTTTTGGAAAATGAATGCAGCAAGAACTCGCTAGCATTCAACCATGCGTTTGCTGCATTGCTCATCCCCAAGCAAGAAATCGACCAATCCCAGTCTTCCTCAATCCAGGCTTTGGGGGTGTCAAAATCGAGTGAGCGTCCCATCCAAGACGAAGAAGACCTCCCAAAGAAGACCACGTCCTGCATGAGATTCTTCGCCTGCTCCTCGGAGTTCCCCGTCTCACTGCCGTACAAGATGGTGACCTGGCGCAGATACTGCGCGGATACGGCGCCGGAAGCCGAGCCGAACTTGAGATGGCAGAGTCGGTACCGAACCAAAACGTGTCGAAAGCCGAACTCCGCGGAACGCCACAGACGGTGACTTCCGAACAGTTCTCCAGACAGAGAGAGAACAAGTCTGCACAGAGAGAGGGAGAGAGAGAGGGAGGGAGAGAGAGAGAGAGAGCGAGGGAGCGAGGGAGGGAGGGAGGGAGAGAGAACCTCCGAACTGCCGAGAAATTGGCACAGAAGGACTCCAGGTGCCGTATAGACAGCACGATTCCAAGTGTGGGGAATCCAAATCCTCCAACTGGTGTCGCCAAGGATACCCGTGGGTTCCTGTGGGATGGCAGGATGGATGTATATCCTAATCATTTCATTCAAATCCAATGCACTGCTTTTTTTGAGCAGCTCGGACTGAGCCATCCAATTAGTTCATATTTCCGCGGTCGATATGTCGAGCCAAGTCCCTTTTTTCACCAAGTCCTGCCAGTGACTCCCATGTCTCCACTGCCGTCCACTCTCCCGCGCCATGTCCGCGGTGGACTTCGCATCGGACAAGCCCTCCACCAACTTGCTGAACTGGCCTTGTTCGCCGCGCGAGTTCAGCGAACTGCACGGTCTTCTGCGAGTTGCAGCGGTCCGCGAAGACGCGAAGACGCGCAGACAGATGGAAGGGTGTTGCCGTAACACAAAAGGATACGAGTCAAGGATGAATCCTCCACTGGTGATAGATCACGGTGGGAATATGTGGGAATGGTGTTGGAAAAGTTACTCAAGGAGGGCCATTGGAGTCTGTGGTGAGCCCCGGACCAAGTCAAAAATGATCAAAATGATTGATTGAACGGCATCAACAACCCTCTTGTATGAAGAGTTGTGGTAAATAGTCAGTCTTCTACGTTCCTTTCTGGTCATCAGTTTGTCATCGTAACACTGACTTCGTGAAGCGTGTACTGCAGCTGTTTACATCTATGTGCATAAAATATACATATATATGATGTCCTTCACCTAAGACTGCACAAGCAATGGTTTTGGGGGCCTAAAATGTCGGCATTCCATGTCAAAGACATCAATAAACAGGGCGATTTGTGGAGGCTGCTTACCACAAGCAGGGCAACCTGTTTCAGCAAGCCCTGTAATCAGGTGGAAAACATGGCGACACAGGGCAGCCCAGAGACCGGTGCATGTTCCTTCTATTCATCTCTTTTCTACCACGCTTACCAGAAACCAACCATGAAAGAAAGACCCGAGAACCTGAGAAAAGAAACCAACGGTCCAACGTCCAATGACGAAGACAAAAATAAAACAGTCCACGCGACTCCTGTCGCCATTCGTAGTCCGTCTTCCACCGCCACAACACACGTGTAACTGTAATGGTCGCTGAGGAGCGCTTTTCCAAGGGGAGCAACATGAACGCAGTCGAACGATGTCGAACGCTGAAAACCGAAACCGAAGGGATCCGGCCCGAACGAACGCATTCGGCCCGGTCGGTCTTCTCGGAGGTTGCCTTCCAAATCCTCCTTGTTCAAGACCTGAACATGCTGTCCGGGACTCGGTGTCGGGTGTACCCCCTGCTGCGTCCGGCAGTTCAACCACCTCTCACGAAACTCTTCGAGGGTCTCCTCACCAATCAACGAAATGACACCGGATATGGAAGTTTGGAGTGACAGGATGTTGCAGGATGTTGCAGGATGTTGCAGGATGTCGTGTTGGCGTTCCCAGAAGGGAACGGTGCGTATCATCGCAAGGCAGACGGCTCTGCCCCGGAAGACGGCTCGACGATGGACTTTTCAGTCAGTGGTCGACAGGAGAAACAACCAGCCACATGCATTGAGTCCCAAACCAAGAAAGAGGCACAACATGTACACCTCCCAATGTTTTGGAGCTTGAGGTATTAACCTATGCAGCTTGGAGCCCGAAATGCTCATGTGACCCAAAATTATCCTAGCTCGTCTTCCCATCTGTGCCTGAGCCAGTTGCCTATTGAAAAGGCACTCCCCAAAAAGGGCGGGGGCATTAATTCTGCATTCTTATTTTTTGCCCCTGGCATGTATATTTTGGTGGGATTTTCTTGCTCCAAGTAAAATGAATGTTGTTCTTGTAACTTCCTGCTCAACTTCCTTCTAGATTCAAATGAATGTCCCGTCTAAGTTGTTAAGGGTCCTTCTACATTCCTGTCCAATTTCAACATGGAATGTTTGTCGGAATGCAGCGGGGCCACACACCAAAATAGACGACATCACAAAACCCAAGTAAAAAAGGACATACATTTTGTGCAAATCACCTTGACCCCAGGCCCTCGTTCGTCCTGAAACGGATGGCAGCTAAGAGACACCCTTTAACAGCTATCGGTGTGCCCTTTTTTCGGCACAGCCAAGGGCCAAGAAGCCACCCAAGAGCGCCACCAAAAGGAAACGACAGGGCATAATACCATTAAGCAAAAGAACCAGACCGAAGTACATATAATTTGAATAATCCCCCCAAATGAAAGACATGGAACAACCTCCTGTTTTCTTGAATGGCCCCGTTTCGCATCCAAACTCAGTGCTGCTGTTCGTTCACGTTCGGTCACTCATGTTCGCGCCTGCAAGAGGTGGTTCTTCTGCACCACGGCCTCCTGAAGCTTGTCGTCCAGCTCCTGCGGCTGGTCGTCCAAGCCCGGCTTGTCGTCCGCAAAAGCCACTCAGAGCCCGGTCGAGGAGCATCCGTCATATACGGCGGGCCACGGAGTCGGGAGGTTGGAAGGAGTGGAAGTGCGAAGGAGGAATCGATTCCTCCAGTTGCTTCGCCTTGCATCGATTGCATGATCTTGGCATGAGAAGATCAAAGGGAAGGGGTTGCTGACAATAGATCTGAATATGATAGATCTGAAAAGCCTCAATGAGAAGACCTGAACATTGGCTGAATTGAATAATAATTAAAGTACCATTTGAGAAACATTCAGGAAAGATAAGAAAAGTTGCAATTAGGTCTCAAACAAGTCGATCACAACTATATATCTGCATGCAAAGCAAATTGCACACCCTAGATATGTCTTCAGAAGGAAACTGGAGGGAACATCAGCCCCTACCATTTGGTTCACTGCGCCATAGTAGTATTTCAAAGTGCTTCCATAGGGTCGTCTGTCTGTGCTCTGGCGAGAAAAAACAGAAAACACACACACACCACTCATCCAGAAACTCTTCCCACCCAGCTTCTGAAAAAGCTGCCTTTTCCAGGCGCCCCCCGCTCATTCACGCCGCTCGAACGCCGGCGCACGCACAACGCAGCGGACCACGACGACCGCTCCTGCGCGTGCTTGGGGTCTCGGCGCATGACCGCGGCAAAGCGGTTCTCCTGCGGCTCTCCGCGTGCTGCGTGCCGGTGGTGCGCGACCGCGTGCCGCGCCGCTTTACTCTCGCCGGCGGTCGGAATAGTTTTCAGACGCCCTCGATCCGATTTCCAGGGGATCCAGGATACAGTGAATCACATGAGCACCCACATGCGCATTCATGAAATAGATTCGCTTGACCCAGTTTTGACCCATGCCGGGTCTCCTTGGCGAGGAACTTGAAGAGATCTCCCTTGATCTTTCGGGAATCCAACTGGAAGGGGTTGTTCCCATGCGCGGAGGCTTCCGGGTTGTAGCGGTACAAAGGCCAATAACCTCACGCAGCGGCTAAAGGCTCAAGGACATGATCCCGGCAAGATGATGACCATGCGTTTAGCAAAGGGGCTCTAAAAGTTGTTTTGTCATGTTTTTCATGTCTTTTTGTCCAATCGCTATGAATCTAAGGAGTGCTTTCGTTTGTGTTTCAATGCAAAAACTGCAAAAACCACGGTGCCTTTCTATGATTCAGAATCGGCGAACTCCCCAAAATCCAGGTCGACTGCATGGATGGATGGCATTGCGTCGGTCGATCCGGATGATGTCGGTCGATCCGGATGGGGCGTGGGGCGACAAACGTCGCGCATCCGAGGCGCCACTGTCGACGGCCATCTGGCAATGCTGAATCGACTCGGCCATAGGGAAGCCCTGACCTGGGACGTTGCAAGGCACAACGGATCGGCATCGGGTAATGTTTTTCAGTACCTCTATTCGGGTGGGAAGCGGGGTTGTACAAGTGTTCCAGTCCTCATGGAAGGGATCTATCTATCTACATGTCACATGTGTAAAATCACCATTCCAAGGCCCTTTTGCACCTGAGACTAGCAGTGTAGAGCCAACGTCGAGTGCACGAGGGGACCACTGGTAGTCGTTGAGCTGGCCGCGTTGGCTTATTTGTTTGGAAGGAGAAGCCAAATTGCTTTGGTCAAGTCCAAACTAAGACCAGTCGTTTGGCATCGTTTGTCCCTCAAGCCGTCACCCGACAAAACCTCCGACGTTGATCATCGGCTTCACGTCCTGTCTGGCTCGACCCGTCTGGCTCGTTCGATGAAGCACCCGCAGAAGGGTGGAGGACACGAGGTGAAACACCATCACTTGGGGTCTGATCATAAGATTTTGCCGAATTCCATTCGAAATTCACATTCCAAGTGACTGATGCAAGGAGCGTAGGCCAAGATGATGCTCGGTCCTCACAGGAAGTGGAGGAAGGTGCCAGTGTGCTGTGTAGCCATCGGAAGGTGGGCACACCTGTCTTGGTTGGGCAATGTTGGGCAACACCTGCAGCTGTATCAAAGGTCTGTGATATAAATGGGAGATACTTTTCGGCGAGGAAGATCGTGAAGATGTGTAGTTTGGTCTTTTCAGCTGGACGAGAGGGACGAGAGTTCGGGTGCTCCTGCGTACGCATCAGCCTCGATCATGGCGCGCACCGCCTGTTGAGGGTTCACATGGACGCAGATGCTCGCCACATAAACCTGCACTAACGTCTCCCGGCGCTGTTGAGAGAAAAGAGAAAGGTCATGGGTGGGTGTCCGGTCATTGGAAGGTGTTTGGAGTATGATGTGAAAGCATATCCGCCGACCCCGCCGGTTGAAGGGGGCGCGCGCCAGAGAAGGCAACCGAGGGCATGCTGGAAGCGTTGCGGAAGGTCTGACAGCTTGAAGCGTTGCTGAAGGTCCGACAGCGGAAGACAGGGCGTGCGCGACGCTGCTTCACAGACTTGCTTTACGGGGTCCGAAAGCGACGTTAGAGATTCTGGGGGCGTACCGGGAAGCGCACTTTCGGGCGATTTTTGGTCTCGAATTAGATTGTGGAAAGCTGTGGCGGAGGAAATCACTCGGAACAGGTGTCTACCAGCCAGAGGACCCGTGGGAGGTGAGAGAACGGCTTCTTGTGCGCCAGCCAGAGGACCCGTGGCCAGAGGACCCGTGGGAGGTGAGAGAACGGCTTCTTGTGTACCAGCCAGAGGACCCGTGGGAGGTGAGAGAACGGCTTTTTCGATGCTTCCGAGGCGTTTCCGTGACAGCCGGCGGCTTGAAGCGTGGCTGAAGGGTCGAAAGCGGAAGATGCTTCCGAGGCGTTTCCGTGACAGCCGGCGGCTTGAAGCGAAGACAGGGCGTGCTCGACGCTGCTTCACAGACTTATTTTACGGGTTCCGAAAGCAACGTTAGACATTCTGGGGGC
>CAXAMN010025951.1:547713-558072 GCA_963970005.1 Durusdinium trenchii
ACAGGTGTCTACCAGCCAGAGGACCCGTGGGAGGTGAGAGAACGGCTAGCTTGAAGAAATATTTGCGACTGCACCTCCAGCTCTGTGTCATGTCGTTGAGGCACCAGATCCAAACATGCAATCTTAATCCAAAACAGCTAGCTTGAATTGAGATCTCCTGTCCATCAGCCCATTCCATTGCACGCTTCAATGCCAGGAATGGTTCCTTCGCCCCAAGCTCCATGATGCTCAGCTCAAACTATGCGGTTCTTTCTCCACACCACACTTCTTACGATTCAGGCAGGATGATGATTGTTTCGTGTCGTCATGAACAAATGCGAGGCACTGGATCACATGTTGTCTTGCATCTACCGCCGGAGATCCTTACCTTGAAGTGTGTCATTAATTGCTCTTCAAAAAACAGCTCTGCAACTATTAGGGGATCGCTGCGCTCGCGCTCTGTTTCCCCATCTGTCCTGCTGAGGATGCAACGTGAGAATGCATCATGGATTTGTTGCTGAGGATGGAATGGCTTGGCTGAAACGACCCTTGTCCCAAACAAAGTTGTTTAGCTCCAAGAAATACACCGCTGAATGTGAAAACTGGTCAGTGTTCATGATGAAAGGAACTATTGATCCCTTAGATGTTGAATATTCTGTTGAGTTTTCTTTGCTGAGGGTCTTGGATAAATACATTGAGAACATCCTCCAGCAAACGAGCCCGTGCTGTTCTTCGCTGTAGCAAGCTGAGGCCAGCTTGAACGATTCCATGAAGTGTTTTTGTTCACATCGATCGATCGATATATCCACACTGTATTGATCTGTTGTATACATTGTAGCCGAGCCAGGATTTGGACGTCGCACTTGAAGATCAAGAAGTCACTTTGGCTGCATTTAACATTTCCTGGCATGCAGCCATCGTCAGCCATCAACACCTTCCCATGATGTGTGATCTCCTGAGGTTTAACTTGGAAGTGGTGTGCGTGGGGTCTGGGGGGGGGTCCTTGCGAACAAAGACTCTTATATTAACGGCTTTTGTTTCAAATGCTGTTGGCGGAGTAGGGTATAAATTGGCCACCGTCCGCGATCTCATGCCTTTTCCCCGGGGTCGGCGGCAGGGGGCGGAGCCCTTACAATTTAAAGCATGTGATCAGACACTATGTGATCAGACACGGGCTGCCAGATTGCAGGGCTGGACATCTGCCGGATTTGAAAAAGCGTTCCGTTCGTCTTGGCACTTGCAGTCGCAATCGCAGCGACACGTTGCCACCGCGGCACGTTCTTGTAGGTCATCGCCAGTTGACCCAGGTCCTGCACGGTGAAAGGTGCCCGGGTCGGTGTTTGTTTGTCTCACAGAAGTTGTTTGCAGGAATGTCACAGTGTCCAGAAAAAAGAAAGGAACTTCTAAAAACATGTCCAATGATACCCCTTCAGAAGGCCACTTCAGGCCATGATACCATCTTATAAGGGAGCTTTGGAACCCCTATGTCGGAAAGATACGGGTCCCACCTGAGACGTGGCACCACCTCTCACCAGTCTCTCCACCGGTCTCTCCGCCCACACCGGGTGTCGAACAACGTGCCTTCTTCTGCGTGAGCTTGCCGCCCTCGGCGAACTTGGCCATGGCGCCCTTGGGCGTGGCCTTTGAGGCCTGACCTCCGGTGTTGCTGTACATCTCCTGGGCAGGACGACTCTGGGCGACTCGGGCGGAAGTGAACGACGCGGGTCCGGCGTTCGGCCAGAGCGGAAGGTGTGTCACCAGGTGTGTCAGGTGTGTGTCAGGTGTGGGGAGGGCAGGGGAGGGAGTGAGCATCGAGGGGTGGTGAGTTCGGTTCAGAGAGCTTACAAAAGGCTCCAAAGCCGAAGACGACCATGTTGACGTGTCCAGACCAGACAAGTCACTGTGTCCAGCACCAAGATGTTCACGTGCTCCTGGAAAGCTCAAAGCCAGCATCAAGGCTTTTAAATGCTTTTAAGATCTCTTGAGGACTCTTGACCAATGAAATGGCTTTCCACCGACCAAGCTGTGCTCCTTTGTGAAAAGACATCAAATGCCTATAGAGCGTCCCATCCCACACCGCTCTCCGCCCCGGCCCTCGTCTGGCGCCTCAGAGGCGATGACGTGGTCCAGGCCGCCGTAGCCAATGTCGTAGGCCCAGCCATCGCCACCGACGATCCAGAAGCTGCTGCGGCCGAACATGTCCTCCCTGAGCGGGCGCTTGTTCGAGGACCGACGGCGAGGACGAGGACGTGCGGTGCTCGTTCAGCGACGTCCACGAAGGGGACGCCGACGCCGGCATGCGTTGCGGTGGTAGTGCGCTGTAGGGGTGACCATCAGTTTCGCCCGTCGGTTTTCGGTCCATGTATAGTTTTGGAGGCAAGTTCAACAAGGCTTCTCAAAGCACAGGTGCCAAGCTTGGTCGATGTTGGATTGGGCCAGTCAAATCTTAGATTGAATCAGGTGAGAGGCTTGGCCAAGCTGAAACGAATTCTCAATCCGCCTGAAAGCTTGGTCAAACCTTTCTGACAGCAAACCTGGCTGTCCTCCAAACCAGGGCATTGTCTAACCTTCGTCTAATAACCACCAAGGTCACCAGATAGTTGATTGGCAGGCTGTCTCAGGTGTTCATTGACCCCTGACCAAGGGAGACCCTAAACACTAACACTGGACTTGCCTGCAAACACCCGGAGTCCACCAAACAGCATTGTTCATCACTCAATAGCTCCCAGGTTCTCCGTCTCACGCAGCCTGAGGCGCTGCCCCCACCCACTCAACCGGGCAGCAGTTCATAGAGCTGCTTGATCTTGGCATGAGAACCCTTCTCCTGGCAGTTGAGAATTGGTTTGCGTCGAGAACATGTCACTTGAAGACCAATTGAAAAAGAACACCAAACACAGAGAGAGGAATGCTCCAAGAACGGTTTTACATGGTTTTGCTTCTCTTCTTCAAAACGATTTCAAGTGTGTCTTTTCTTCGCCCCTCCGCCTTCTCCAACAGGGGCACCAGCTTCTCCATGATCTGGTGGTAGATACTCCGACCGCGCGGCAACAGCAGATCGTGCATGTTCTCCTTTGGCGCGCGAAGCGCCGACCACCGACCGGAACCAAGGATCTGGTGTGGTCCGATGCTGTAAAAATCGAAGCAGCTTGGAACTGAATAGCTCCGCCGTTGGTGGTGGCAAAAGAAAACCGAAGCCTGATGGGTTGTTTGGGAAATGAACTCGCAAGGTTCATGTTGAAAGGCTCATGGAATACTCTGATGTCATGAAGGTTCTCCTTATGTCCTTGGGGATTTTCAAATTTCCCACACGAAGAACGCTTTTCGGGTAGCAAAGAGCAAAGGTACTGATGCAGCGTACCATGTCCCGATCCAAAGCGTGTAATCAAACACAAGTCAGGCTCTAAAAAAACTCCACCACGTCTCTTCAATGTTCCACACCCTGCACCAAACAGTACCACATGGGAGCTAAACCAGCTTGATAAACCCGCATCCATCTGCATATATGCAAACACCAGACCAACACAGACTCGCTCATCCTCGCTCCGTCCCCTCCTTGCGCATCACCAGGTATTGTTGCAAGGCTGTTCGAAGGTCGTCACTCATCGTCACCTCCTTGTCTCCTAGCGCATCCTGTGCGAAGCCGCTGGGCGAAGCCGCTGGGACGCTGGGACTTGGCCGTTGCGAATTCACAGGGCTTAGGGCCTAGAAGGAGGGTCCTTGAGTCAAATGATTGATACAGGTTTGGCCGAGAAAAAAGAACGTTGGAAAGTACACCTACTACGTTACAGCGTTCCCATAGTTTCTGATTGTATCTACTCCAGGATGGTGGTAAACATCGAGGCTGAGTAGTTCGAGCTCAACTGATGCAGAATGAAACTGCAGCCTCCAGACTCCGGAGCCCGTGCTTTCCATGAAAGATCATCAGTTCACCCTGACATCAGCCTTCCTCCAGGGACTGTGAATCTCAACGGAAGAGGAGCCAGACATAATCCACAATCGCCCAAAATCCCAGCGATGAAGTTTCAGGCAACTCAGGCGTTCACACACAGAGAGCAGAGAGGGGCAAGGAGTTCAAATAAACGGATCGCAGGATTGACAAACCCTAAAGTATCCACATCCACCAACCAGTCCATGTGATTCGCCTAGACATCCTAGACTCACTCCGAGACTGTCTAGGAGTCGGGTGCGTCCTCATATAGGGACGAACGCAACTTACGGTCACCGTTGGTTCAAATGAATCCTCAGATAGAGTCCTGCCAAGTACCTGACGTCATTGAAGGCAACCAAGAGGGCAGTACATACCTGTTACATGGCTGTGTCCACAGCCATTCATCAACCCTTAACCCATCCCAACCATCCACGTTCACCCAATTCTGTTCTTCAAACCATCGAAGCGTTGTCCGGGTCCACGTCGCCTCGACTTGGTTGGCCAAGTAATCGCGTCGCTGCTTGAAGGCCTGAGGCGGGGAGAAGGCGGTTGCTTGACGGAGTCGTCCTTTAAAGGAAGGAACGGAATGAAACGACAAGAGATTGAGATATCCTCCATTCAACAAGCATGGAAGAGGGAACACGGTCCCTGGGAAGACTTGTTTTCCTCTACGAACAGGCCATGTTCCACTTCCATGATTGTTTAAGGGAGGGTACAAAGTTCATACTTGTATGAACCAAGGAACCAGAGGTATCGGAACCAGAGTCATACGAAGAGTTTTTTCCTTGAACTTGGATGAAGTTGTTTTTTCCTGCTACCTCCGGGTACCCGAGGTTTGGTATCCAGGTGCACAAACAAGTAGCGACGAGGTTGATCTCCATCTAACGGATTTAGAGCTTTCAGAGGAGGTGACTTGGAGAGTGTCCAAAGTCAAAGTGTTGAAACCGACTGAAACCTCGTACCACCTGCCTTGGAACCCCCTAGACACAACCAGAGAGTGTTTCCTTCAACAGCCTTTTTTGTGCTCGGCCCCTGAGTCCGTCCTTGCCCGTTTTCGGTGAATAGCTGAATAGCTGTCTTCCATTGTCTGTGGATACTTTGGGATGCATCTACATGACCATGACCTTTCCAGAAGGAGCAAACCATCAATCAGCACTTCTCACCCAATACAAGTCAGGGAATCAACACAGCCATGGAATTGGGGCAAAGGAAATCTGCAACGGCACTAGAATACCATAAAGTGAGGAGGTTCAAAAGATCAAGTCTTCCTCTGCCTGCGACCGGCCTTTCGCATGCCGAAGCCGAACTCCGCATTGTCCTCGAAGAGGCTGTTGGCCCAGGCGGGGCCTCCACACGGTCCGTGCCACGGCGCCTGGTAAGCTGGTACTGCCTAAATCATTTCGAAGGACTTCGCTGACTTTTGGATACAATGTCTCTAGATACAAGTGTCTCCAGCCAAAAAACTAACCTAACTAACTCTACTCCCGGATACAATGTCCCTAATATGTATAAGTCATAACTACTTCGCCATCTCACCGCCGGTCTCAAACCTCGCCTTCGCCCTTGGCATTCACGGTGTAGGGGAACGAGGGGTTGGACCCGCCCCAAATCGAGGAGCAGCCGGTGGCGTTGGCGATCACCAAGCGCTCTCCAAACAGCTGCGTCATCAGCTTCACATGCGGCGTCTCGCCACAACCCTCACAGGCGCCGCCTGGGCGGGCCCACAACAGAGGAGGGGGGGTGGAATCCAGGGCAAAGCGAAGCAGAATAAACCCTGGGTAGCGGTGGCCTGGGGATGCAGAATCACCCCCAAGCTTACAGCTAATACACGATCTTACAGCACTGGACCAACTAACTATTTCCAGATGGTTTCTGTGAGGTGGAGATCTCGTTCGACGGTCCTTGCGACACCAGGCGACTGAACTCCAGGTAAGGTTTCTGGAACTGGGAGCCCTTCACCGTCGTCTTGTCGATCTCATCTCCACGGTCTGGCAAGGTCACAGCGAAGTTCCAATTCGCCTCCTCCTCCTGCCAGCTGCGTGTCAGCATCAAGATGCGTGTGGGGGGAAGGGATGGTCTCCGGTCCAGGGCAGGAGAGGACATGTTGGCTGGTCACTGGTCGGGTGTCGGGTGTACTTTGAATTGCCAGTATGGCAGGACAATCGAGATGTTATTCAATCCTAGAACATCCTAGAACTACTCTTTATCAAAACTTGGCACATGACTTTCAAGCCAAATGAATCCAAAAAGTGCTTCAGCTCATAGTATCTAACAGTATCTAACAGTATCGTGAGCTGCTTGTGGCCCTAACAAAGGGCCATGCACGACATTTCACGACAGCTCGAGCAGCGATTCTACCCACAGTTGAAGAAAGAGCTTCAGACCCTGCCAAGGATAAGAGTCACGGACCTCACAAAACAAGTTTCCTACTGGACATGAGGGAAGTAGCTGGAGGAAGTAGCTTCGATCGATCTGTGTCGCAAGCCAAAGAAGACTTTTTGGACAGGACCCTCGCGATCACGTCAAAAATGGGGCACCCCCAACGAAAGTCGATCTGTGTCGGTGGGAGGAACCAAAATCACCATCGAAACGATCAAAACTCACATCGCACTCCACCTCTCCACTCTCCTCCCCCTCTCCGGTCACCGCACCGGTCTCACCGAAGGTCGCCGATCGCCGAACGAACGCCGATCCGTTCCGCGCGAATGCGGACGCCTCGATGACCTTCCCGGCATCGGCCAACTTCAAGGCATCCGCCGGGCAAATGCGAACGCACAGCTCACAGCCGGTGCAGTCCCAAGGCGACACCTGACCCGGTGCAGTCTGAAGTCCTGACGTTCTGAGAAGGGAAAAGAGGTTAAGGGAGGTGTCACCTTCAACCTGGCGCTTCCTGGCGCTCATTCTGTGTCACTTCATCCAACCGTGAAAGAGGCGTTTTGGTCTCAAAACAGGAGGCCGTCCGGTCAGGCAACTGGACCCCACTGACTGAGCCCCTCTTGTGCATGGAAAGTCCACCCCATTCAGAGGCAGGCTCACAAGGACTCTTCAATGTTTGGTTGCGGGGTGATGAGGAGTCTACTCTCTCACAGGGTTTGGGCACAGTTGCTTGGGTTTGTGTGCCTTTCCCAATTTTGCCCACAGGCTCACTGTGTGTGAATTCCAACTTTCCCTCACCTGCCGCCCAGGTGTGTCTGCGAAGGACTTCGCATCCCCACTTCAACAGCTCCGAAGAACGCTCCGAGCTCCCAGCTCCAAACGCCAGGCTCCAAGGCGCCTGGATTCGGTACTGGTAGTTGTCCAGCACTCCGCCGCCGATGGCCGCGCGGCTGCCCTCCTTGAAGTCCTGGACTCGTGCAAAGCACAGTGCTTCACGCCGAGGTGTTTCACTCGGTCGAAAGGGTTTCGGAAACAACATGTGAGTGAAAACAACGTTCTCGAATTCTCGACATGAAAAAGCAGGTGAGTGTCGCATCTGTTTTCGCTTTCTTCTTCGATTCGCTTCGCTTTCTTCTTCGCGACGGGTTGTGACTTCAGATGACTTCAGACTCTCCGACCCACGTCGCTCAGCAGCTTTGCAAACGCACCTTATTGGACCAGACCTTTTATCATACCTCGTATTGTAATGTATTGTATATGAGTCGATGCAAAACAAAAAACAAGTGTCCCAAAAGTGACAGTCATTGACTGTATACTGTATACGAGTCAATGCAATCTTGTTGATGTTGAGTAAAGTTCCTAAAAAGACACGCAAACGTTTCATCACTGCACCGTCTCAGTAAAGAGTTGTGGTCCTTGGGTGCGGAGTTCAACTCCTGCTGAGTGAGCAGGAAGGGCCGCACCTGAGAGAAAAAAGTACTACAGGTCGCAGGTCCATGAATGGTCCAGAATCCAACCTAAATACCACGGGAAAATAAGTGGTCTTCCGTGCTTGAGATGGTGAAGGAGGTTGTCCAACAGTGCTGAATCTTGATTCAGGAACTGCAGGCTTTCGAAGACGGTAGGAAATTGAGTGACTGCTGGTCACTTGGCAAGCAAGGCATTCTTTGACTCGATTGGTTTAAACACCTTTCGAAAAGCTGAAGGCCCAAGCGACCCACTGACTGGCCACTGGCCACTCTGTTCCAGCGCCATTGATTCTAATCTTTCGGGCCCAGCGACCGCGGCGTGGGGGCAGATCAAGCTGCACTTGTTGCACTGGGTGCAAAGGTCCATGTCCACCTGAGCAACGAGACTTGAGCCCAGAAAGGAGCAGAGGCCCAGCAATCACAAAGGCATTCATCGATGCCTAACAGGCACTGGATGTTTAAGCAACACAAGTCTTGATTCCGTGGATTTGCTCTGCACTAGTGGTTTCCCTTTCCCCTCTTTACTGGGTTGCCACTCGGTTTGGTTTCTGTCATGCCTTGCCTTGGGTACGTTGATGGCGATACCGCGCTTCTCGTATTGGCTGGTGCCCAATGGCACTCTTCCGCCCGGCACAAAGGTGCTCACTGGCAGGGAGTTGCCGTCCTCAGTGCAGCGATGAAACCGGCGAGGTGATGGAACGATTGGAGTGGTTGGAGGGTCAAATGCCGTGCAGTTGGAGGAAGGTTATGTAAACTGGCTGAGAGGGCAGGGATTTGTTCGATGTCTTTGGATCCCTACATAAATATGTATATACATTATAATAGAGAGAGAGAGAGAGAGACACATTACATATCTTTACACTCCCTGAAACCATCATGGAAGTGGATGGCATGGCCCTTATGATTAGACAATTCTTCCCCAAAACCAGCCTTGTGGTGGTTGTTCCATGGTTTTCCATTTCACCATGCTGTTGAAGCAAGTGAAATGGAGCTCGGTGCCAGCGGAGCTACTGTCCGAGCTGAAATGAGCTGAATGGGGTGTTGGTCCGTGTACAGGGTGAATTGCTTTGCACCCGCCTTGTTTGGAGGTGCAAGAAGTATAGAACTACAGTTGAAAAAGGTCATAGTCAGATTTTGCAGGAACGCACCAAAATGTTCAAAGCATTAAAGGGGTACTAAAGTATACAAGTAGTTCCCGGGCAAGCCGGCGGCGGAAGTTTCCTATAAGAAGAAATTGACCTATAGGAGTGTCCACGTTCTCTCCAACATGCGCGTCCTCCAGTCAAACGCACGCGCTCCGGACTTTTGACCCACGGGATTCCACGTGTGTAAGGTGTGTGTGCCCCCTGCGAGAGATGACACACATCCGGCCACCACGACTTGCCAAGGATGCGGTCCACATCGACACACATCCCACCGTGGCATTCTTCAGTGGCGGCAAACCTTGCATATCACACATCGGACTGAATGGAATCCGAATTTGAATGTAAAATCTGTCTTGAACTCTGAGACTATGTATGATGAGTCTTGTATGATGAGGGGTGTATGACAAGTGATGAATGATGAGTGGTGTATGTTGAGTGGTGTATGACGAGTGGTGTATGATGAGTGGTGTATGCTGACTGGTGTATGATGAGTGGTGTCTTGACCAGCAGTTGAATGTCCTGTCCTGCATAACTGCAACCAAATACTATCAGTATGAACTGAACGTGCACGCCGCGAGAGATGACTCAGCAGCGAGAGATGACTCAGTCGCGAGAGATGACTCAGCCGCGAGAGATGGCTATAGCGAGAGCTGACTCAGCAGCGAGAGATGAATGAGCAGCGAGAGATGACTCCTCCGCGTACTACACTGTTCGCCAGTACAACTCTAGTTGTACTATGAAGTCGCCAGTCCTCAGCTTCTAGCTGCACAGATTGCTCCGCGTGCTGAAGTTGTACTACAAAGTCGCCAGTTCTCATCGTCCAGCTTGCCAGATACTCCGCGTGCTAAAGTTGTACTACAAAGTCGCCAGTTCTCAGCTTCCAGCTCTACAGATTGCTCCGCGTACTAAAGTTGTACTAGAAAGTCGCCAGTTCTCACCATCCAGCTCCACAGATACTCCGCGTACTAAAGTTGTACTACAAAGTCGCCAGTTCTCCTCGTCCAGCTCGCCAGATACTCCGCGTACTAAAGTTGTACTACGAAGTCGCCAGTTCTCAGCTTCCAGCTCTACAGATTGCTCCGCGTACTAAAGTTGTACTAGAAAGTCGCCAGTTCTCAGCTTCCAGCTCCACAGATACTCCGCGTACTAAAGTTGTACTACAAAGTTGCCAGTTCTCAGCTTCTAGCTGCACAGATTGCTCCGCGTACTAAAGTTGTACTAGAAAGTCGCCAGTTCTCAGCTTCCAGCTCCACAGAAACTCCGCGTACTAAAGTTGTACTACAAAGTCGCCAGTTCTCATCGTCCAGCTCGCCAGATACTCCGCGTACTAAAGTTGTACTACAAAGTCGCCAGTTCTCAGCTTCCAGCTCCCCAGATGCTGTGCCTGCCACGAAATCTGCACATGGAGGTTCACAAAGTGCTGCACCTGCCACGAAATCTGCACATGGAGGTTCACAAAGTG
>CAXAMN010025951.1:563072-602071 GCA_963970005.1 Durusdinium trenchii
TATGATGAGTGGTGTATGATGAGTGGTGTATGATGAGTGGTGTATGAAAAGTGGTGTATGATGAGTGGTGTATGCAGAGTGGTGCATGATGAGTGGTGTATGATGAGTGGTGTTTGATGAGTGGTGTATGATGAGTGGTGGTTGAACAGCTGTTGAATGTCCGTAACACGGAAGTTTTGCACACTAAACTTCCTTTGACTAATTATACATACACATATATATATATATTGTATGCTTCTTTGATGAATCATTCTAGGACCTTCTTTCAACCACATTCAACCCTGTGGTTTACCCTCCTCTAAACAAACATCGCATCCAAACTGCTAGACTGCTTTCTGCTACTGGATGAACTCTTTTTCAAAGCATCAAAAACACCAGAACCTTTCAAACCACCGCATTTCTTGAAGCCCACCAGGTTTTGGATCCTGAAGCCCTGGACCCACACCCGGCAGCCCCAGGTATGCGGCGCTTGAAAAACAGTCCCAGCGTCCAAGTTGTTGCAAGGCATTTGCACGTTGTCCGCGAACTGCTTCGGCAACAGGTCGATGACCTTCCGAGGTCCCTTGGCCACCTCACCAGTGGCAGCGCCCGCCTGCACGAGAAGAAGGGGAGTGGAGCCCACCAGAAGCTGCGAAGACGTAAAACAGTAGAGCTCCGACTGGTATTTTGTGGGCTGGGCAGCTAGCCCCCAGCCGCCGCAAGGGCCACTTGCTGGAGACAAAGGTTTGGATCCGTTTCCTATCCTTTCTTGAACCTTTCAGAAGACCAGTTCGCCGCCTTCGCCCTCCTCCGCGCTCCACCCCCCACCTCGCCGGGCACGGTGAGGGAGACCCAGTCGCCGGGCACGGGCACCTCCTTGATGCCACTCACCGAGGCGTCTACCCCGTCGATGTTCATCTGCACCACCTTGTCACCTGGATGCACGAGGGGTTGGGGTGGGGAATGGAATGGGAAAGCAATGGAGGTGGATATACACCCGGGAAGAGACCCCACATGCACCTGATGGCACGGACCTTCCTTGATACCCCAGTGGTGGGCGTAGAAACGAAGGGTCCATGGAGACTGAGGTGGTCAGGCCCTTGCTGAAGGTGAAGAAGCCAAGCATTCGAATGCAACTGCGGAAGCTTCTTGAGAGGAAAGCCATGTGGAAAAAGGGCTGCCCGGTCTGTAACAAAAGGATCAGTTGCTGGTCTGACTTACTCTGATGTCTGTCAGTGAAGCACACTGCCTGCCTTTCTTGCCATACATCTTCTTGATGCTCTTCTTCAGCATTTCAATGGCTTCCTCAAATGGCATGACCTCAGAGCAGTTTCAGCTTGCGGACAGAAGTCAGTCAAGCGGCTCAGGCTGCCCGACCCGGCTTCCACCGCGCGGACCGGCAACTGCCCTTTTTCTGCGTCGACACTACATCTCCTGGGATCGAACAAATACCGTTGTTTTAATGGTCTTTGCGAAAGAACCCTTGTTTTTCTGAGGATTTTTACACCACACCACCAGGTCAACCACTACTTTAATATGGTCTTTGAAGGCTAGGGTCTCTATAGACTCTATAGAAGTATCATGAATGAAGTAATTATCTGTCGTATTTTCCTTGCAGAAACCACGAGAATCACCACATTGCCCGGCTTTGATGGTGGCTTCTGGGCTTTCATGGCTGCCCTGCTTGTGGCGAAATCGCCTCGTGAAGGCTTCGTGTGTTGAGGGTAGGGTTGGGTCATCCGACGTCCATGGTTTTTTTGCAACATCAAAGCCTCCCTCCCGAAAAAGGGGCCATCCGCACTAAGGCAGAGATGACACATCGAAAGGCCTCCAGGTCGTCTTTCAAACCGTCAGCAACGGGCAATCACGAACGTGGCCCTGGCGGAATCTAAAATAATCCTGCCCAAAATCTACCTTTGACCCCGAACCGGATACCGAAGTGACTCGGTTGCAGAGAAAGTGCTCAAAAGTCTGGATCCCCTTTCCAATTGAGATCACCAATCACCCAATGAGCCCCCAGAAATGCTGGCAAATGCCCTGCACTCCACTTCCGGTCCTTCCGGTCATCTCCAAGCTACACCACTGAGCTTGAAGAAGACGCTCTGCATGATCATGTTGATGCGCTTGCCCAGTCCCGCCTCAAAACCGACCGGAGGGACGGGGGGGGGTCCCTCCGAACGGTGGGCGGAACGCTCAGCGTGTGGCTGAACGGTGCTCAGCGTGTGCTACAACGGTGGGTTGGAAATAGGTCTTGTCATGTTTTTCTTTTTTTTCTGAGATACCCTGAAAGCTGCAGGAGACCGGGTTCTTGCTGAGCAACAATGATTCCAGGGTCAAACGTCCTGGAAGATGTTCATGTAACAATTATTTCAGGAAACTTCAACGTTTTAACAGGTATTCCAGGTATGCCTTGACCTCTGTTGTCTTGAAATGTCCTGAACGTCCAAAGGCTTGTGAAAAGCAGTGCAGCTGCCTTTTGTATACCAACAGGTATGGGTATACCCCAGAATATTTAACTAAGGCACCCCCATGTTATTGTTTTACTATTTTTTGGAGGGGGGTGGAGTTCCAGTTCCAGTAACACTACGTGTGTGCCAGTGCTACTATCATCGCTACTCTTTCAGTCAAACAGCGACCGCATGTTCCTGCCGCTAAAATGAAGGGATCAGCACAAGAACGGATAGAAACGTCCACGGCTGTGGTCTAGCTTCAACGTGCCAGGCACCAAATGGTACCAAATGGTACCAAGCACCTGACCCTTCGTTCTTTGATCTCCTAGCATCTGCATCTGTGATCTCCGTCTCTCTGCATCTGTTTCGTCATCAAAAACTGCGCCGTCTGTTTTTCCGTGTCGCTCGAAACCGTGTTCAGTGTTGGGTCGCTGAGTGTACAGAGTGGAACCAGAGTAACTGAAACGACCAAAAAGTACTCACGGAGTGGAAGTGCTCTTCATGTTTCGATGCATCACCGATCATGAGGTTTTGTGCATAAAACCTGAGGATTTGTGGAAAAACAGCCAAAGATCAACACATGAAGCTTGGCCCAAAACCACAGTAGATGTTTGCCACGAACAAAACTGAATGGAAGACAAGACAACTGCTGTTTTCATCTATTCATGTGTATCATGGCCACTCTCGGTTTTTCTCGTCGCATCCACTGAAATCGCGCCTTGACTGCAATCTGTGTCGCATCGATGATGTACAACTTCGCCTGACCATCGTCGCGAACGAACGTAACCCAGGGCGGTGGACGTCTTGGTCTCCAACCGTACGCAGGGTACCCGAATGCGCTCTACACTTCCGACACTTCTGACAGATTCTGATTGCGAAAACGGATTCGGACGGATGGAAAGTCTTCCGAGTCGTTCGTGATCAGATTTGGCCGAACCAACACGTGTTCCAAAGTCGAACTCCGCAACACTTCACTCACTGCAGGCACCGGACTCGCCAACCCCCACGCGAGTGGTACGCGAAGAGAACTCCCGCGCCTTCTTCACCGCCAAGTCCCGACGCATCTTGGGAGGCAATTTGTCCTTGAGCTCATCCACCGACCAGGAGCAATTGATCACACAGACGCCATTGGGCTTCATGTACCGGGTCATGTCCTGAGAACGTCCCGTTGGGCTTGAGAAACGTCCCGCGATGCCCGTTGAGGAAACAACCACTCCGATGGAACGTTTGGAAACCACAGAGAGCCATCATGAGAAAACCATCTCCGGAGCAGGTCCCTTTTTTTTGGTCGGAGAGTCTTGTCCACCCACCTCACACCAGCAAGCACATGGATGAACATGAGGACGTCTACACCAGGTGGTTGCCAGAAGCATTGGAAGACCGCACTTCGGAGACTGTGACCGCACTTCTGGGACCGCTGGCACATGTGTTCGGTCGGTTCCGACCTGGAACGAGGTGTGGTTTTGTGGGACGAACTCCTCCACCCACCATCAGATGGCAGGACACATCTCAGGATATCTCGAGATTTGGCTCAACAGTCTGCCTCTACATTTCATGTCACCCCTATTGAGGCTTGGGCCTAGGAGGTCTACAGTCAATCCACATGTTCCTGGCTTGATTCAAGTACTTGCAGAGCAGGGTCAACGGAGCCAGCATCCCATGGTTCCCCTCCACCCTTCCCTGGCACTGCCCAAATCAAAAAAGCAATCTTCACTCCCACCCCGACCAGCGACGTAGTTGGACACATAGCTGGGCTTGTGCACGGCCAGGTAGTCCGCAGCTCGCACATTGTACCTCCCGTGGAGTTGGGCAAGTGGCAACTGGCATGGAGTTGGGCTTGTCAAGCCATTCATATATATATATATATATACCCTATATACTTTCTTAAAAGTTCCCCTAGTACAAAAGCAAGGCACATAAGATCATATAAGCACTAGGACTCTGGGCTCCACCAAGGCCTATTGCCCGGGAAATGATGTCCAAATTGGACACCAAGCAGCCCCACTTCTCCTTGTTCAGTGACCCGTTTCACGGCGCACGGTGCATGGATGGGCTTCGGCCCAAAGCGCAGGTGGCTGATCGTCACGCCGCCGCTCTTCTTGGCATCGTACTCGAAGTAGGCCTCGCAGTCCGAGTCCGCCCGCCGCCGGCGCGGTCCGGAGAGCCGCCGGAGCGGTCGGCGTCGGCCGGGCGTCTGACGGGGCCGGGCCCCGGTCCCCGGTCCCGGCTCGTGTCAGGTTTCACACTCAGCTGTGAGCGAGCGCCAGGGTGAAGAAACTTCCCTTGGGGATGGCCATCCACCGGCAAGATCCGACTCAAGTCGACTCATGACCGTCCCTATCATTTGGACGGAGTAGCTTGAAGGTTGATTGGGGAAGTTCACGACATCCGCATCCCATCTCCTTCCAACCTTCGCGGCCCCGGAAACGGGTATAGTTGCAATGGAACTCCGGCTTCAAAAACCTGCTCTGGAACTTCCAGTCCTTCCAAAGCCGGAATCTGCCAGGTCTTCACTCTTAAACCACCATGCTTCCAGTCGAATCACTCAATCCAGGTCCTAGTGACTCAATCCTCCAGGCTTGTTCCCTTTTGCCCCTCACCGAAGAACACAAAAACCACCGCGAAGGTCGGACCTCCCTTGTTCCAGGTCTGGTCTCATCCAATGGAAACCCATAGATAGCCCAAATAATTGCAAAATACAAAAACTCCAACTCACAGCAGTTCGAGACAGTTGTGATAGTTCGATACAGACAGCCTGTCATCATATGTCATCATACGCTCCTGGAAGATTAACATGGAACCTGAAAACCACTGGTTTGTGGAGGAAGTGAGTCTTCAAAAGTGCATGTTCAGGTTCCGTGTTCATCTTCCCAGGTGGGGCCACTATTCGTGCGGCCACGGCCTGCGCGTACAACTCGGTGCCCATGGCAATCATCTTCACCGCACTCTTGTTGGCGCCCACGGTGCCATCGGAGCCCAAGCCGTAGAACATGCACTCAGTGGTGCCTCAAACATCGGCAGAAGGGTCCCATGTTTTGAACTGAGCATGGTCAGTTCGCCGCGTTCGCCTAGCGTCAAGCCATCGAATCAAGTTTTCCGAAGCGGTTCACCCAACAACCCCTCCCCCCACACTTCACAGTCTCTGCTGCCGGGTCCACTGCCCACCTTGTGGCAGGACGTTGAGCCACTCGCCGACCGGCAAGGAGAGGTGCGTGACGTCATCCACGATGCCCACCGTGAAGCGCGGCTTCGGGGTCTCCTGTCTCGCCGGTGTGACGTCCGGAGGGCGAGTCGATGAGGGTCGAGTTGATGAGGCTGTAGTCTCGTTTCAAGAACGACTCTATTGGGTCAGCAGCCACTACTGATTTTCTACTGCTAGAAGCACATGGTATAAAAAAAGAACCCCCAGGCCTTCGAGTTGATCCATGAACATCGTGAGACTGAAACAACAAGCACTTTAGAAGCAAGCTGCTCATCCCCCGCAATTCATCCCCAATTCCAAGTCCAGTCGCGAGCAAGCGGAAGGTGCCTTCTTCAAGTTCTCATAGATGGAGAGCACCATGTTCGGAGTAAACTCTTTGGAACCCAATCCATATCGGCCTGACACCACAATTGCAATGAGACCAGACCAGTTGAGACTCCAAATGACAATGGAAATGGAAAATGATAAGCAGGAAGCTTTTGAACATGGAGTCATTGAGTTGCAAGTAATTGAGAACTAGTCGTAGCAATTAGGGGCGATGTCTTCAGAAGCCACCAAAAAGACCCGATGTCTTTTTCTCCATCAGGCTCAGGGCTGTAGAAAGAATAACTGATTTATCAGTGATTGATCCAAACGTGGGCTGTTGGTCACCCGCCAGCACTTCAGCCCACCATCTCCCATGACCATGGGACTCCAAATGGGTCATCGACGGGGAGACCGCGCCTCCAATGCAGACGATCTCTGCCCGGCCCATGGCCTTCAACGTGGTGGACACTTCCAGGAAGAGAGGCTCCCCCTGCGAGCCCTGCTCCTGGCGAATGAGAGGCTCTCACCGGGTGTTCCAAGAGGAGAATGAGAACTTCAGAACAAACGTCAAAGGTTACAAAATGGGACGCCTGCTAAAAGCCCGACGATTCAGTTTGGAGACCGTTTCTCCAGAATGTAGGCAACAGGACAAGCCAAACATCGGCTGGAACCAGCATTGCCTGTTCAGCGGAAGAGGCCCTCCCTACTCCCTACCCGCACCTGAAAGTCCAGGTATGTGGCCTTCCGTTCCCTTTCGGAGATCGTTTTGAAAGAACCAGAAAGTGACAACCCTCTTTACTCTCGCTCGCTGTTCCCCACACCCATTGCAAAGCTCTCTCACTGGCCGCCCACTTCTGGCCAAAGGGAGGACGCGCCGCGCCGAACACCGCCGCGCCGCGCTTATCCGCCACGAGAACTGTCCTTGGTGCGGTCCAGCACGCAGATGCGCTTGCACGTCTTCGGCAGCGCCGCCATGAAGCGGTTGGCGTCCCATGGGCGGAACAAGCGGACCTTCAAGACGCCCACCTGGCCAGGGCTGTGGAGCTGCACGACACGGCGAAAAAAGGGCGCGACAGGAAGCGATAGGAAGCGACAGGATGATGGAGGAAGGTAATGGTTCTTACTATGTTTCACTATATACTGAATTTCAAAGGGGTTGCGGACATGTTATTTTGTTCACTGAGGGTGGTCCAAACTCTGTGGAAAGAGCGTATATTATATGAAAAACTATAGAATCCAATAGAATCCAATGTCATCCATGTACCCTTACCCCCCTCAGTTTCACTGGAAAATAAAGGTTATCCACCTGTTCTAGTTTAGGTGGAGAAACCAATTCCAAAAAGTGTTGCGGGTTTTCCACTGGGTAGGTCAGCTGGGCATCTGAACCTTCACCCTCCACATCTCCCACCCAAAACACCGCGCCCGAAGACCCTCAGCTCCACCCACCCCTAGCCCTCTGACAGGCGACCTTCTCACCCTTCTCCTGCAGGTACGTGGCCGTCTCGCTGCAGGTCACTGCGCCACTGCCCATCACCACGATCACGTACTCTGCATCCTTGTGTCCTGCCCCGGTGTCCAACGCACGGAGCGACCGGCACGAAGGACGGCACGTCGGCCCGCGGCCGCTTCGCGCCGTCCGGACCTGAACGGTGGAACGACCTGAACGGCGAGCGGGGTGAGGAGGACGAAGTGGGTCACACAGAACGGACCGCCATGCAATCCAAGCAGTTCTTCCACAGATGTGGCGACCCCAAAGCAACGAGCTCTGGTGAAGAAGCGATCCGAACGGCTGAGTTTCGCGGCAGCGATGACGGCGTCGATGTGAACATGACGTGACCTCTCGTGTGAACATGCCGTGGAAAAGGACACTGTGGATCAACCGCAGCGCGCCTTCATAGGCATAGAGGGCATAGTGAACTCCCGTCTTCTGCTCCACCAGCCTTTGAAAGGCGGAGCCAATCCAGAGGTGGCTGGGTTAAGTGGATGAGCCCGCTAACAACACTCCCCGAACCAGTATGGGAAGGGGTTCTTAACGGAGGGTTTCCTGAATCCCGACCTCATCTAGTGTGAGCCGTCGGCTCTGAACCTCCCTCCTGCACGGAGTCTGCAGAGTGGAGGTAGACAGGGAGCTAACTGTCTGAGGGGCATTTCTATATGGTCCATGAATGGCCACGACCAACATGACTAGCGGCGTCCGCTCACTGCCCACGCTCGGACCGTCCGTCCGGCGGTCCGAACACGAGGGTGAAGTCCATCCATATCCACACTCATCTGACTGCCTGGAACCCCAGTCCCAGCCATTTCCTATGTCCTATGTAACGGATTTCAAGCTGGCACCATAATGGAACAGCCATTTGCTTCGGGTTGTTTGGGGTTCCAGGTGGTGCTTAGTAAGGAATGAGATGGAATGCGCTCCCCACCCTCATTCTTCCCTTCGAAGCACCACTCAGTCAGTTAGGATTTCCATGGATGTCCTGTTTTTCCCAAAGATGCTTCTCACCTCCAGTTGGGATCTAAGCACTTGATGGGCCGGAACCCACTCTGCCGCGACGCTTGGACTTGGCTTCGAAGAGGTCTGCCAAGCCGTCATAGAAAGTGTTCCCGGCCTCACACGCAGGGGAAACGCCCACATCAACGCGTGTCGGGTCAGTGTTTACTGAGTAACTCCCTTCAATCAAAGATGAAGCAAGAAAACACAAAGCAAGACGCGCCGCGTCCCCCGCGCCTCGACGCATTGGAAGAAGATGTCCGGTCCCTGAGAGGTGCCCTGCACGTGGGGGTGGCGAGGATTCATCGCCAGGTCGTGGTGCTCCTTCACGGCATCCCAGTTGATGAGCCTCAAAACGGCTTTTTCGGTGCCTGGTCATCCCACCTCCCCATGTTCAGCTTGCTCCTCGTCCAAGTCACTGCTTCATGGTGTTGTAATCGATCAACTTCACCTTGTTCACCTGCAAGCAGGGCCAAGAGAGATGCAGCAAAAGCCGCGCGAAAGGACTCTCATTGACTCAAAGTATGATGGGTATTCCGGAAGCAAAGGGAATGAAACGACATTGCCAAATGAGTCTCTGAAGATCAAAACAATAAATTCACTGCAGGCAGTTGTCCTGGAAAGAATCATGAAACAACTGATCTGAATAGATGGCACTGGCACCCAGTTCGAAACAAAACCACGCACTGGCCGGGTTTTCTTAGAATCTACTAAACCACAAGAAGCCCTGCACCCTTCCCCCTCCACAACACCCCCTAGAACCACCTAAGAACCCCGCCCATCCACCGTTCCAAAAACAACGCACCTCGTGGCTGGTGCGAAAGCCATCGAAGAAGTGCTGCACGGGGACACGGCGTTCCATGGAGACCAAATGCGCCACCAGCGCGTTGTACTGCACCATCTCCACGCTCTCCGACGCCAGCATCGCCCTAACGACAGGCGGCTGTGACACACTTCACGGAGCGCGGGAACTGGCGTGGCTGTGGCAATTCTTTCAAATCCATCCAAATCCTTCCAAATCCAGTGACTAAAAAAGAAAAAAGAAACCACCTGATCATCTGATCCCGTCTTCTTGCCACCAAAATCCAGGATCCCCCCCAAAGGCGCTGCATTTGACCTGGAGTACCCACGTGGTACCCACCCAGACCCGTCTTCACCAAGGCGCCATCCGGTGGAACGGCAAGCCATGACGTCCTGATGGTCTCCGAAGATGGACAAGGCCTGCCCGGCCAAGGCGCGGGCGGCCACGTGCATCACCTGGAGGCACCGCGGCTCGGCTCGGCTCGGTTCGGGCGACCGAAGGCCGGAGGGTGGAGATCTGGGACCTGGGCACCGGACGGAGGATGTCGTTTTTTTGGGTAGGTCCGAGGTGTGGGGGCGCTCTGTCGAGGTCGCATCTGGGACCTGGTTTCTTTTGGGAGTGGTTCTTTGGGTGGAGATGTTTCAGTCCAACGGGACGTACCAGCTAAGAGGGCGCTGCTAGTTGGACCTGAGGAGCAGGTGCAAGAATCCTCCAAGAAAGTCCAACCCTCCAGCTGCTGGGGGGGCACTGGTCATAAAAATGCACCCGGCATGTCCTGTGTTCAACTAGTTTGGCCGCCGGCTCGGCCTG
The DNA here is from genome assembly GCA_963970005.1 of Durusdinium trenchii. Taxonomy (NCBI): domain Eukaryota; class Dinophyceae; order Suessiales; family Symbiodiniaceae; genus Durusdinium; species Durusdinium trenchii. The sequence continues at coordinate 573,110 of CAXAMN010025951.1, forward strand.
ACTGCTTCCGCTTTCGTGCGGTAAACAAGAATTCCTTCTCCCCCTCAAAAAGGAGGGATTGTGGGGAGCCTTCAACCAACATTATGACTGAGATGATTCGATAGACATGAGAGCCTCCATGATCACTTCCACCCTACCACCAGGTGTGACCAGACATGACGTGTGCAGATTGATGTGAAGATATCGTCCTTTTACTAGGTGAAGACACTGTTTCTCCTTTCAGGGTCCAAGTGCCTGAGGATGGTTCTGGACCTACACCCCTCCAAATTCCGGCAGCTCGACAAGCCTTCGTTGGCGCATGTTGGGGCTCCGGACACATGGCAACAGCTCGCCGGCAATCTTGTACATGTTGGGAATCATCAACAGCAGTCCTTGACCTCAAACACATTCACAAGCTGAGCGACGAGCTGTGAATCCACGTTGCACGGCAGCAACTCCGCCCATCCCTCCACCCATCGCAGACACGCACACCTTCTCGCTTGCAACAAAGCAGCTGGCAGTGAAGGTGGTCGAGAAGGCACCGGCCTTCAAAGCCCCGTGCAAGGCGCCGGCAGCGCCCGCCTCGCTCTGCATCTCGGTGACACTCAGCTTCTGGCCGTAGCAGTTGATGAGCCCTGCGGCCCAGGTCGGTACGTGGCGGAGCGTGGCGGTCATGGGCGGTCCGTCCTTCTTCGGACGTCCCAAGGTCCAAGCAACGTGGAGTTGGACAGGTTCGACAGGTTCCACACTCAAATGGGTGTGGATGTCTACCCTGGGAGTCAAAGACTATAAAAAGAATGGTCTTTAGGTGACACGAAGAGGAATGTCCTTTAACTCCAGTCAAAAATATCGTCTTTGGACTTCTATAGGGTATAAGGAGATCCCAATCTCGCCCCTAACCGGGTAGACTCCTGTCCTTCGTCCGAGTCGGGAACGGGACGCCTGGGGAGGTCTTCCTATCTCGACGCGTCGTCCTCACGTCTTCATGTCTCGCAAACACGTCTGGTCCCACCTTGAGCAGCCCACTCATCAACCATCTCGCCCATGGGCGAGCTGGGGGTGATGGGATAAATGAAGGCGCAGTCACTGAGGGCATAGGCCACATGCGCTGCCGCCTGACAAAGGGGAATCCCGGATGAAAGTCTGGGAAGATGTAGTGATTTTGGATCTGAATCAATAAACAATAAATACAAATAAATACTCTATGTGGTTGCATTGGAAATCCAACTTCACTCCACCTGGAAACGCGCCAATTTCACTATAATGTAGACTCTTGATTAGTAATACCCCCCCTCTAACAATTGAGACTACTGATTAATAATTGAAAAACAAAAAAAAGGAAATATCAATATTAGTTGAAAGAAGATCAATATTTGCTAAAACAAAATAGAGAATAAAAATTGAGAACAGTATAAAAATAAGAACACGGATGTAGACATTAATCCGGGGAGGATTTTTTAATCGGCGGTCTACAGTATATTTCCTGTGTCTACCTCTCGCATCGGACGGTCAGAGAGCATCGGCATAGGGGGCGGTATATATACATATATGCACCTTTACAGTTATGCGGCACATGCTGCCATATAGGTTGTCCCGACCTGGTTGCCATCGATGCAGGCAATGGACTTCTCAGTGGGCTGGATCACATCGGTATCCGCGCACCTGAGAACCACGAGTCTCACCACCAAGTGGGCAGGTGAGCCGAGGTGAGCTTTAGCTGAGAGACCCCCTCGGCCGCGGCAAAACGACACCGGGGGTCATCAATGAAAGCCCCTACACTACTGATGGATCTCCATTGGGAACCCCTTGGAAGGTCCTGGTAGATTACGACGTTGCCCTTCTTGCGGAGGTGGAAGCTTGCCCTTGTCAGGTAGGGGAGGAGCTTTGGACCGCGGCCATGGTCCATCCGTTCACACCTAAGGACTGAGCTCCCCGATTCGTGGCTTTTGAGCGTTCTGGGTCGCTCCGAGCGGTCCCTTCTGCCCACAGATTCACTGATTCCGGCGTTCCCCCATGCTGGGTGCACCCTGAGAAGAGAAAGAGGTGAAGACAACCATTCTGGCCAATGCAAAGCCCAATCCCTCTTCATTCCAGGCAGCCCTCTTTCGCTCATTCCGCAGTTGGCATTTCTCATCAGTTTGCTTGTCTGTGTTCACTCGGCTCGCGCCCGAACCCCGCGTGCTGGCGCGGCGGCGCCAGGAACCGCTCAACCGCAACAAAAGCTGCACCGCAAGATGTTTCACTGGGGTTCCCGAAAACCACCAGCTGCACGGCAAACCAACCACCAACCCAGCTCCACCAACCACCTGCACCGCAAAAAACTCGGTTCCCGAACTGATGGACGATGGTCTTGTTCTCAGCCTGAAACATCGCTCGCTGCACCTGCGGTGACACTGGAGGCATCGGTGCGGGTGGAGACATCGAAGCCGACGCGCGAGACGGTGGATGAAGACCTCACTCTTGAAGTACGCAACACATACGAGTCAGGTCGCCTTGAGACTCTAATCTGGAATGATGGTTTGTAGGGATTTTGCAAAAAGGATTATATACTGCTATTTTGCTGGGATTTGGATTGATGCAAGCAGTACGTTGGTCAGAACTATCCCATTGTCAGAACCTGAAGTACATGCCACTGGATAGTGATGTACTCAATAGTACCTGCAAATAGGATTGCTTTTGAAGGAAAACTTTGCAGCCACGACAAGCCGTATTTGTGACCATTGTGCAGTATTGAAAGATTTATGATGCTTTATGTTATATCTACTTTATACTGTAGCAAAAATCTAGACTCTAGGCTCTAAACAATCATCTGCAACTTGTGATCGCTCAATGGGCATATACAAGAAAATGTACCCAAAAATCCAAAACATCCCTAAGCAACAAAAGCAGCAGGCAGCCTTTTGTCGTATTGCTTTGAGAGATGCATGGGTCCTCCCCAGACCCCATCCTTGAATTTAAAGTCACCTTGTGACCGTTCCACGTTTAAATCAAGGGTGTGGCAGGCAGTTTCACTCACCCGCTCAGGCCTGACACACCCTATGCCCCTGGGCTCCGTCCAGGGCCAGTGGCGCCTGTCAGGAGACCAAGGGGCCCGGGGTCAGGAGGACTCCCACCAGATCCGGTCACGGGATCTTGGGTGGGACGCTAGGAGAAGTTCGTACTCGACAAAAGGCGAGTCGCGAATGGAAAAGAGAACAAATCATTCGGAGCCGGTAGCCGTAGTCGGACTCTGCCCAGTGAAGTACCTTGTTGAGCAATCAGGTGTTTGCACAGAAGCAGGGTGCCCAACAGCTCAAGTGCCGCGATTCGCTTCTGAGGGTTGCCATCTTTGAAAGCCCATGGATGATCGGCAGGTTTGATCTGGTAGTGGCACCAGAAAACTTCCGCCTGGAGGGGTGGGGATCCTCGCTGCACCAGCCCCCCACATGGGCGTCGCCTTGGGCCGAAGCGCTAGCGTCACTGCATCCCCACCAGGGAGACTTTGGAGGGGAGCACTGCTCAAAAGGAAGGGGTGAAGAGCTCCTGCAGGAGAAAGGCCAACATGCGGACAACCTTGGGTGGATGTCCCATCGTTTGTACGGCCGTCTTCCACGCCCAGAAGGGTTGCAGCAAGGACTTGGTTAGTGGGCAACAGGCTGTGGCCCACTGGATACGGCCCATGGCTTTCTCGTGGCATTGGCCGACATAGCCACCTCGTTGATCAAGTCCTCCAAGACAGCCGCGACCTTGATGTGCTTGGGGGCTGCCCTCAACGGCGTTCCCAGTGCGAGCAAAGTGCCGAGGAGCGCCGTGGTGAAGGCGATGTAATAGAGGAGTCGCAGCAAGAGGGCCGCCATCCTACCCCAGTAGAGCTGGGCACTGGCCATGCCGTAGGTGCCCACTTTGTTGACCCACCATTCAACCTCAAGTTGGGCGATCTGGGATGCGACGGTGTGCCTTCACTGCCAGGCAGGCGTCCTCAGTGGATCACCCCCCACTGGAGCGCCAGAAGCACCTGGACCAGATGGGGGGGCGGTCAGGTGCCTGTAGCCTTTGTGCTGCATGAAGCCAGTGAAGGGCATGGACACAGTCCAGGACTGTGGGTGCAGTGGTCCGTTCCTTAGTATTCTGTTGGATCTTGGAATTCGCTCCCCCGATCGAGCCATCATAGATGGTGCGGACCTTGTCCCCTTCATCAATCCCTGCAAGAGGACCAGGGCAGAGTTCTGATGGGGAGGTAGTTTTGGCGACCCCTTTGGATCATCCAGTGAGGCTTCCACTGGATCTTCCCCTCGAGCATGGGGGCAGTCTCTGCCACTGCCACAGGCGCATCAGCCACCGAGGCCTCGTCAGCTGCAGTGTCTGGCATTGGGACGTCCGTGCCCTTGTTGGCGTCCTCGATGTTTTGGAATTGCACCCGGAGGTCATCCATGTGCCGAGTGAGGTCCCGGATCTGGGCTTGCATGTCAAGGTCCTCCACAATGACCGGCTTGCCAAAAACGGAGAGGCCAGCAGCGGCCTCGTCCTCGGCATGGCGGAGCGCGGTGGATGCAACGTCCGCCTCCTGGTTGAGTCGATCCATGTCAGGGCTACTGACGGTAGCCGCGTCCTCAGCCCCATCGGCTGGTTGAGCTTCAGTGAAAGTCTCAAGCATCATGTACTCGGATTCCAAAGGATGTGCCATAGCGGTGCGCGTCAAGAACGAAAAACCTAAGGATCACGAGTGTCACAAAATCACCGTTGGCAACTCCAACGAGGTTGCCACCCAACTTGAGCCAAAATGTCCCAGTGGGACATTTTAGTGAATTTTCGTGAACATAAAACTTGCAACCGCAAGCTCAATGCAAGTGTGAATAAATACATGCACCTTATAGCCAAAATGCAAATACAAGCCATCTACCACCCAGAACCTCAATGCCCCCAAAAGTTCCTCACGTGATACCCGCAAATCCCCACCCTACCAGACCCGGAAAGCTCGCAGTCTTGGCAGCGTGGCACCTCCTTGGCTTTCAAGAACTGCTCATACTCCACGTCTGCTGCACCGGTGCCCGCACCCAAGGGTTGGAGCCGCTCAGGGGCTTCCGACTGGCGGTCTGGGTGCAGGAAGGCATGCAGCAAACCGCCGTAGGGGCCAAAGGGAGTCGTCCTCAGGCGGTGGGTGGGGTCGAGACGAGGTCGAAAGAAGAATTTGGAGTTGCTTGGCCAAGAAGAATCGAAGAGATTCGACTAGATACAAAAGGATTGTCCAAGTGACTGTCCTTACCAGTTGGAAAAGTGAAAATGTAATCCATCCAAGGGCAAATTAACAGCCTAGCTATGCCTAGCTACACCACTCGATTTATTTTGTGTATGCATCTTCTTTTGCCAGATGCTAGGTGTCTAACCTTAAGTCACTGCTTAAGTCAGCACAGCAAGAACAGCAACCACAAGACCACATTGCCCCTCAAAAGAAGCGGTACTAGTACAACCCGGTACACTTTCAAACGTCGGCTGCACCTAAGGCATCGGCTGCCCACGGATCGCCATCACAGATCAATGATCGATCGATGTCGCACACGGGCGTCGTCCGCTTGTTCGCTGCGTTGAACAACGCGGTAGTTCGTCAAAATGCTGAAATTTGAGCCACAATGTCGCGGAGAAACTGTCACAATCACCAGGCTTTGACTTGGGAGGACTCCTTGCCGCCCTACTGGCACAGGTGGAGAAAAGGGTCTTGCATAGACTCTTGGATCAATCCCACGTAAGTGTATCCACGCATCGGTGCCATGCTCTCAGCAGGTGACGCTTTTTCGTCTTCGCTCGAATGAGGGCCACGATCTGGCACGATCTGGGCTTTCGTCATGGACAAAAATTAATCACGGTCTTGGCGAACCCATAAGTCGGTAAAGCCAAACATCAACATTCAATAACCTCATAGTTATGACTTGTGGATCAAGCGCTTGCGTATTTCGCATTATTTCGCTATTAGGTTGGAGGCCATTGCTGTTAGGGTGGAGGCCATGGCTCTTTGGTTGGAGGCCATTGCTTCTAGGTTGGAGGCCATCGCTATTAGGACCCTAAAGCTTTCCCTTGTTTCGATATGTTTCGATTGCGAATGGGCGCCACCGTTCACGATGCGACAAATCCCAAACCAGCCACCCAGTCACCTCAGGGCCTTGGCCAGAGTTCCGCTGGGTGCGCTGGGACGAAAAACGCACCGCGTTCAGGGCCGAGGCGCCGCTGCACAAGACCTGGGTCAGTGGCCGTTGAAGGGGAATAGCTGCCGAGTGCCCTTGGAAAAGGCGGACGTTGGGCAAGTGAATCCATCGGGATCCAAAGCCAGAGACCACTTGAAGAAGTCCTTGTTTTTGAAGCAAATGTGGCCACACGGCGATCCCAAAACAGAACAGTATATAGGTGTGGAAGCATGAAAACCCCTAGCTGCTCAAGGCCGAAAATTGGAAACATTAGATTCACGAATCTCGAGGTCTTTGATGGGTCAAAAAAGCATAATCCCTAAGACCCCCGCAACCCAACCCAACGTCACCCGGAGCCCCCAACGATCTCTCCGGGGTGCACAACCTGGGGTCCCGGGCGTCTTGGCAGCACCGCAGCCACGGTCCGAAACGAGTTTTGAAGCGAGTCTATACTCGGCGGCAAGCTGGTGTTGCCCGGCCCGAGGAGGAGAGCCCCGGCCCAACTGCCAAGGAAGGAAGATGCGAAGGAAAAAGAAATGACATTACCGTTGGAATTATTGGGAATGATCAGGAAGGGTTACCTTGAAGGAACCAGAGCGCCCTGTTCCCATTTTGAGCTGGAACCACTGGTCGCCTGCTATGATAATTGGATTCTATGATTGCTTGAATTCCCCTCATTGCTTCATTCGACAGGTGCATTCACTGGCCCTAGTGAAAGTCTGCCGCTGTAGGTTTGATACTTGCAGAGATGTGTCAGCTTACCAGCTCCTTCCAAGGAGTGCACAAAAATCCTCAACAAAATGTGAAATATGGCGCACCATAAATACTCGAGCATTGAATACATCCTAGGAACGACCTGGCCCTCTGGGTTTGCATAAACAGAAGTTGTATGGAACACTTTCCATCCAGGAAAGCGCATGCTTTGCCGGTAACATCCAGTAACCATTTCGTAGCCCAAGCCGAACCCATCTCATCTTTACCCTGAAAGAAGTTTAATGCCGCCCGTGTGTTCATGATGTTTTTGTAGAACTCACCTAGAGTTGAGTTTCAAGAAATGGATGCACGCAGCAAGCGGCAGTTGCTTGAAACAAAAAGGGGGCTCTGTTCAAACTAGGAAACAGCTCTGCGGTGCTCATCTCAAGCGCCGGAGATCAGGACCAAGCCTCTACCGTGTAACCTCAGTACCAGTCAGCTCGGGACCGTCGAATGGCGGCAAGATCGGCGGAAAGGTCCAGATGTTCCCCAAAAGACTGGGTGGGCACGGAGAGAATCTGCATGGGCCAGGCCACACATTGACCTCCCACCATCTCAAAAGAGGGGATGGAAGACTTCAGGGAGTTTGGATGAGGACATTCTTTATTGTCAGACCTTGGATGCTTCCCAACCCCACAAAGATGATGACGCCAAGCCGTTGTCCAGTGTCGCAATCCACGAGTGGCAATCCTTCACTGATGGCGGAGCGTAGGCAACTCCAAATGTTGCCCTAAGGCCCCGGGAGTGATTTGAGATAAGTTTACGAAGAGGAACCCCTGCAGCCAAGAGCGATTGAGAGCTTTACCAGAATCAGTCACCAGCCAGGTTTCCAGAGTCTTAGACCACTTGATGACCTTTGCTCTCCTGTTCATCCGTGGTCACCATATGCTCTATGTCACTCTTCAAAAACATCCACGTACCAAACAGTTCTACTCCCCAAAACAATTATTCAAACATGTGCTTGGCGAAGACTGACGAAACCACTCTTTCTGCTCCAAATTCATACACCGACACTTTCGAGGAAAAACGAGTCGGCCCACTTCCAAACCACCAAATGATACCAAACAGACTTCGGCCCAGTCCGTCCAGGTGCAGAGTCCGCTCCAGAGACTTGAGATGACTCGATGATTTTCGAGTTTCGCCCGAGGGACGGCCCTCCATCTTCAGGTTCGAGAGGATGGCCTCCGCCTCATCCTCATTCACCCGCTCGTTCGCCATCATCACCTGCGCTCGTCTTGCGTACGCAGCACCCAGACATCAGCGCAGCTGAAAAACACTGCGGGCAGGAAATCACCCGCCCAACTCGTCCTCGCAGGGTTTGGAAAGGGTTTAGATGCAGGTCGTTTGCTCCAATCCGATCTCGGGTGGATTGGAAGCTACCTGCGACCTCGGACCCCGGGGTTGGTGAGTTGATCGATGGGTTTTTTTCAAAGGATGTGTTTTTTCATACGCTTTGATCCACACCGGTAGGATTGGATTTGAAGCAGTGAGTGTTCGCAAATGTGTTTTGAGAAACAGTGCAATATGAAGCGTAATATGAAGCGTCAAAAGCTTGCAAGAACCGTCAAGAGTCCTGAGCCAATGGCTGTTCACACTATGTCTGTGTATCTGTATATGTCTCTGTTATTTCTAGTGGCAACAAAGAGGCACACGTTCATGATCAACCACATGTAGAAACCCCCACTCCGACCAGCATCCCATAAAAGTTCTTTGGTGTTTGGAATGTCTGCCCACGTCACGTCAAATGTATCTTCCAGCTTGCCTATGGTGACCCCAAACAAATCAAACAAATTGACAGAGGAATCAGCGGAACAATGTCCAATCAGTTGAGGTGAAGCTGGCAATTGGCCACGCAAACCAGTCAAAAGTATTCAAAAAGCTGACGTCAACACACGTTTCGCAGGTTCACGTGCCGGAATGACTCCGGCGAAGCCGGCGCAGCCAGAAAAGTATAAAGTATCCAAATGCTGCTGAGCCCCTGAAAACGTGGGAGATTGAAGGGCATGAAAAAGGGCTAGCCCCCCGGCTTGAACTGATGCCACCACCTGGATTTTCCCGATCTACCCCTCTCCCTCTGCACACTCGGCCTCCTTCATGGCAGTGTAGATGTCCTGATGATGTGTTCGTTGGACAAAGCCACTTAGGTTTGGGTTGGTTTTGAGTGCTTGGTTTTGAGTGCCGAAGCTAGATGTTTGGACAACAAGGTGGATGACATCATCTTCTGACTCTGGACGGCATCCTTCCTTCGACCGTCAAAGAAGCCAGACTGAAAACATGAGGACGTCATCAACCATTCATATCCCGTGTCTGATTTCAAGGGGCGTCAAATCAATATCAGTCACTTGAGAGGAGGGGGACACGAAAGGTAGGACAGCGGGAAAAGAAGAGAACGCGAGAGGCAAGAACAAAAATGCAATGTTCGACATGGTATTTATCCCCTCGGAGGCGACCTTTAATATGCACTCTAAATGTTCAAACATATGCTCTCGAAATGTTCAAAAAGGTTCTTAGGAAAACAAACTTGCCCCATGGCTCAGATCATCGGTGAGCATTGAATCGGAGCATCATAGGATTTGAACTATCCTGAAACCATAAGAGGCTCACGAAGACGTTCCCCAGGAGAGAGTTGACGTGCTTCACAAAACAAACTCTAGGTATGTATCCCCTCGGGGAACACCTTTCGTGATTAGAATTTCATATGCACTCTTTCTGAATGTTCAAGAGGGTTTCAACTCTCCTGAAATCATGAGAGAGAGAATTGAATTTAGAGAGGGGGGGGGTCTGTATTGAAAAATCAATTCCAAGGGGGCGGGGGGGGGGTTGAATTGAATGATCAATTATTAGACCCGGACGCGCCAACACTTGCTTCGCAAGACAAACTCAAGGTATCCCCTAAAGGGCTACCTTTCGTGATATCAATATCTTGCCCCAAGGAAAACCATCTTCACAACTCACTTCTAGACTCAGCATGGACTTCCAACGTGCCAGGGCACATCGTGCCAGGGCGTGTGTAGGGATCTTTCAGGGTGATCCTCGTATTCGGTATTGAGACAGTTCTGAGGCGAGCGAGGTTCCTCGCTGTTTGCTTTCGGGAGGACTGCAGAAGAGCTCCAGAATGGTCGGGAGATAGCGTGGTAGCTTTAAGTCACAGGACGGTCCGTGCTCTCATCACCTGAGCTGAGTGTTCTTTGACGGGGTTCTTAGATTGTTGCTCGGATCACCCCAAATGAGCCCATGACCCATGAAAAACATCATGGAATATCCATCCTCAAAGAAACCTGACCTAACCTGATGGCTTCGCAAGAAATGGTTGCTTGGCCAACCTGAACTCGTTCCTCCCTCCCCCAGAGTTCGACAGATTGGAACCATGAGAGATTGGAACCCAGATTCATGATCAATGCGATGGATGGTTGCGGGGTCACAGTACCTCCGCGGGTCATGAACCATCATTCGTCACAGAGAATGAGAAAATCATAGAAAATCAAACCTCTCTCTCACTCTCTCTCTCCCAAAAATGAGCTCCCTCCCCTCGGCGACCATGTCCTCCCTTTCCGCCCTCTCCGCACCTCAGGGACTTGTCGCGCAGAGCCGCACACGTAGAAGTGACCCTCCTGCTTCAGCATGCACTGGTGGACAGCCTCCCCGGCCTGGTCAGATGGAGAGTGTGCTACGTGCCGTTGGAGGCCACGCGATGCGGCTTTGCTTCGGAACCAGTCGGCCGGTGGTCGAAAGCCGGTTGGGGAAAGGGAGGGTTCCAAGTCAGGTGGCATCAAACCTGCCATGTTGGTTCCAAGTCCTTTGGCACAACAGCTGAGTCCCACGAGTCCAAAGGATCTTGCGAAAGCCGCCGCATCACCTCGGCTAGGCGGCCTATAGGCATAGTAGGCCTATAGGCATAGGCCATTGTGGCGTAGCAAAGTGCAGCGCCGTGCAGGGCTTTGGAAGCTTCGCTTGCGCCAAACCCCTGCATGTTGGTCATAAGTCATATAAGTTAACTTCTGGTTTCTGGTAAGTTTCAGCCTGAAAATGTTCGATATATTATATTCACATTGGTCAAACACAAACTGTTGGGTGCCACGGTGCCCTCCAGGAATTTCCATTAATTAATGTGCCCAACTCCCAACCTGACAAATGAAAAACATCACCAAACTCTGGTCTTCATGTGTGAACCACCTGACTTAGTAAAACAAATGTAAAGCAGTTGCCTCCACAATCTTGTGCTGCACATAGATCTTGCGCGCCTGGTTTCGCGGAAGCCGGAAGACTGGGAAACGCATCCCAGTTCGAGACTTGGGCAAGGGTGCAACCAAAACCCCAATATTGAGAAAGGAGTGAAACCCTGAAAAACAAGGAGGTGGTGTCACCCCAAGAAAGGTGGTTCAAGGACCATGTGAGAGAAAGACCGTCAAAGGTGTCAGAACAGGCCATCCATGCAATTCCTTTCGAACAGGTCAAAACCAATGAACTGAAGGGACTCCCAACCACGGTGTTGATCTATTCCTATTTTCCTAATGAGTCGTTTTCCTTTCGTCCTCGCTGTCCAGCCAAAAGTGTCCAGGCCACGCGGCCGAAGAAACACCGTTTTTCCTGTGGAGCCCACGACTCACAAAACCCTCGTCGCGTCGAGTCCAACGTGGTCATCCAACGTGGTCGTTCGTCCGTCACGATCCGTCCGCGTCTTCGGTCCGCCTTCGGCACCGGTTCCGGCGACCGAAGGTCCGTGCCGCGGAGCGAGCACCGCGGTCGAGCTCCGAAGGTCTCGGCGGAAGTCTGCACCTGCTCACGCGAGAAGGCCGTGTGCATGGAGAGGACACCTTCCTTGATGTAGCTCTCAAACTCATCCTTGTAGAGGTACTCCTCAAATCGGCGCTGCGAGTGGAGGATGGCCTTAGATCTCGTGGGGGGAGGCTGAACAAGTGAAACTAGACCTACTGACTGAAGGTGACTGAGACTGTTTGATGCTTTCGGTGGGTTTGGCAGGCACCGCTTCACACTCTATTTTTCACTGGTTTCACGATCACAGAAACGCGCTATGTTGCGCAACAGGTTGCACGTTCGTCTAAAGTGGGGTCAACACAACTCTTTTGTAGTTTAGCTGTATATCTTACAGGGCCGATCCCCTCTCCCACCGCTTCGACTACCCTCGACTCCCGGTCTCCGCGTTGTAGCGGGCGCCGAAGAAGAGGTGGCAGGGGCCCACTTTGAGGCCTTGTCGATTTTGACAAACACGCTCCTGGTCGAAAACCAATGCAAAGAGCCACGCGAAACACATGTATACATATATAGACAGTAACGCAGTGGGATATCTTTCAAGTCTGGTGCCAGCAAGGGTTTGAGGTGAGCTTCTCCCATGATCTTATCAGAAATGGATGTGATGCTGCAAAACTCGGATCCAGGAAGAAAACGACATGTATCACTGCATTGGTGATGATGCTGGTCTCATGAACCATCTTCAGACGACGAAAGTTTTTTTGGACTCCCATTTCAGAAACGGACTTGATCCAGGAAAGCCTGGTTCCTCAGCACCAGGTGGAAGTCAATTCGATCGTGGCACCGGAGCTGCCTTCCGTCACCGCAAGGAGAAACTGAAGCATCTCTCTCTCTCTCTCTGCCTTCCCCACGTTCAACCTATGGGCGCATGCTCCCCCCTCGTCCTGTGTGACGGCGCGCCATGGAGCAAGACCAGTGCCCATGCCCGCCATGATCACCGGCTTGCTTGGATCCTGGCGTCCGTCCCCCGCGGGGCGCTTCGCACCCGCCGAACACGGCCGGACGGTGGAGCCGGAACGCCGCGAGGATCGGGTCCGGGGGGAAGAGTTCGGGTTCGGTGATCCACTGAGTCATCGAAATCACCCCGCCCCGTGACCTCCAAGCATGGAAGCATGGAAGTTCCCGCTTTCTTCAAGCCAAAGTCACCAGACTGAGTCACACCAGACTGGTTTTCCAAAAAAGATACAAAGAACAAAAGGATACAAAAGGCATTAACAAAAGCAGCAAGCACAAGAAAAAGCATGTTCAGAAATTCTCCAGCCTTTGGCAAGACAATGGCACTCTGCCGGACGGCGCACATCATGGTGGCGCCCGGCTTCTGCTGTCGCATGTAGCCTGTCGACCGGACCAAGACCTCCGAGAGTCTCAGTGATTTACTTGGAGGAGTTGGTTCCCTGGACTGACTCGAGCTACCGGCGCCCGACCAACGGTTGTCAGAAGGTCCAAAAGAAAGGCCCTGTTTTTCTGGCGAGCCAAGTTGGGTCCGGTCTCGACCAGTTCCAGCCCTTGATCAACAAGCCACCCTGAGCCACCCGAGAGTCCGGGCGAGACGCCTCGCCTGTGCATTCGCCCAGACGAAGCTCTTTGGTGCTCTCGACCGTCCAGTCCACCAACACCACGCACAGCCTGACGCAGACGCAGGCTCTCCGTTGATCCCTTCGGGCACGACACATCAAATTCCTAGGGGTTAGGGTTTTGAAACCCTAAGGTCCAAAGCCAGGGCTTTCAAACCCTAAGGTTTTTAGGGGTTCGGGTTGGTGTTTATGTGAACGTTTCGAGTCCCACTGGCTGCCGACCAACAGTGGCAAAAAACGTGGAGTGTTGCCTGTTTGGTGGCCAGACACAGGCACCAGAACTGCTCTGAAGATCTCTGAAACAACTAAGGGTTACTTAGAGCATGTCTTTAGTAACTAATGACACTGTGAAGACCACTTGTTCTGGTGGTGGGTCTTTCTACAATGTCATTGCGAATCTGCGAATGAACCCACGGTGGAAAGAAAGACCCACCACCTTCGCTCGGTAATCCGGCAATGCTCCTGAACCCCATAACAAAGAGAACGGGCATGGAGCCCCTTTGCGTCTTTGTCAGGGCAGGGACAATATGTTCCACTTTCGGAGAATCTTCCATCAGAAATTGCAACGCCACTGAATGCAGAAAAAAAACACTACCCTGTGATGGCCTTTCCATCTCGGTCTTCACCTCTGTTTTCACCTCTCCTCTTACTTGTGACGACGACACTTTTTCGAGAAATCGATTACTCCCGAACTCGGCAATTGGTGTCAAGCCCCCTCCGAAAGGAAAATGGATCAAAAAACCCTTTGGGCCTAAAATGCCCCACGCACAAGGCACAGGTCCCAAAAGAAAAACTCATCAACGCTTCCTCTATCTGCGGGACAAGTAAAACCGCGGGGAACTTGAGAGTGATAAGCCAACTCAGCACTTAATCGTTCAACATTCCTGGCCAGTCAGCCAGTCTGCAAGCTCAATTTTTCCTCTTGCAGTAGTCTACTTTCTTGAACTGCTTTGAAAAGATAGGAACTCCAGGGCAACTGCTATCTAGCAGTGAGTGTTCTTGCGGAAAAGAGTTCCCGTCGCGCATGAGGTCTTTTCCATTACCAAAACCCTTGAAAAGAGTAGCCAAGGGTGCTTGGCCCGCTGGTGTCGACACCTTCTTGTGAGAATGCCCCGACAGGAGGCCGAGGCCTCAGGTCCAACGAACGACCAGTCATACCCAGTCATATCTTTCAGCAAGCGCGTAGAAGCGGTCCTTTTCGGTCGTTCCCTTGCAGCCAGTCCCGCAAACCAAGCAGCTGGATCTTGTCCGCGTGCATCAACGGTGAACTGGCAATGGAGTAGCCTGGGCACGGCGACAAGCTCGGCCATCAGCGATCGCCGTGCCTTTTGGTTGGTGAAGTGAGAAGTAAAAACATTCTCCACGCTAAGGTCAGCCTGAAAAATCTGAATTCACAGACCCCAACAAAAGTGTCAGCAACGGCTTTTTTGTGTATATATATATAGTTATACAGTAATCACAACCAAAACTGTTCTCAGAATCACTGGCGCTACTTGTGCCACGAATTTTCGTGATCTGCACCAACCAGCCACCGGGTTGCACCAGGCTTGCACCGATTCCTCCTCGCAGAGGGCTCGGATCTACTTCAGTGAGCCGAGCAGTGGGGGCTCTGTGCTCTGCGCACTTGGCTTCGTTCGGCCTCACTAGGAGCTGACGGACCCTGATTAGGAGCTGATGGAACTGCGAGCTGCGACTCCACGGTGCCGCTGCATCCAAAACACTGCGGGGCTTCAGGACAGGGATCATGTTCAACAATTGCTCGATGGGTGGCCGCGCGCTCTTGAACCTGGGCGGGTGGTTGCTGGGAGTAAAAGCTTGTGGAGTAAAAGAGCTTGTGGCCTCGGCCTCGGCGCTAATGGAGTGATATAGTCATTCTGGAGTATATATAGAATTCCGGGGAATCCATATCTATACTCCAAGAATCTCCAAGATGGTCAACGTTGCGCATGTGATCAGAAACCATCATTGTATCTTGCTGTATTTTTAAGGATGGTGGCAAGCCAAACATGTGTAAACAGTGGAGAAAAGGCAAAGCGAAATATGTGTCTTGCCATGTGCAAACAGTGCCGCTTCTAGGTGTCAACTGCTTTCCATGTCATGTCATCGGGCGGAGCAAACGCGAACTTGTTTTGGGATAGAACGGACTGGATTGGCAACATCGGCAAGGGACTCTGTGTCACCCAGACACAGCAACTTGCTTTTTAATGATCGGGAGTAGCAATCTCAAACAACTACTGTGTCTCTTGTGTGATCCATTGCCCCCCCCGTGCCACCCTCGTGCCTCGATGCCGGGAGGCCCTCTGAATACCTATGGTGAAGTCTAACTGCCTGCTCCTGATAGTACTGAAACAGTGTCTTGGAAGATGACGGCGGAAGTCCAATGACAAAAATACTTGCTAAGCGTCGCCGCTACCTTTCTGGGTTTGCTGATCAAATGCTGTACTGTAATTATACGTGTTCAATCTTTTTCCTATCGATACCTAAGCTAAGGATGCTCCTAGGCTCAAAAAGTTGCAATCCTCTACCATCCACATTGTTCTATCCTCCCCAACAAGCTGAACCTCACAACCTCCACCTCCTCACGTGCCCTCAACAGTTTCTTGTCACTCGTCCGAGGAGCTTCTTGAAGACGTCCGCGTGGTGTGCAAAGTCGTGGGTCAAGTCTCGGTACAACGCCTGGCCCTCGGCGTTGTTCTCCACCACGCTCTGCAATGCCTTCTTGTCGGCCTCATCCTGGAGATGCAGACTGATGCAAACGAGGTGGAAGAAAAGGTGAGTATGGTGCCAAGCACCAGGGTTGAGAGAAGAGACAAGAAGCCAGCAGCGAGGGTCGAGGATGAAAAAAACGGGTAAGGTGTTATCTCCTCTACGTTTTTCAGGGTGAATTGTAGAAGGAAGGCCAGCATGCCTCCCTAACCATCCAACGTCAGTTCGAAGTAGCCGCGAACACAGGAAAAAGAACAGAAATGAACAGAATAAGTCCTCTTGAGGATGTTGTCTCAAACAGCGGATCCCTGAAAAAAGAGAAACCAAAAGGAACCGTCCTGACCGAAGCCTCTATCACCCGGTCTCCCCGGCTACCCATCCGGAACCAGCCTTGGCAAAGAAGGAGAGCGTCTCGAAGAACTTCCGGTTGGGCTTGCCAAAGATATCCAGCACGTGGCTGAACAATTGCCGTACCGAGAGCTCTTGCGGGCACCAGTTGCGTGCACCTGCGGGTTGAGCACGGGGTACAGACACTAGTGGCTACAGCATATTGGCCGGCTGAATCAGCACGGCACTCTTTACAGGGTCACAAGGCAGGCTCCACAAGCTCCGCATCTCTTCCAATCGAAGACTCCGACGACGGCGTCCTCGCTCCGGCAGGCACCTTCCATGGGCAAAACCCGCAAGTTCTGCGTGGCGTCGAAACCCATCTCCTTGCAGAACTCCTGTGGAGGCGTCCAGAGACTTTCGCCGCCGGGGAGTCTCGATCGAACAGACGCAGAATCCGTTTCGTCGTTTTGGGTGAATGGCTTCCTGTTCAGATCTCAGGATGAGACTGCACAAGTCAGGCAGTACTGTGGTGCTGCCAGACTCCGCTCGGGTGAAAATGGTGAAACCGTTCTCAGTCTCGGCACACCCCACCCTCAAACGATGAAAGCCGCCCGTTTTCACCAGGAAACTTCAGAAAACTCTCAAGCACTCGACTGAAACAACGCCCACCTCAAACACAGGAGACCAACACCCAGGAGACCTCCCCAAGCCTCTCGACCTCCCCTGGCCTCCACTTTGTCAAAGGGGTTCCGTGGCCAAACGGCCAGGGAATCACCCGTCTTGTAGCTCACTGGCGTTCCCTCAATCCTTAGGGTCCAGACTTCCACGAGGGACATGAGAGCCCAGAGCCGGGCCATGGGAGCCCATACTCCGAAGAAATCTCTGGACTCATCTCCGCGTAGGTCGAAAATCATCGAAGATCTGTAGGTTGCAACAGTAGTATTTTGGTGTCCTCCTACTCTCTACTGCATAGATCACTGCAGGGGTTCATCCCTGAGTCGAAGAGTGACCAGTAAGATTCCATCGATTTTGCGGTCTTTGGCTTCGAGAAAGTGCCAGTCTTTTTTGTTCCTGCTCGCAGTCACTTTGCATCCACCACGAAAACCGAAGCTCTGGCCCTAGCCCACCCCCACGAAGGCAGATGCAGACGTGAGAGTGAACCCCCCCCAACTTCGTTTCAAGGAGCTTGAACTCATAGTGCCTGAGCAGCGTTGACAAGTCTGGGGAGTTCGGAGAGTCGGGTTGACGCTTGGACAACATCTTCACCACTACGACTGGGAAGAGCTTGAATAGAGAATCTGCAATCAATGAGCAAATACACACAGGCACCCCCAGGGCGTTGTCTTCAACCTGATGGCAAGCCACCGAGTAATGAGTTCAAAACGCTGCACCAAAGAACTGTCAGAAAGGAAGCTTGGAAGTCTTTGTAAGCCCTCGGGCTACAGGGTTTGTAGCTTCTTGCTACTACTAGTAATCCCCTTTGCCTCTAGTAGTTTCTTGCTACTAGTAGCGATGCACCTGTTCCTAATAGCGATGCCCGTGTTACTAGTACGAGGTGCTTTGTCAGACTGCCAAAAGCATTTTAGGCAAACCCTCGAAGTGCTGCATTTCACCACCTCTGCTACGCACCCACAAGACTGCAGAGTGGACACGGAGACCGCAGTGTTGTTCTGATGAATTCGGTAGAGGTGTTCACTGATGTTCAATGCAGGTTTACCAAGTGTTTCCCATTTTGTCCATTGGTTACTTCCCGATCAGCATCCTCAATACACGGTTGTGTGTCAAAACAGGGAGACCTCCCAAAGACTCCCTGGAAGAAAGCCAATAGACTCAATAGACCAGTCTACCCATTGGTTGGGGGTCTCCCTATCCCAAACACACCCACATAGATTCCAGCCCACCACGCACGTCACTCTGCACATCTCCACACATCTCCACACATCGCGCACCTGATGTCGCGATCGTACTTCTCCGGCACCAGCAGGGAGTTGTGCAGCAGGGTGAGCTTCGCGGCGCCCGGCGGCACGATGTCATCGTCGCTGATGGGAGGCTTGCCGCTGCCGCCTGGGCCGTGGTGTTGCCGCTGCCAGCGGCTCAAGAATAGGGTCTCTCCCCAACTTCCCCAAAGCTGCAGGCCCTGGTACAATGGAGGACAATGACCAAAAGGCAGATCCCAGGGTCTTCATATGGTTGGTTTCCAAAATGTCTTTTCCCAAAATGGTGCACTCATCGCAATTCCATGGGGGCCCGCTTCTTAATCTCTTTTAAACTCCTACCACACTCAAACCACAGGGATGTTCAATATGAAGGCATGTCAACTGCAAAAACTGTGAGAGGTGTCTAGCGCGGACCTTTTCAGGGGCCTGTTGAGCTGCTGGAGCTGTTGTTGTTGTTGTTGCTGCCACTGCTGCTGCTAGACTTCTGCAGTTGTTTCCAAGTCTCAGAAGTTTTCAGAACGACATAGGAAGGACGTAAGAGCTGACTCAAAACATTTAGGTGTTGGATGGGGCAGGTGAAGAAATGGACCGTCGTCTAGCGCGGTGCTAGCGCAGATCTAGCGCGGTGCTAGCGCAAAAATCTCCGTCGATTTTCATCCTGTCAGGTTCTTAGTTTTCCTGCTTGCTTGTCTTCTTCTTGTTGTGCATTATTATTCTTATTCTTCTTGTCTTCTTCTTATTATTGTTATTATATTATTCCTCTTCTTCTTCTTCTTCCTTCTTCTTCTTCTTATTCTTCTTTGTTTTTCCTTTTTCTTGTCTTGCTTCTTCTTTTTCCTGCTCTCTGCTTGTTTATTCTTTGCTTATCCTGTTATGAATAGACCTAGCGCCAATCTAGCGCTGCCTTGCTGTATCACCATAGTCTGCTGGGGGCCCGCTTCTAAACGAAGACTTAAAACACATCTCCAACCCTAAAAAGTTTACGTTTACAGTATCTATATTTTTTGAGTAGAGCTTTTTGAGCGCAGTCCATATGCGGAGATCACTGGATCTTTATCTCATGGTGCTTTGGATGAGCTCTTGGATTGGGTGAGTGGTGTGTGAAAACACACTGTCTATCCTTCCGCCGGACGGATGGGCCCCTTGAACACACGCGACTCCCAGGAAGGTGCCATGCGACGCCAGTCACATCAGGGGTGCCGGGATGATGTGCCATGCGAGGTCGACCAGAAAAAACCCTAAGACAAACAAAAGAAACAAGAAGGCGCAATCAAGCACACAGCAAAACGGGAAAAGACCACCCAAAAACTAAAAAGGATCAGGGATAATAAGTAGGTCGATGTGTGAGCTGAATCTAGTGAATAGCGATTGTGCTGTCACTGCTGCACTTGATATCAAATTCGATGTTTCACATATGAGATGTTTTCGATCTGGTCTCCGATCGTCCAATCGAAATGGCCGGGCATGGCGTGCGGAAGCATCGACGGAATCACGCGGTTCCGCATCGCTGCGGAAGACGAGTCGTCTGGTGCGACTGCTGTGAGTACGCGATTTAATTGGCGAAAATGATCTGGTTGACCTGCCACCAATCACCATGCGCAGGGACTACCTACTGTATCGGGGAGGTTAAGGGTTCCGATTTTATGCGGGTTTCAACTACTTGAGATGGCAGCAATGGCTTGGTTTGCACGGAAGAAGAGTGACTGGTTTCACTTAAGGGCACTGTTTTCTTAGGCTCTCGGGGAAACATATCCACAACTCTGAACATCTTTTTGTGTGACATCAGCATCTCTCCTCATCACTCATCGTATAGCGTCGGACTGAAAGATAGAATGCTTGAAAAAAGATAGTTTTGGAAAAATCGGGTGGTAGGTTTCGATAGATTTCAATCTAATAAAGTCTGGGAAAGTTAGAATGTACAGATTGGCAGCTCAAGTTGGAATGCCTGCAGTCTGGGAAAGTGGTCAACATGCAGCTGCAAGGATTCAAATAGTTTGGCATTCTATCTTTCAGTCGGACGACTGCAAGCTTCGGCCACGTTCTTCTGCCACATGCAGGGCTGTGGCACCACCTCTGGTGACGAATCGGTCAAGGCCACTCTTCAACAGCACCGACGTGGCCATTGCCAGCTGCCAAGTGTAAAGCTGTGCCCTCTTCCGTGGTGGCATCGTCGACGGCGCCACTCTTCAGCAGCAGGTTGTACCATTTCCGGGTAACCTTTTCCAGCTGCAACATGCAAAGCTGTTGAGCCATCTGACCTAGCAGCATCTTTGTCAACACCAAAGGAATTTGGCTGCCTTGTTTGTGATTTGGATCATGTAGCGCCTGAAGAATATGTTCAATCTCAATCAAACGATTCTGAGCACAGGCAGAAACAAAGGCTTGGTCTGTGACTGCATCCGGGGGTTGGAGCCCCAAGATGACCAACTGCACACTGGAGGGGATGGAGGGAGCATTGTCACACAGCTCGACCGTGTCTTGCAAGAGTCTCTGCCGAAATCTGGAGTACCCAAGCTGAGCTGCAAGGAATTTCTTCAGTGCATTGACAGGCTTGCTGCTTGCAGCAATGTATTCCAGCTCCTCACCCTGAAGCTTTGCGACAAGTTCACCGGACAGGTATTTTCATCCGCACCGAATGGACACGTCCCGGTGCGGACCTAGATCGATTCTTTCGTGCCAAACGCACGCGGAAAATGCGCAAAACAGGTGCATCGCAAGTGCAAGTATCTTCTATAGCATCTTCTACGGAACTGTCAGCTCATCTTCTTCGAATCTAGTAGCATTCGGACCCTATTAGGTGGAGGCCATCGCTACTAGTAACAAGAAGCTGGACCAAAAACTCGACCAGCTAAAAATAGCCCCCCGGGCCCCCCAGCTGACGTCCACGCGATAGCAAGGCGCAGGCGCCTCCTGCCACAGGAGAAGGTGGATGATCATGCATAGACAATCTGACTCGCTGTGGTATAAATGTTGGTATGTGCATGATCATTGTATGAATGTTGGCAGGAGGCGCCTGTCTGTGGGCAGGAGGTGCATGTTGGCATGTTGGTATGTGCATGATAGATTAATGTCATTCCTTATATGTTGGTATGTGTGCATGGGCCTCAGAAGAGGCCCCACACGGTTGCTCCAGAGTAAGCGTCCCGAACTATATATATAATTAATCTCGAACTATATATAAGATATGGTCTTGAACTATCTATAGAATGCCTTGTTGTGTCTGCCTTCTACCAGAGAGATGGATCAGGCTTTGATTTCATATAATGTATATGGTCTATTGATGTCTATTGTATTAATATATATATAGTCTATAGTAATATGGTAGAACTTGATAGAACTTGTATCATATGAATGTGGATATGTATGATATAGATTGATGATGATTGATGTAAAATGAGTACAATCTTTCCCAACCGTCAAGCGCTGGCAAGGAGACTTTAAGCCCAGCTGGTCCTCGCGGCATCCGCGAAAAGATGGTCTGGCTGCGCATTTGAAGACAGATCAAAAGAAGCATCCACAGGCGTACAGCCACTTGGAGCGGATGTTGTGTTCTAAACAATTCTCAGTCTGACTCCACACCAAAACTGGAACCCCGTGAACCCCAAAATGTCCCAAGAAGCCTCCTCCCCCTCACTTCGATCAGCCATGGCGCACCGCATCATCGCGCCTGTGAGAGTGGCATCTGTGGGAGGCCCATGACCTTCCAAAGCTCTGGCAGCCATGCCTCCCAGCCGGTGTAGTAGCGGTCCTTGCAGGAAACACCCAGCAAGTCTTGGACAAAAAGAACGCCTTCAGGTTGGACTGCATGGTGCGGTGGAAGGTTTGTGCATCCGCAAGCGGCGTGCGAGCATGTTTCGGAGGTCGTTACAGAACGGCTGGTTTGGTCGGGTCATTCTTTCTTCGCATCACTCGTTCAAGTGTGACATGCTGAACCAAGGCTCGCCGCCTCCACCAGCCTTCCCTGCCCTGCTCCCACTCGAAACGCAACGCCCCGCACGCACGTCCCGGGCCGCCGTCCTCGTCGCGGTCGTCGCCCACGCCGCGCTTCAGGAGGCGTTGGCCGCCCAGCTCGCCGAGGCGCGTGTCGAACTGAATGGCCGCCACGCAGAACTGGCCTGACCAGCATCGCGTGGGTCCGAAACAACGAGTGTACGACTTCTGGGTGGGTTCCCAGCACCTTCTGGACTTCTGGGTGTGTCGCTGGGGTGGTCGACTTCTGTTGGGTTCCTGCCATGAAAAGTGCGGCTTTGCTTCACT
Source organism: Durusdinium trenchii (assembly GCA_963970005.1). NCBI lineage: Eukaryota > Dinophyceae > Suessiales > Symbiodiniaceae > Durusdinium > Durusdinium trenchii. The sequence goes on from CAXAMN010025951.1 coordinate 595,571, forward strand.
CCAGGGCAGTGCTTCACGCCGAGTCGCTGTAGGTGGAGTCGCCCAGCCCGAAGACGGCGAACTTCGTTCCGGAGAGCCAACTCATCGGCAGATCCTGCAGTTTGGCCACCGCGGTGTTGTGAACAAGGTCTACTGCAGGTGGAGTACATCAAGGTTTGCTGCTGTTGAGTGATGTCTGACACACTAATATGGGTAGACTCTGCTCAAAGACTGGCACAAATCTGCATCGACACATAATGCTTGATCTTGAGGAAAGAACCCAAGATGTGGTACAGTATGACTGCGACGAGACTGCGGAGTAAAATGTTTGGAGCTTGCAGCGACCATTCGACAGAATCAGGCAAACCCTCCTGGGACTGGAGTTTCAGCCAGGTCTGCTTGCAGTTGGCTGGGAATTCGCCAAGGCCACAAGTGGACACCACCAAAATCACCTGGGTTCGTCGTTTGCGGCATATTCACCCTCACGCGTAGGGGATACCAGGATACCAAGCGGTTTGGGTCCAAGACCACAGTCTATTCGGATTAGTATATACATACAGTAAGTAAACTACGGGATCCGTCGTGCATTTCATATTACGAAGAAATGATCGCACCCCGTTGAAAAGGAGGCCCCTGGATCTTCAAATTTTGCTCATACTTGGGGAGTCATGTTGAGAAGTGAGCATCTTCATCATTGTTCCCCCACGAATTGAATCTTTCCAGTAAGGGAATACAAACCAGCCAAGATCAAGCAACGAGTGGCGGTTTGTCCAGATTTCTATTGAAGTGTACTGGAAAGTGTGACGCGTTTAAGCGATTTTAGACATTTGTCCAAATTAAATAGCATGCAGCCCTTTGCGGGCATAGTCAAGCAACCCAACTGCAACAGAACGATTAGAATGTCCCCGTACTATGTCCCTTCAAATTCGCTGTAGATTACGTTGATGGACTTTTCAGGTGTTCAGTGTAAACAGGTTCAGCTGGCAGCACCGAACCTGGAATCGGGGCAGGTGCTGAAAAGCAGCAGCTTACTCGCCCAACCATGCGCTAGTAGCGATTTTGGGGCCCAACACGAGGTCTACCTGGCGGTAGTTAACACCCTCTTTCAAAGGGATTCTCCGAGAGTTGCAGGTGTTGGTTGACCACGAATCTCCATGGCGAGCACGATTCCGCCGGTAGACCTACAGGGGTAGCTTATTGTGTGTGACTGTGGGTGATGAGACCAGGGGGACCTTGGTTGACCACGAAATGAACAGAATCGACCATATGCCGCAGCATGAGTATATATAACTGTTTTCAAGCTTCCCACACACTACAAAAGAACATCCCAAATGCCCTGGGAACTTCATGCTGACTGGTGTTCCTTCTCCACATCCCGCGTTGTAATTCCCATGCATGGGACCTGTTTTAGCCGCTTGGTCGGCCAACCCACCAGCTACACTGGATACATGTCCTACTTGCTCCCATCGCGCCCAACCAACCACCTCGCCCTTGAAAACCACGGTCGACCACTTGTTGACCACGACGCGCGACCTTCTCGCTTGGCTCAGACCCAAGGGGCCAACTTCTGGTTCGGCAGCTCCTCGAAGTCGAAATCATCACAGCTGCTCACCTGAGCCTTCAGTCCACGTGCGCGGATGTCCTGCGGGTTTTTGGGGCCCGGCGTGTCGACACGTGCGGACGCCGGTTGGTCCAGTGCCCACGCAGGTCGACACAGCTGGGCCAGTTCCGAGTAGCCTAGCGCAGCCTAGCGCAGCCTGGGACTGGAGTCTTCAGATGTTCTGAGCACCGCTCTTGGCTATAGTCGTTGCACGTTTTGGGCGGTTGCTCATGTCACACGTTTTGGGGGCTCGGCGAAAGGCAGAAGGACCCATCTAGATGAGCCGGAAGGCTGCTGAAAAAGACCACTGGAGAATTTGGGAGCAAGTTCGGTCGTTTTCCAAAGGTTTCTCTCCGTATGTGGGCGACCGGCTAAGACAACAAATCGGTCCGGGAAGCTCATCCAAGCAAGCGTTATCGTTTGACTCCACGGAACTGAGTTATGATCCAGAGCTGTGTAACATGTTCATCCGGATCCCGGATTGTTCAAAGATAGATAGCGGATGCAAGAACATCAAAGGATGAAGACTATTTGGAGATGATGACAACAAGAACATCAAACTAGCTAGCATTTAACCTGCGTTAGCTCGATTGCTCATCCCTATTCTAAGTTATGTGTGTCTCCATACCACCAACCAAAAAAAAGTTCGTGATGTGGAGTAGAATCAAACGCCCAAGCATCCACTGCTTTCAATTGTTCTTTGTCCTTTTCGCGTCGAGTATGTACACCAAAAATATCGCCTTCCCAACCGAGATGACGAAGAAGACCTCCCAAATTCGGGACGTCCTGCATGAGATTCTTCGCCTGCTCCTCGGAGTTACCCGTCTCACTGCCGTACAAGATGGTGACCTGGCGCTATCTGCACTGCAGCTGGGCGAGTGTTCTTCCCGAACTCCCACGAGCTCAGAAGGTACCTATACAAAGCCAGGGACAAAAATGCACAAAAAACCCTGGAAAAAGCGATGGCAGCTATATATTGGTGAGTCGTTTACTTGTTAGAGGCGTTTTGCTCTCACATTCAGGGGGCAGCGCGCTGAAGAGAAATGGATCTTGGAAGAAATCTCGTTCAAAAAACATGCGTCCAGAGCCCAGAGTCATCCAAATTGCCCTTCTAAGGGCCTTAGATTCTGGATATGGCCGGAAAAAAACGTGTCCTCTGCCTGTACAAAGCTCGAGCTGTTGCGATACCAGACATCCCCGGTGTTCCAGACCGAAACAGGAACAAAGCAATCAAAACCGAAACACGGAGAAGTCGGCGGAGGTCACCTGTGTCGGCCAGTCTCAATGTTCCAAGTGTGAGGATGCGGAAACACCAACCAAGCCCTCAGACTTTGTTACTGTAGTATGGAATCTCAACGATGATGTAGAGCATGCTCACATCCCCCCAATGTTTGGGAAATCATGCAATCTGATCCAAGCATCCTGCCAAAGTGTGTCCCTTTTTGCCACCAGTCTTCACTCAGGTCCGCCAGTCGTCGCACCCCACACTGAAACACCGAAAAACCACGCGGAAACCCGCGCCATGTCCGCGGTGGACTTCGCATCGGACAAGCCCTCCACCAACTTGCTAAACTGGCCTGGTTCGCAGCAAGCCCGAGCCAGCCGGGAAGACGATCCGAGCGGATGTGAACATCCTGCGGTGGTGAGAGATAGATTCAGATAGATCATGGTGGAAATGGTGTTGGACAAAGGATTGAAAAGTGACATTCCAAGCGGACGAGGACAAAATATGGGGGGATCGCAGGATTCTGTCGTGAGCAAAAACAACCAAGTCAAGAATGATTGATTGAATGGCATCAACAACCCTCATGCGTGAAGAGTTGTGTCGGACCTCGCCAACCTGAAAGAGAGCCTTGTGACGAAGTGTCTCCCTTGCCATACCTTTCTGGTGATCATCGTACCTCTTTGTGAAACCGGGACGGCAACACCAGCCGTGGCAACGACCCCAGCGGCTGTTTGGTCACATGAGCCAACCCAAGTGTCAAAGACCTTACGTACAGTACTTGCTGAGGCGAGCCCGAGCTGCCTAGCTGCCTAGCTGCCCATGCTGAGGCTGGTATACGAAACCGACCTGAAACCCGACCTGAAACCGACTCCAAACGTCCGACTCCATTCACTCCCTGGGTCCAAGTCGCCACCCGGGTATTGCAATAAAAGCAACATGAAAGCCATGACTGAGTTGCTGGAACCTTGGGGAACCAAGGAATGAACAGGAAAGATCCCACCCACCCAAGCTGCGAAGACTCGCCTTCCAAATCCTCTTTGTTCAAGACCTGAAGATGCATGTCCAAGTACAGTGTCCCATTGGTGGGTGATTCAACAACCTCTCACTGACATGAAACTTTGGCATATGAGTCTTATGACCCAGAAAACAACAGATGTAACGGACATAAGACCCCACGTTGACTGAGTTGAGTTGCAGCTTGTCATGTCGGGAGAAGCCAAACCTCAAGACCGGTCAGGTCAAAGGTCACTGACAGGAACCTGACGCAAAAAGGTGATATCCAAAAAGCCCAAATACACTGTAAACTGCCTCCCAAGGATATCACAAAAATCGCCGTATTACAGTGTAAAATCGCCTTGTTCAAAGCCAACATACCAAAACTTGGAGCCTACCAAAATGTACAAAAAAATGCGCCATTCCCAAGGTTCGGGCGGTTTTAGGTTGTTGACCTCTGCTAGCTAGAGAACTTGAACCCCAAAGAGTAGGCTTCGACATGTTTCTGCTGTGTGCGCACCATTTGACCCAAACTGATCCTCGGTTCATGAAACCAATCTGAGTTCAAGATTGGCAAATCGGTCTGGCGGTTGGCCTTGACTTGAGTCAAAATGCTTTAGCTTTGCTGCCTAAAATCCCTAGTACGACCAAGATTCCCTAAGAATTCGAAGCACCAAACCAATTGACTTGAATTTTGCTGCAGGTCATCTTCCCATCGCTGAGCCAGGCTAAACCAGACGCTCCCCCAAAACCCAATCATCAGTTTCTTGGATCCCCTTCACACGTCACACGGCGGCAAAACCGCCCGCGATCGTTTCCTCGCTCCCTCGGCTTAGACCTCCGAACCCCCCCGGGGGAAGTCTCTCGAAACGCGCCACCCGAAACGAACGCGGACCTGCAAGAGGTGGTTCTTCTGTACCACGGCCTCCTGAAGCTTATCATCCAGCTCCTGCGATGGAGAAGCAAGCTGAAACCCGCCAGGTCGCGGGCGGTTTCTTGCCCGGTGGAACACCTCCGGTCTTGGTGCGTGAAAAAACAGGCGGTTGGAGGCCGTGGACGCGCGAAGATGACTCAGAGTCTATCTATCTTACACATCGATGACTGAATGTGTAAAAGAAAATGAGGACAAGGGAAGTAAGTCTCTGTAAGTACGAAACATCTGAATATATATATATATACCTGGATCCTCCTTTGGGCGAAAAAAGTGCCGGACCTCAATCCGGCAAAATGTTCCGCCGGATTCCGAAAAAAACGCCGGAGACCTGAAAAAACATCGGATCCAAGATTCTGAAAGACAGAGATGATAAAAGGTTGGATCATACACAAGGAAATTGCCTTTGTGCCGCGAATAGTTTTTTCTGGAGCACACTCGAGCCTTCCCGTTCCCATTGCCCTCGCCCATCTTCCGAATGGCCTAAGAGCAGAACCATCACACAATATAAGCAATTTGTGCCCAAGCAAAGACTTCCAAGAAGAAACCAATGAGCATGTGGCAATGAACTCATCTTTCTCTGCAACCGTGTCTCTAAAGTATTTTTTTACAAAGTGGGTTGCTCTCCATGATTTTTTTGCTTCTTTATGTTTCTTTAAAGCTTGCCTCAGGACGGCCCCCCAATAAAGTAGCACTCATGGTTCCTGTCAAAACTCTTCTCTGAAAAACTGTTCAAAGTCAAAGCCTGCAGAAGACTCAGTCCAAAAAAATACGTCGGAGTTACGGGAAATTACGCCGGAGTTACGGGAAATTACGCCGGAGTTACGGCAAATTACGCCGGAGTTACGACGTGCATCGACGTGCTATTTTTTGACAACTCTCTGCAAAACATTGAGATTCTGAACAACACATGTTCCACAGCCCAAAACTTGTCCGGCAGGCTCTGCAAGCCTGCGCAACTAGAACTATATCCCAGCGCCCCGACATCCTGAAACAATGGGAGTACATTTTTGCCTATGCTCTTTCAGCTTAGGTACGCCCACTTGGGTCTTTCAACAGGTGCATCGCACTGTACCGGCTTCATCCGATTTCATTTAGAAGATCACCTGTGAACCATGCTGAAACCGGTGGAATGTGAAAACAGCGGAACAGGCAAACGAGCACACTTTGCAAACAAAATCATTGCATCAGTAGTGGGTTTACCTTCAAAGAAATGCAGACCACAAAGAATGCAAAGCCTTGAGAATCCACATAAAGTGACTTGGAAAACGCGCCGGACCAAATCCAGAAAAACGCCGGAGTTGGAAGTCCGGCGCCGGACCCTGTAAAAGTGCCGGACTGAAGATCTAGGTATACCTAGAACCCATTTGACCTCTGTTTTGATAGGAAAAGACCATGTTTTGACTCCAAAACAGGGGTCACTCAGGTTCTAGGTATATATAAATATATTTATATATCAAAAAAACAAGAAAAATGAAAGGACCTGAACAGAAAACGTTCCCGGAATCAATAACCATCGTTGATCGACCAAAAGCGACCTAATGGTTAATGTGGCCCTCAGATTTATAAACCCCCTAGAATTATGTCTTTTTTTCCCTGCACTGATTTATAAAGGCCCCTAGAATAATGTCTTTTTTTTTTTGGAGGGGTAGTTGTAGTGGATTTTTTTTTTATTGTTATAGTTTACTTTTTCCCTTTTGAATTTGCTGGGATTTGCTTATCTTACAGGCTTTTGGATTGAGATTTCTATTAAACATTTGGAGAGTTCCATTG